>NNCF01126839.1:325913-376151 GCA_002313205.1 Laupala kohalensis | reverse complement strand
TTTAATATTATATTAAAATATTTTCATATATTGTAAATGTATGATGGGGTAAAAGATGTACATGGGGGACCGTAAGCAGTCGGACAGCGCTGGTCTAAAAGGTAGCGAAGTTGTTCGCAGGTTCACAGTCAAGAAGAATGTGAATAAAAGCACGCGTGAAAAACAAAACGGATAAATTGGAACATAAGAAAGAAGCTAGCAAACAAGAAATCAGTACGCGACCATCTGATCCGTGTCCCCGGGAAATATGTGAACTAAAAGCATAATTTCTGTTCCTCCCCGTCGCAACAATGTAGTACTTCGCCGTTCGATTTATCTGATTTTCGACTATTTTCAATAACGATTTCTAAAGTTTTTTGCGTTCTGGTCTTGAAGAGATAGGAGTTTTTAAAGAGCAAAAAACCTAGTTCTTCACTTTTCTCCCGACTAGCGATTTTCGATACGATGTGAAATACGGCGTATTTCGTGACCAACATAAAGAGAAGAATAGACTTGAGTATCCTGTTCAGTGAGCAACCAAACGAGAATCTGTAATCACAGGCACGGAATACAAAGCTACATAAGTTGCGTAAGTGTGAAGACGTCGTAGGCCCCGTATCTTTCTTTCTTTCTTTCTTTGAATAGAGTGCATGAGTGAGCGCGAGTGAGTGACTACAGTGCATCAAAGTGTGTGTGTGTGTGTGTCGAGGCTTCATTCGCGGCTGCGGTGGGTGACGTCACAGTATGATCCCCATATCGCCCGCTCGACAGCGCAACCGAACGGAGAAGGGAAGGGATGGGTTGGATGTCGTTTCGGTGCTGAGTGCGCAATATGTTATCCTCCCACGTGTAGCGACAGCGGTGGCAGCACACAGCGGCAGACGTCTCTTCGCGCTTACACACATACACAGGTCTACCTACGTACGGAACGAAGTGAGATATCGCCTGTCACTTACATCTTTTCACTAATTCAAGCGAACAACAATTCTGTCTGTATGTTACGGGACTTTTTGTTCGAACAATTTTTATGAATTCAAAAGAATGTTGGTATTTTCATGTAATACGGTCTCATTTCATCCAAGGGTCATTTTAATACTTATAGAAAATTAATAAACTACTCGTGCAATCGTTTAGATCGACACACAATGACGAATAAGTCAAGGCCGCCTCAACGAAATGAAAGATAAGCGTTCCTTATCTCATCGTTACTCCCTCTACACTACAACCGACACTACTGCAACTGCCTACCTACCTCTGCGAGACAAGACGTAAAAAGAGTTTGAATTAGCTCTTTGGTAAAATGATAAGCGAGCAGTGTGGATGCAAGTGACGAGACAAATATTATTAGTATTATTATTATTATTATTATTATTATTCATTATTACTGAAATAATTACGAGTGTATTTTCCAAGGTATAATTTCAAGATTCAAATTATTAACAGATTTTCAAGCAAATCAATATTATATTTTGAATCAAAGTGGTCTCTTCATCTCCACTCCTCGAGTGAACTTCATTTTGACTCTGACGTGCGAATCAGATTAGTCCTCTGTCATAAAAATATCTCTGATTATTGATCTCGATTTTTGCAAAAATTTCATCACTAGAAGGATTTTATTCAATATTCGAGCCGTTTCATTGCCGTAGAACGCCCATTACTTTGCAGCGATATAGAATACTTTAAATGGGAGTGAACGTCGAAAAACTTTCGCCTTTTCACGCATTGAAAATAGAATTACCGAAAGACCCAGACAATCAATTCTGCGTATATTTCTTCCGAGGAAATATCTGAATATATTAATTCTATAAAACTACATTGAAGTCACATTAACCCTTTAAACTTAGTAGTGGAAAATTTATTTCCTCCAAGTGAGCCTCTACCGGACTTGCGCAGCAGCGTCTATGATGTTTTATTAATTCTCTTTCCACGTTGCTAAGTTAGTCAGAAAAAAGGTCTTTAATAGATAATGTAGAATACAAGAAATGTTAATTCTGTGACATTCTAGCAGATTCTGTGTAGCAGGTACCTCTTTGCCAGATTTCATTACGATTTGTCATGTAATTTAGGAGTAAAGTTTCTTCACATTCACATTTTTGCAACGGCAAAAGGACTAGAGGATATTTGAACGAGTAAAAGCGTATCTGGAGGCGGGTCAGATAAAACATTTAAAACTCGTACAATTGATCATAAATTTTACCTGAGTCGTTTGCAAACTATAATAATATACATCATAGTTAAGCTTATTAACAAACGAAACATCAACTTCAACTCTTTAAAATACATTTGGAGCGTACGATATGCGCGTTATTAGACGTGCAAAAGCAAACAAACACCTTTGTGTATACGGGGGGATCTCTCCAAAATATATCACACGGTGGGGGGCCTTCAAAATTTGTGTTTTTCTTTTTCTTTTTCTTTTCTGCATGGGGAGGGGGGAAGGGGGCTCTCCGCCTCCTGAGGTGTAGGCTGAGACCAATGGGTCTAACTCTGTATGTTTCCATGAATAGTGAAAAGTGTTTGGACTGAGTTTCGCGAATGGGTCCCCTGAAGGTGGTCCCCCGAGCGATGAGATGGTAGTTGGGAGCGGTCTTCGAGGGCCAAAGTGGACCCAAACTTCTTCTTCTTCTTCTTCTTCTTCTTGGAGACCGAAGAGTCCACAAGTGAGTGATATAGCGACTCTCTTTGGAGTCGTTTCAAGAAGTTGCAACGGAGCGACAACAAACAGATTTCGACTTTGCGGAGACCTTCTGAACCACTTCTGAAGGAGCTGTTTTCTTACCTCCAATCAATGCGTCGCCAAAGTTTTTACTCTCGTCCCTTCCGTGGAAAGCAAAGCTTCTTCGAGAATTGAGTTCAAACTTCTCTCTAGAAGATTCGAAATGATATTCGAGGCCAATAATTTATTCACTTCATTACTTTTGTGTATTGGATAATATGAAAATGTTCTCAAGTTAAGATCGAAGAACTTTATATTTGTAAAGTTTTCTTCCCCACTACGAAACATATGAATTAGGAGGATTTTAAATAAATAAATAGTTCAATTTTTTCTTCTTTATTTTGAGAAGCACAGAAATAATTTAAGAATGTTGTTGAACATTACAACAATTCATAATTCAGTGAAGTTCCAAATATTAAAAATAATTGAACGAAATTTCTAAAGTGACAAGAAGGATCTTAAATCCCATGTCATAATTGGAATGAATTCAGAATTAGACATAAGCATTTATTTGGAAATACCTGATAACTATGAAAAACAATTTTTTTTAAAGTTGAAATTAAATTCTTGAAAAATTCATCCAAAAAACTATTAGTTGATATTAACTGAGGTATTTACCTCCCTAAAGTACCTCCTTATCTATCAATATCCCTCTATCAAAAAATAACAGCCGCCAAAAAATTGTTTCCACTAAAAAGAAGAGTGAATTTTTAATTGCAAGTGACGTCCAAAAAAATTAAAGAGAGAAGTGTCTACTTTCTAAGCCGTTTGATACAATTTCAATGAGTTTCATAAATCTCATCCATGAAATAGTAATTTATAGATTCGCAATCCGCATAAACTAAATAGATGAATTCAGGAGTTAAAGTCACTAGAATAAAAATAGTTTCATGTATATAATTAATGACTATGTATGAACCATATCCTGAGGAAGAAAATAAATTTTTCGAAACGTCACCGAAAACAGAAAATCATTTTTATTCTAATGTCATTAATATATCGACTTCGTTCAGGAACTACTCGTCTTCCGGATAAGCATTTACACATACCGTGATTCACTTTTATTCATGACTGAAGGGCAGGGCGACACCACCTTCTGAAGCCCTTCGGACGTCGAGGTACATTCCCTTTCACATACTACACCAATTTTTCAATTTATTTCGAAATATTTTGGCCTCAAACAGATTTTTAATGCAAATATTCTCTTATATATATTTTTTATTTCTATTCAAAATGTACAAAGTCCAGAAATAGCTGTGGTCTAGTTGTATCGTCTTTACTTCTGCGATTTCGCTGATCGGTAGGACGGGGGTTCGACTCCTAGGAGAGATTTGCAGCTCGGGTTTCCCTCACTTGAGACGAATGTCGGTTCGGAGTCCTAACATGTCTCCTTCCCAATTCCCTTTCACCCGCGTCCGACGACAGACCTCATGACCGGAACCTCGCCAGGTATCCTTTTGAAGTACGTATGCGAAAAGAGTAAGACATCCAGCGGTAGTAGAAGATAAAATATCTGTATGATATGTTGGTGATTAATGGCGACGCATGACGTTCAGGGATATTTTTCAGTTTCTTGTTTCGAGTTTCCTCTATGAGTGAAAATGAAATCATCATATCCCTTTGCGTGAGCGTTTGGAATAATGGTTTGAATTCAGTTCATGTCTTTCTCAAGGTGCCATCAAATAATTCGTATACCCTAAGCGCCACTTTCTAAGTTAAGGGTGAACATTTGAGAAAAAATTGGAGACAAAGAACGAAGTGTTTTACGTGAATCTTTTTTGGACAAATAGCAAAAAAGTGTGTGACCTGTATCTGTACTTATATGACCATCAACTGAATAAAAAATGATCAACGAGAATGGAATGTATAAAACGTCATGTAATCACTAAAAAATCATAAAGAAGTAAATTCATTACCGTTTTTACGGCCTTTTATGAATGACGAATATATTTTCTTTTTATGTTATTTACATTCATCGCGGTCATTATTTATTTACCTTTCGATTAGTACATCGTTGACATGAAGATTAGAATTACTATCCGCGTAATAAATCCGATAGAAAAAAGTCGCTTTCGGTCTCGTTGATGGATTTTTCGAAGATCCAAAGATATGTTTTTCATATTTTGTGAAAAATGAGGACGAATTAGTGACTTCACTCCATTCATCTGATACATTGAAACGTTGACATCGTCGAGTACTTTCGTTCATTGAGAGACGCGATTGCGACGTCGAATCTTCTTCTTCCTCTGCGATCGCACTCTGGGTATTTGCCCACTCGAATGTCCCTGTAACAACAATTACTCCTGTATTTGATGGAAAAGATAATTAATCTCAAAATATGAAATTTCGTGAAATTCTTCGTAGAGGAAAAAACGATAAAATATTTCTTCGCTATTATTCACTCGTGGCTTTGGATTTTGCGATTCTTTATCCGCGTGAAATGCTGGAGTTGTACATCTTTCGTTACTCCAACTTTTTTTTACAACATTTCGAAAAAGTGAAATTAGTTGACGAAAGCGTTTCTGGTTCGAAACCGATTTTCAGTATTTATATTAAACACATTGATGAAGTTCAAAGAAAGTTGACAAAGTTCTGTTGTACCCCCTCCCTCTGCGAACATACTGTTAACTCTCCGTCCTCGAAAAGTTGCTATCGTTTGATTTGCTTCGATAATTTGATAATAAACGCATTCGTCGTTCCAGAAAATACATGCAAACCATGCGAACCACGAAAATATTCCTACATCTACAAGCGAATGAAATTTTTCATTAATTTTCAATGAAGTGAACTTTTTTCATGTTAAATGAGGTGTAGATAAAGACGAGTGAGTATAAAATAAAAACAAAACAAAACAACAAAAGTGCTTGTGAAACCACTAACGAATTCTTCAAATGTTGTATTGGAATTGGAAATAAGCAAAAGAGACGGTTGTCTCCCGTGTGGATCTGTCTAATAAAACTTTTTTTTGTGTGTGTGTATCAGGTTTAACTTTAATAGGTAGAGAGTCAAGAAGATATATTAAGTACAACTCTAAGTGAAGACCTCTTTACGGGAAAGCAATGCAGAACACTCACTGAAAAAGATTTATCATATTGAACCAGACACAAATATTGGATTAAATGCCATAAAAAAAATCAGACACTATTTGAGTTTGTGAAAAAAAAAATTATCGCAGTTGCAAAAAGAGGATCTGAAAATACTTTTATTTTCTACATCCTAATCGATGTCCTTCCGGTGGCTCAGTGCTTAGCATGCTTGCTAGCCACTAAATCACCGCGGGTTCGATTCCCGGCGGGGTCAGATGTCCCCAGTTCAGTTCAAATGCAAAACCTCCCACTGACGCCACCTCCGTCCACGTGGGCCCCATTTACAAATACTACAAAAAGAAATTAATTCAGCTCCACCTCTGAAATATGTTTGATGTATTCAATGATTCTCGGGAGAAGAAATTTATAGGCGCTTGGGTTGAGAGTGTTTTATAAAGCGCGACAGTGCATCTCGTTCTAAATAAGTCGACATCCGCAAGACCATGACGTCTCCGCTTGAATGAAGACGCGTATAGTCACCATGACAACTCTCACGACAGTCGTCTTTCTTCTCTCTCTCTCTCTCTCTCATTCGAGTTCACCTTTGTCGCTTCGTGATACGGACGTTCAGTGACCACTACCCCTCCCTTTACGACCACTAAATAGAATTTACAAGCGGAGTTTTATGGTTTTGATTACAACTGAACTTTTTAATGCGTTGTGTTGTTTTGCATACACTGACGCGCTCTCTTATTCTGAACGTTCCCGACGTTTTAATGAGAGATGACGTTAAATTTATTGTTAGCGGAAATGCAAATCCACTGCACTTGATAAGTAGTAAAAGAAATTAAACGCTATCATTTTTTCTCGGAAAAACAACTTCAAAATTTATCGTGCGATCGTATTGGTTTAATTAAATTTAGAGTATTTCAATGTAGCGATACGAAAACTATTTTAATCTTAAATAACCACAATTATAACGAAGGTTTTAATTACAAGAAATTAAACTTTTTATCTATATTTTCGTATCAAAATTAATGTTTTTGAATTTTTTAAGTTACGTAACTCGTAATTTTTACTTTTTTAAACTGGACAAATCAAGTAATAAAAACTAATTTTCAGATACACTTCTATATAATTAAAATGTTAGATATTTCTTTAAATTTTCATCGGCAACTGTAGCTAGCGCATTGGTGATTTTAAAAAACAATTCGCATAGTTTCTCATCAGAACAACAGAATAATTACTGCTAGTAACATTTGTAATGAGTTTGGGTTACAAGAAAAAGGAGGAGGGCTTAGCTTTCGACAAAAAAGAAAATTGTAATTATGAATTTATTATATATTATTGTAATAATATCAATTATTATGAATTGTGACATAAATAAGTAAATGTGTACACTTGTCCGTGGTCATCTCACTGTAAATCTTTCAAATGTACCCGAGAGCTACAGAAAAGTTGCGCGTTTCGCAGTTGCATCCAAACAAAGGAATTTACGCGGCGTTTCCTTCCGCTGCTCGAGCCCTGTCACAGAGATCCCTTGTGGAGCAGCGCTCTGTCTGTCTGTCACTTTACTTTTGCGGCCAGCATCGTCTTGTTCAACGGCGCTGCTGTCACTTTACAGGGCGTACTTCCCACGATCGCCAGCAGAGTGCAGTAGCAAGCATTCGATGTCAAAACTACAGCGACTGCGAGATTAGGAAGGAAATGAAACTTTGGGTTTTTGCCAAATACAGAAAAATAAAGAGAGAGTTTACTGAATTGTGTATACTAACTTTTCACGAAGGTACGATCAGTAACATGAAAGAATTCCCATGGGAAGCAACTAGAAAGATGACTTAATCAGAAATCGATCTACCTGTTTTCTGTTCAGTGCGAGATAATGGAACAATGTTTCTGACAGCATTGAAATGTTTAAAAATGAAAAAAAAAGTTTTATTATCAAGTATACAAACAATGTTTAAAAGTTCTCAATCGTTCAGGTTTTTTTCATACAAAACATTAATGTGATTTTGGAGATTCGTCAAATGAAGTTGAAGAGACTTCTTCTTCTTTAGTATGCGCGTGCACAAGATTCAACTCGTTCGTCCACTTAAAAGATTATTTTGCTCCTTTTTATACAAACGATGAGATAATTTGTTTCATACGGATATTATCTCATGTGATTCATTAAAGGAGAGCTCATTAGTTGGATTACTCATGTTAAAACGAAGGTTGTATTTGTGTCATATAGACATTACACTGTGGTATTGTAGCTAGATATAAAATTTAACAAATGAGAGAAATTACGAAGGTGGGAACGAGCTGTGCGGGCGCGAACAGGAGGTGGTGTTGTGATCATCACCCCTCCGATCAGAGCAAGAAACCTCGTGTTCCATTCCTGCTTCGTGGCTTCCGCTATTTTTAAAAAAACTCTTTAAATTCATTCAAAATAAGTAATATTAACATTTTCTTCTTCTTCCACGACTTCAGAATGAGTAATACATCAAATCATTTTAATTTAATACTGCTCACATTTTAATCTTTTTTTCTCAAATGATTAAAATTCGTTTGTTTTATTTGACTCTTGATAAAGAATACATCAACCAATTAGCTGCTGAATCATGTTCCCGTAAAATTCCGATTCTATGTTTTGCCTGATCGAGTAAAAAGTCGCGAACAAAAGTTGTGAGGCGTCTAAAGAAGTGAACGAGGAGAAGTGAACGTGGGTCGAATAGACATCATCACGACGTCATCACACAGACATTTTTTTTTTTTTTTCATTTTCACCTTCCCAGACATTATAGATTTGCGAACAGAATAAAATAATCACTAAAATACCGAACTGCTAACACTTTCAATCTTAATCTTTCGTCAGCATCGCCAAAAAAACAGGATTATTATTTTTTTAGCAATAAGAAAAGGCAGAAAAACTGCTCAAGTGGGGAATGAATACCAAAAGTCTGCCCTATTATTATCATCGGAGCCACGGGAACAGAGCAAATATATGGAAAATAATCTTCAGAAAATTCCTGGAAACACTTATCTATCCCAGATCCAAAGAATAGCTATATTCCGGGGAAGGCTCATGTCATTCGGAAAGTGTGCACCTGAAAAATATCTCAAGGAGACGCAGAGCCCAAAAGGGAAGTGGAACGTCCTTCTAGATGCGCGTTCCGAAATACTTTTACCAGCTATGCGCTGACAAACAAAACCAATGATGATAATAATGTATTTCTATTTCCATGTTAGCGTAAAACAAAAAAATGTCGGAACATTTATTTACGTGTCCCATCCAAGTCATGGCGGGATGGAAATGTAGAGCTCCTACGGCGACAAAATCGGGGCAGAGGTTGGCAGAGGATGGTGCAATGGCGCTTTTGGAGTAGAATAAGTGAAAAATAGTCCCCACCCGATAATATATCAAATTCAATTTTGACATAGCTTTCAGGTATTTACTATAGGACCTATCAATATCACATCTTGGAGAATGTCGGCTGGAAAGGTACCCGTCAACTTGACTTCAGATCGGGGACCTTATAAAAAAACAAAAGAACGGCTACTCTGGTAGCAGTCGTTGTAGAAGCCATTACCCGATCCTGATTTATTTTTTCAATAACATTTTAACAAAAAGTATAACCTCTATTATTACGCAACCATTTCGAATTCAGCGAATTCTGTCATTCAACCAAAAAAATATTCTTTTTGATCATGAACACCCTTGTGAGTGAGTGAAACACTAAAATATTTATTTGGATTCAATAGATATGATGCGTCTCTTCATTTAAACTGGCACCTGCTACACTCGAAAATGTCACAGAACAGTATTAAAAACATCAAGCACTAAAATTAAGAGCTTTATTAGAAAAAAATTATCATAGAGTTGCATATTGATCAAACGCTCTTTGACAATGTGGAGGATGTATACAGTACGTTACGAATATTAGTTAAGTGCGTTAATTAACAATATAATGGAAATGTGTATTTGACGTTTATTAATGTTATTACTATTCTCATATTCCACTGGTTCAAAACATTTGTCTTCAGACTTTGCAATTCCGTTTTCAAAAATGATACGTGAAGTTTTACCGAGATGACTGATATCATAAAAATTAAATTAAACCTCAATGACACAACACAATAGACGTTGTATATTTAAACTTTTGTATTATTATTCGAAACAATGCGATAAGAAAAAATATTCATCGATATAAAAGTTAGTTTGGGTTCCAGAGAGTGGAATACTCTCTCTGTTCGACATATCTCTTCATGGAGTCCATTGGTTCACAAAATGGTCATACATGGTTCATTTCCGTACTACATTTTTCAGGGACCATATTTCACACTAATTGTTAATAATGATGAAACAGTTTTGAAAGTGAAGTAAGGACCTAAGAGAAAGAAGAAGAAATAAATCGAGAATTTTTATGATTTTTCCTCCATCGTCCTCATGTGTACGGCGGTAGGAAAATAGGAAGAATCCGAATACGTATACTTTTACAAGAAAGGAATTTTTCGTTTTTTTCCTGCTCCTTAATGCATGACATTGAGAATCATGGAAGTATTTTATTTTCTACTTCATTTCAAAATATAATGTGTTATATTTTGTGTGTGTGTTTGTAGGAGAAACATCTAGTCCTCTCCTGATGAACAATCACAGAGCTTTTTTTCTGCCTTTCGCTAAATTACGTAGAAAGAGAACGTTAACGAGTTTTTAAAATCAACGTGATTTCGGCTTTTTTTTAGCTTTTTCCCCCAAACACAGAACCCAATCCACAGATGTTCAAACTCGTGTGAATTATGTTTCATCTGGTCCCTAGGAGCCTCTGCCCATCCCCCGCTTAAAATAGACAACCAAAGTGAATTCTTCAAAATTCAAATTTCCCTCCAACTTTTCTTTCCTTTCATCAACGAAAACCGAAGAGAGGAGACTCGATGAATCATTTGCGTTCGTGGCTCTGAGGAAGGAAGAAAGGAAGAAAGAAAGAAAGAAAGAAAGAAAGAAAGAAAGAAAGAAAGAAGGAAAGAAAGAAGGAAAGAAAGAAAGAAAGAAAGAAAGAAAGAAAGAAAGAAGGAAAGAAGGAAAGAAAGAAAGAAAGAAAGAAGGAAAGAAAGAAAGAAAGAAAGAAAGAAGGAAAGAAAGAAGGAAAGAAAGAAGGAAAGAAAGAAGGAAAGAAAGAAAGAAAGAAAGAAAGCAAGGAAGGATACCGAAACGGTTCCGTCCAATGTGTGAGTGATTTTAATGCGTTTTACTTTCTATTTCTCATTAGCTTAAAAATATATTTACAGAAGACAGTAGTGTGACAATAGATTTATTCTCCAGAATTCCGTTATATATCCAGAGACAAATCATTTAGATAAGGTAGCAATTTGACACATGAAATTTTTCTCCACAATTTTCGTTCTTTGAAATATTCGCACAGGTTGAACGAGTGTAGAAGTTTGCTGGGATCGATTCCCACGCGGTGCACAGAGGATCTGACGTCGGGTCGTTTCAACATCGTCCACAATTCATCGTGTCGCTTTTCATACGAAACTCACAAATTTTGAACGCTTTCTCAATAATTTTCTTTTCTATTAATTTATTTACAGTTTGGAATACTTTTAATCTATTCATGATACAGGTATTGATCTATGATTGTTCTATAACAAGTGGTTCTACCCTTTTAAACAAAATATTTGCTTATTTGAAACTTTTAAGAAGAAGAAGTAGATGAAGAAATGCCTTACGTATATTGAAACCATTCACATAACAAAGTTCACATGTGGTGAGTAATTCATGCAAAGACCATAATTACATGTATACCCCAGAAATGAATTAAAAACCAACAATTTGTGAGGTATTAATTAGAATTTTGTATAGATTGTATAAAATGAATATAATGAATACATACCTGGATTACAATGCGTGTACAATGAATGCAACGTTGTCCGTATCTCGAAAATGAAGAACCTTTTTTTCTTTAACATCTGCAAAGAGCTTTTGAATAAACTGCGCGCAATCGGGAGAACAAAATGACATTAGGTTTTGTATTCCGAGTGCGATTAACAAAGATTTTTTTTTCTCTCTCCATCACAGACATATTTCTAAAGAGCGTCTCTCCCTGCAGTTCATTTTTATTGGGAGGAATCCGCTTTGTTCGGGAGCACGAGATCCTTCAGAAATTATCTCTACTTTTCCTCAGCTGGGAAAGGTTTCCCCCCCTCCCCTCCCCCCCGTAAGAGTTTCATTCACAGGTAAAAGAGGGGATGAGAGCTTTTAATTTTCCACGCCGCCGACCAATGTTTGTGGGACAAATCAATTCCCCACTCGCAAAAGAACAGCGGCGGACAGAAGAGACGAAGTAGAACCGAAGAAGTTCCAACGAACAGAAAAAGAAAATAAGAGAAAAGAAAGGGAAACAGGGACAGCACACTCACGTGAGACGAAGGGCGATCGGCCCTTTTACTTCGTTTTGTAGCAGCTTCGAGAAGCAAAAAATCTCCCTGTTATGAATAATTTGACGTAGTTGGCGATTAAACTGGAACCGAGGACGATATTACACAATCATATCTCTATCTCATTTCTACGATATGATGAAAGATACGATCATAGATATATGATCATAGTTGAACTATGATCGAAGCTTGTGCATCACACTGTCATATCGTTGATCATAGAAATGTGATCGTATGAAACCGCTCTTAGGTTCTGGTACCAGATTTGTTCTCTCTTTGCTGTTCACGATCACTCATATAGCAACAGTACCTTACTGTTGATTATTCGGGTTTGTTTAAAACTATCAAAGAACAACTTAAAATTTATTATGTCTAGTAATGTTACATTTATAAAAGTTGACTCTTACAAGAATGTTTTTGCATATTCTCCCCATCCACACCATAGACGCCAAGACAAAAAAAAGACGGCGAAGGAGATTAACGTAGAGCCGTACGGAGACAGCTAATCTCATCACACAAGTTGTACGGATAAAAGTAGAAACACGCAAAATACTTATTAAAATTATATTTTTCTTTAATGATTTAAGATACATCGGAGTTTTCTGTTAATAAAACCAATCGAGAGCTTCGTTCCTCTGATATCTGTTCTCTTGAAACAGAGTCGTTGCCAAATATTTTTTTAAACTTAATATTATCCCAAAATTCATCTCTATCATTTTTGTGAGCTTCCGTAAAGAGATAATCGAAGTATCAAACTTCCATGACAGTTTTTATCCTGCGAAACGCGTGGTGGTGTCGAATTGGAAAACTTGAGAACCAAACGCACTAATTGTGATATTTCGTTTATTTGATCCCTTTTCTTGCTCTTCACCTATAGTTTATAAAAAGTAGGCTTACGAAATGAGTTTAATGAGGTACGAACCCAAATACTTTTAATGAACATCGCGGGTCGATTCATCCGAGAGACACGAAGCTAAACTCACAGAGAGAGAGAGAGAGAGTCGAAAAATAACTACGAACCGAAAAGAAAAAAAGTCGGCGCTGAATCCAAAAATTTTCCTTAGAATGTGAGAATACATCTTATTGTGAAAGTCAAAGCGTATTCAAAGAGAAAGAAAAATTAATATCAAAATGGAATTTTCGAACGATCACAAAAGTTTCGCGACGAGAAAGGAAGAAGAAGAAGAAGAAGAAAAGTCTTCCTCTGGCAAAAGAAAAGACGTAGGAAACAGAGCGGATAAACAAAACGCAAAGCAGATGAACGAGATGGAGGGAAGAGGAGCGAAACATATATCCATCTCTTCTGTTTTTTCCATCTCAAAGACTTTTTGATGTGAAATGGGGAAGTGAATTGTGTATTGATACGTTTCCGGAGCACAAAAAAACGGATCTCATTTCTAGGGAGAAAAGTGAATTATTTATTACAAGGTTTCACTAATGTGATGCATTCATTAATTTTTGTATTTCCTTCGAATTCATGGACGGATAAAAGAAAATTTGAGAAATATAATATTGAAAATATAATTTTTTAAATATAACTTATAAAATTCTTATTAGAGTGTAAATGTTAGAATTTTGAATAATTTTGTTCTATTGAAAATGAAGTGGTGTTTTCATTCTATTCTTTCAAAAATATTTCGCTTTTCGAGAGTAGAGAGACAAAACATTTTACTTCACGAGGAATTTAAAATTAATTGATCTTATTTTGAAGTAAAATAAAACGTCAGTCGACACAAAGAATCGTCGATTGCACTAATTAGTGAAAAACATCTTATTTCTTTTTTTATTATAAAAAGTAAAATTTGAAATGAAATAAATATTAATCATAGTTAATTTCATGGGATACATTTTTACTCGCTAGTTTATTACTGTAACAGAAATATCTAAAGATTAAGAACTGTTCTATTATAGAAGAGAAAATGCATCTACTATTGAAGAGAGTTAACGAAAATATGGTTTTAAAAAAGTAGCTTGATGTCGTAATGTAATCTTCGGAGATTTATTCTAATTGTAAAATCTGCATCATGTTTCAAGATACCACATCTGAATGTAATGCAATAAATTATAATTACGATCTATTCATTTCCTCACAAATTCAGAGGTTCGAAAGTAATAATAATAAATTAATTGTCAAAAAACAGTACCAACTGCGTATGACCACGTGGAGGACAATAAACTAATTTACTCTCCGGAAGCAAGCGAGGGACGTATTCCATCAATTACGATCCAGGGCCCTAAGGCAGAGGCGGATTCAATTTTTTTTTGCATAAGTTCCTAGATAAGATAAAAAGTTAGCTGAGATTTATAAAACATATATAATGTCACTATGTTTGTAATTTAACGCAAATATATGTTTGTAAATTTACATGTACAAGTTATTATCGAACTATAGATTATTCTGAGTATAGTGTTTAAAAATCATAAGAATTGAAATAACACTATATTCACGATTTATTGTTACAATAAACACGCCCCTAGACAAAGCCTAGAGAACCTGTACAAGAAATCCGCTTCTACCCGAAGGAAAAACAGAGAAAAACCCGGGCCAGGATGGGGAAACGTTTGTCTTCGGAGCACAAAATCTTGAGACGAAAACACGAGTATCACAGTTACTTTCTTCAGTTTCTTTGCAGAAAAGCAGAAGTGGTGGTCAGAAGGGTGTGTAACAGGAGGAGGACCAGGGAGACATTAGCGGTGTGTGACCTCGTGCCCATCCTCTCTACATTGCACGCACATCGATGTTGGAAGAGTGAGAGGGAGGGAGGGAGGGGTCTCTACTAAGGCAGAAGTAGCACTCCGAGAGGATTTCAGCCCTCCGTCGGCGCTGGAACGAAGGGGAGAAGGGGTTCTCGATGCCTTTCTGCAGCGCCAACCACCCCACCGCCCTTCAAACACCGAACACCATCGTCTCACGCGTCGTCGGGGACTTCCCCTTCACCAAGGATGGCCAACTCAACGGTTCAAAACATCTTCCTTTTACACGCTCCAAATGTCTACAGTTTTATTATTTGGTATTTGCAAGAAAATTTGGAAATATGTAAAAGCACACAAGAAAGAAAGAAAAGAAGAAGAGAAGAGAAAGAAAGGAAAGGAGAATAAAAGAAAAAAAGAGGAAAGTGCAACTTGATGGTGAAAAGTTGTGATTCATAACAAAAATGTCGTCTCTGCAGGAAAAAATAAAACAAGTATCCTGAATATCTTAAGAAAGTTATTTTCTGTTACAACATTGATCAATAAACTTTATTGTAAAGAAAAGCTGTTTACAAACTGCGTATGACCACGTGGGGGGCAATAAACTAATTTACTCTTCGGAAGCGAGCAAGGGACCATCCCATCAATTCCGTTCAAGGGCCCCAAGGCCAGACGCGGATTTAACATTTCATCATACTCCTAATAATATAAATAGTTCGGGTTAATTGACTCGCTCCGCATGGTGGATTTTTTATCCTTAGACCCCCAGTTTGGAGCATTGCCCCCCCACCCCCCCCCACCCTTTCATACGAAGCTCGTTGATGAGTTTCATCCCAAGACTCTCTTTGGGGTTTCACCTCATGTTCGTATCGACAACAATGTGTCTTTCTTACTCTCTTTGAAATGCTTTTCCGTTGAGGAGAAACTCGGGGTAATTTCCTATTTCTATCATGGTTCGCAGTTCCGGACATTGTAATAAGATTGCGAAATACGCGCCCCCCTTCGGTCTGGTGAAAATGGGCGACGATCCGGGAATCGAACGCGGGTCCCCAGTTTTGATCGCAGGGGTGTTGACCACTACACCACCCGTTCACCTTCCTACAACTGTACACCATTTAGAGGCTGCATAGAAATGGAGTTACAAAATGAGGTGCTTCAAGTTTTAATTAATTGATTTATTATTCAGTGTTTCAAAATTCCGCGTCCATTTCGTTCCCAGAAGGATTCGTTCATAAGTCACGAAACCTCGAAACAAGGAATGGAACAAGTCGGAAATGAGTGAACTTAGAGGGATAAAATAAAAAAATTCGATAATAAATTTAATGTCAAAAAAGCAACAGTTACAGACTGCGTCGTATGACAAACGTGGAAGAGAAGAGGACAATAAAACTAATTCAAACTCTCAAGGGAAGCAAAAGCAAGGGACGTATTCCATCAGTTCCGATCTGGGGCATTTCCTAAGGCAGAGACTAAGGATTTAACATTTCAACACTTTACTCCTAACGATAAAAAATAGTTCGACACCTGTTATAGTATTAACAAATACCAACAGATATTGTATTTAATAAAACACAGGAAAGTCATCTCACAAGTACGTATTATTATCAAGCTATAAATCATTCGGAGAGTATTCGCTAATAATTCGTAACTATTAAATAACACTATATGACGTCAATTGATGCCGTCTCTAGACAAGAGCCTAGCGAGTCTTTACAAAAATATCCGCCTCTATCCGAAGGAAAACCGGAGAAAAACCCGGGACAGGATGGGGCTACAGAATTAATGTACACAACCGTGCTAGTGTTCAGTATATATACAACTGAATTTATACGAATAATAAGACATAACACTAGCATGCAGGAAAATAGTTTTGAAATTGTTGTCGGATATTTTGAAAGTACTACAGTAATGGCGTGATAAAGTACAAGACGGCTTTAATTTTTATTAAAATCAATAAATTGTTATACAGTCTAGAAGCACTGGTGCAGGAGGTAGTTTTTAACCGCGGATTTGAAGAGATTCAATTTAATAATATCTTTGATATTTTTGAGCAGGAAATTATATAGAACGATTCCCGAATAATAAGGTCCTTTTTGGCAAAGAGTGGTTGACACTCTAGGGCGATGAATATTACTACTATTGCGAGTATTGTCTTCATGAACAAAACTGTTTTGTATGAAACAAGGGTGGTGCTTCAGTAATTCGGTCTCAACAAACACGACCGTTTCATAAATATAAATGCAGGGAAGTGTTAAGATATTTATTTCCTTGAATAAATATTTACAAGAGATTCGGGGGTGAGATTTACGAATTATCCGAACAATCCTCTCTTGAATTTTGAAAGTTTGGACGCTCTGTCCGGAATTGTCCCAGAAAATGACGCCGACGATATTTCGATCCCGACGCTATTAGGGCTAGGGTATCTTTCATTTTCCTCTTTCTTTCTTTTTTAGATATATGTAATATTTTGAGATATGTCGGTATTTGAGTTTTGAGTTGTAATTCGGGAGGGTTTTTAGTGGGTATAGTTGAGTCATTCGACAAGTCATGTTGGCTCTCCCTAGTGCGTAACTGCTTTTTCCCTACCTGTACAAGTTTTTAGGGCTCCAATTCCCTTTGATGTCGACATGAGCCGTAAAGTACCACAAAAAACAAAAACAAAAAAAACAAGAAGCGATTGTCACATCGTACTCTTGAGCGCAAGTTGGGGGCGGCAGGAGATGTGGATGTAGGAATAGATGAGCGTGGAGAGAACCGAAGTGATGTTTCTTAGATGTAAACCGTGTTGGGTAAATTTAGGTGTGGTTGCAAATCAAAAAAATGTGATTTTTGCGTCTGCCAGGTGATGTTTTAGGGAGATGTTTGCCAGGTTAATTTCGTGGTTTATTTGTGGAACGTTGAAGCGTTGAGGCAGGCTACAGAGTACTATGTTCGTGAGGTGAGATGCCATTTTTTTAAGTTTTTGTAGATGTCCAGACGTGTACTTTTAATTTCAATTCAAATCTATTTTTGACTTCAATATAAATCGAAATATATTTTTTAACTTAAAATTTTAATGCCATATCCGCAAGGACGTTTATGAGACATTCAATGATAAACATGACGGTTGGTCAAAAAAATTAATATATAATCTAAAAACTCAAATGTAATTGAAGAATATTAATAATATAGAGTAATTTACAGGCACTCATTGCGTGAATCGTTACGCCCAAGTTAAAAAACACAAAACAACACTTTGCATGTTGTTATTCAGTAGAGTATTTTATCTAGGAGAGAGATACTTCGATTTGTTAGCCACTCTTCAGATGGGATACTCAACGATTTTCGTAAAGTACAATACAACCAAGTTCTTCATAGGAGAGAGAGAGAGAGATAAAATGATTCATTCTGATCGCAAGTGATGCATTATTATTATTATTATTATTATTATTATTATTATTATTATTATTATTATTATTATTATATTAACCGATTTCACTGTCGTTTCCTTTTGTGGAGCACTTTCAGTTTCTTGATACCAGTTGAATACATATTGGAAATATCCCGATACTCCATTCCTTTTTACTTCCTTCCTTCCGCTTTGTACTTTATATTCTTTGTCAACGAATAATTCCCCCCAGGGGACTCACATCTAGTAAGTACGTGTTTGGCGAACACGGGGTCCCGAGCTGAGTCTGGCATTACTTCCACTTACTTGTGCTATGCTCCTTCCTTTCTCTTTCCTTCTTCTTCCTTGGTCACCTCTTGTTCTTTTCGATCCCGACGCTATTAGGGCTAGGGTATCTTTCATTTTCCTCATTCCTCTCATTTTTTGCCACCCCTCCATTTTTGTTTTGATGTATGTTGTGAGATATGTTTTTGGTGTGTTGTAGATCAGGAGGGTTTTTAGTGGGTAGGGTTGAATCATTCGACGAGTCCCACACGCGGGGAGAGTCATGTTGGCTCTCCCTAGTGCGTAACTGCGTTTTCCCTACCTGTACAAATACCTTAGGGCTCCAATGACCTTTGATGTCGACATGAGCCGTAAAGCCCCACACACAAAAATAATAATAATAATAATAATAATAATCAACGAATAATTTGCTGCTCACGTCGCTCTGAATGCGCCAGTTTCTCTTTTATTCGTGTGTAACAAACCTATTCATAAGATTATTATTCAACGATGCAAGTGTCCTTCTTCTGACGCATCACTTAGTCGAATATTTCATCTTTCATTTTTTACATTAAAGATCCTAAAATTTATTGATTTTACAATATTAAATACCACCGAAATAATTATATAATAAAAGAGCAAGCAATTACATTATGGTGTCATTTTAATGTGAATGATACACACTATAATAAATGCCGTTTTCTTCTTATCGAAAAATTATCTGGATTACCACATTTGTAAATTTAAAATACAAAACAATGAATATTAATCTATAAATATTCAACCCACATAAATGACATTTTTAAATTTTTTATTTTTACCTTATTTAATTTTGCTTTGATATTTAAAGAGTTACAACCATTAAAGAGAGTTTTTGACCTATTCCTACGAAAATCTTGTTTGGAAGTTTTGGACATCAGAACTAGGATTAAAATTTAATTTTAACATAAGAAATGTCTAGGTAACATGTATTTACGTTGTTTTTTATTCACACCAAAAATAATGTCATTCAAGGTGATAAAGTATTTTATCTGACTAGTGAATTGATTCGAAACTCTCATCTAAAGAGTCGAAAATAAATTTTTGAGTGAAAAGCTGACCGCAGTGTAGATTTATATATAAAATATTGCGATTATAAATCATCATCGGATTCTTTCGATTCGCTCCCCTTAGAAGAAATTCCCCTCGTCTCAAATTTTCACAAACTGCTTCCTGTTTTCGTTCCGCAGCCTTCATATGTTCTTTCCGGTTCCATCGATCTCTAATCTTATTTGAAGAAACGTTTACTGAACTTTTTCTGTTGCAATCGTATCACAAACTTTACGTGAACTCCGTCTCAGGGAATATTTCTTGTCGCATCCTCTTAAGATCCCTTAAGTTTACTCTGCAGCTACCCACAAGGAACATACTTTAGAAGCTACTTACCAGCCGAAAGCAAAGCATTCGCTTCGAAAGCTTCGAAAGGCGTCAACTGCTTTTTTTGTTTGTTAATTAAAGCCTTTCACTTTCCAAACGTCCTCATTCGATGCAAAGTTCTCGAGAAAACATTTCATAACGATCATCAAAAGTGTTCCCAACTTCAACGCAAGAGACTCAATAAAATATTAATCATTTCTATTATTTGGATTTTACGACTTTGGGAATTTTTAGTGGAATAACAATAATTGTTGAACTGATTTAGACGAAACATATTTTGTTTTTAAAATATCTCATTGAGCTTCATGGATAACTCATTCTCAACACAATTCGTAGTAAAGGAATGAAATTTATTCAGAGGTTTGAAATGCATAAAATCGCTATATTGTCTGTAATGTTGATAAATTTCGTGAAGATATGAGTAAATGAGACGACGAAAGATATCACGCAAATGAAAAAATGTGAGACAACGATATCGCAACAACGCAAGTTATAGGAGACTTGGAGAACTGAAACACACGTCGCCAAATGTAACAACCTAAATGTAACAACACGGTTACAAACTAAAGTAGGCGTCATGTGACACTTGAGAAGTGCTATCTGGGAGATAATTTATGAAGTAGTTACGAAGCATCAATAGCAAAACCTATTACCACGAGGGATCCTTCTAGAGACCTTCTTCTGAAATATTACAAAGTTCGTGTATCAGGGATTCCAAACTTTCGTTCTTTTTTTTGTTTTGTTTTTCATTTCAAAATAAAGTTTCTGGTAGTCGTTCTAAGTGTGTTTGCAATTGCAAGGACATTAATTAGTTTCCTAATTGAGTCCAACAAATGAGAGTGAGAGTTTAATTCCGACGTTGAATTTTACGCTAAAATACAGAATGAACATTTAAGAAAAGCAGTCAAACTCCTTAGAACAGACACAACAATGAACAAAAGAGTTTATATTTCCATTGTTGCGAAGGAGAGCGGATTTGGTGGCACGTGACGACATGACTCTGGTACTCAAAAACACGTGTATTCATTACTCCACGGCACGAAATCTGTTGAAGAGGTCTCCATCTCAAGGGTTTTACAACACGCGGACTAGCTGTTGAAAGGTTTCGAACGTAAGGAACTGGTTCAGTAGACACAACTCAACACTTGATGAGTAAAAAAATCAAGGAGGTTCAAGTCTGGTGATGACCAATTAAAACGTCTTTCATGACATGCTATAATGCGGACATACGATATGAACTTTTGTTTCTTTGTCTCTTTGGATTCGCCCCGTGAAATGTATCACGACCCTGACTTTGGCCAGCCCTAAAGCCCCAACAACAACTTATTATTCACTCTGTATAGATCGTAAGAACAAAATGCTGTACTGGTACCTTACACAGCTCGCGATCACGTGGTCCACGGATGCATACATGCGAGTTACTTTTATTTTAATTACTCAACATAATGTACATTGTTATTGTTCTTAACTTATTTACAATTATCACAGAAACATGTTTGGATTTTGTATTAAATATGTACATCATGGTCATCCAGATATTCTATAATAATAATAATAATAATAATAATAATAAGATACGTAACTTATTATTTTATACTCATCACATCTGTTTCCGACAATCAAATTTTGAGTATATTTTTGAGACTCCCATCATAGATCTAAATTTTCTTTTACAAATACTCACACTACAGTCTCATTTAATTTTATTTTTTTCATTTGTGTCACTAATCAATCAGAAATATTATTCAATATCATTTTATATGGAAAGACTTTACTGCAATGCACGAGTAAGCCAATGCATCTGGCGGACTGCGTACACTTTGGTTTCAGGGAGCATCTCTTGGGAGGATGGAGATGAGAGACATACTGGTAGAAACACGTATTGCGCAGCAGTGAAACACATCGGAAGCGCCTCACAGCGTCAACGAATGATTCGTATTCTGAGACAAAGAATTCTTCTTCAATTTGTATCTCTAAATATTAAGAACATGAACTTAGCTCAAGGAAACATTTATTGTAAAAATTTTACCTCTGATAAGTGAAATATCATAAGAAAACGATGAACTTTAAAACTAAATTTTACGCTAACGATTCCAGGTAACCATTGGTTTTTTGGTTTTTTTGTCATTGAGCACAGACATCCTGCGATTTCAATTCATGATAGTGCGATACGAAATAGACTCACTGTACTTTTACTCTTCATTGAGTGCATTCGATGGTTTTCGACACTGAAGTTTCCTCCTTATTCAGAAGGGAAGAACCATAAATCATGGCTGATATATATTAAGAAGTTTCCCCGTTCCTAAATAGCTGTTGCGACTTGGCATCATGCACAGAAGACACGAAGGGAAAATATGAAGGGAAAAAAAAGAACTCAACCTGAAGAAACTGACTTTAGATGAAGTAGTCAAAGACAAATTGAAATATGAAAACATCTCGATACCTTCAGTACTTGACCCTTTGCTTCGACTGTTACCTTTTTATTTATTGAGTCCCAATAAATAAATAAATAAAGACTTGTATGAAACTTTTCAAGAACCACAAAGAGTTGACTTGATTTATCTTTACTGAGTTCCATGGTTTTGTTCACCTCGTTCGTCGTATGAGATAAAAAGGTTGTAAAGTATTTATGTCAAAAAGAAAAAGAATATATACAGCCCTGAAGGAGACAAATATATGCCGGAAACGTTGGCAGTATGAATATTGTTTAATTTCTTTTACCTAAATACTCAACAACATTTATCTCATTTGTTATTTTTTTTGTAAACAATTTAAGTCTAGTCTAAATTTCGAAATTAATTTTATTAGTAGATTAAATAAATTTACTACGGACTTGGGACTTCAAATTTTTATTTTCAAAATGTCGTTACATGATAAATTGATATTTAAGCAAAAAACTATTATTGGATTTTAATTCGAATTATTCCTGGAAATACGATGACATTGATATTTATCATAGTTCTCGCTAACTCGTTATTTAGTGGCTTAGAAAGTATATTGACAGACTTAATTCACATTAGGGAATAAAAATATATTGTAGCAGGTGGAATAAATTTTATACACTTCTAAAAATTATTATAACGTGGAGATTAGTTAAATATTTCAAATAAATATTATACGAAAAACTTAACGACAAATCTGTTTATGTCAGTTGGGTAAGTGTCCAAGAACATTTTAATTGGTGGTTAATAGTTCGATTTATTCCATTCAGGTGTCATAATTAAGGAGCGTAGTAGCTTCGGCTTTATGACGACACCACTTTGTGCGGCGGGTTTCACGTATGGAAGGATGTGGACTAAAGGGTTGCAGAAACTTGCCCTTAAATCACACGTGTTACGCCTGTTCAAAGCACTCGAAGGTAAAAGGGATAAATTTTACTGCATCTAACAAAAGTGTGAAATTAGACAATTCCTTGGTCTGGCCATTTTGTTTGTTTGTTATCAAATAGTCTTATAGTAGCTTTTCTTTTCCATAATAAATTATTCATTGGTACCGAGAACGGACAATTGTGTTATCGAAAGACGTAGAGTGGACGAGTACTCGTTGTTTGACAACATGATACTCGTTTGAAAGCAGGAGATGCAAAACCAATTTTACCCTGGACTGGCTATTTGTAGATATTTCTCGGATATAGAATTTTAAAGTCATTTTGTTTCTTTTATGTAATTTTGGTATTGTATGTTCTTTAATTCTCGATATTTTTTGGATAATTCTCCATTGTATTTAATCCGTGATAATATGTTCTATAATTCGTGTTTTAAGAGTCTTATTGTTTGATGTATGTAACATGCTCTACAATCTGCACAATTTATTTTATACCTCATGTATTATAAAACATCTTTCATTTTTTTTTTTTTTTTGTAATCACTGACTTTGTATTTATGTTCTATAACTTGATCTTATAATAAATGGGATAAGTACATTTTTTGTAATCTCTTTGACTTGTGTAGAATGCGAATCATGTAAATCTTTTATTATTACAAATGACATTCTGGAGATGATCTTGAAGATTATCTTCGTTGTGGGAACTCGAAATCATCTCGTCAAGATATAAATAGAGATATATTGTAGAGATGATATTAAAGGGTATACCCATAGTACGAAAAAGAGATGATTTTGTCAAGATATACATAGGACATTTTAAATATGATCTAAAGAGACATCTTATATGTATTAACTTGAAATGATCTCATTAAGATACTAAGGACATGCTTAAGACTATCTTGAGGGAGGTCTTCAAGAGAGTCTATGTGCGCCATTTTGATAACTTCAGGATAATCTCATAATATATCCGAGGGATTATCTTATTATCTTTCAGGATAAACTGAAGACAAAGTTTTCCCCACTGGACAATTTTTAAATACTGTTATATAGAGAGGAAATGACTAAAAAAAGGTGATTTTTAAAAGCTAACATCAAATACTATTGCATTTTTTACACAATTTTAGACGTTTAAAAATATTTAATTCTGTCGTCACCATTATATTGTGACGTACCTTATTTCTAATTAACAGCTAAGTGCGGCATTTTGCAAGTACAGAGTAATGTTTCGGGAGAATCGAAATGATTCGAGGTTCACTTCGATTGCGAAGTACACAAATCGATTCGCTTTTACACCTTCAAGTTCAATTACTTTTACTTATATACAAAAGGAAAGAAGTCGAATTAACAAAATTGAACTCTATATTGAATGTCAAAAATCACTTTTATGGAAAATTCGTTCGAAGTGGAAACTGGTGGTTCCTAGGGTCATCTTAGGGTACGAACCATTGATATGAGCTGAGATTCTATCTCAATCTCCTTCCCAATAAGGTCTGAGCGAGTTTACATCGAAACGAGAGAGCAGCGTTTCGTTCTCACACACGCGAATCGCGAATGAAGTGGAGAGTGCGACTCTGAAGAGGCGCGTGAAAGAAGACAAGAGTTTGACAGTTTTGTTGTTGTTGTTACATTTCATAAATAAATAAATAAATAAATAAATTTTCTTTTAGAAGAACACGTGAAAACTGCACGTGACCTTGTGGACAAACAAATAAATAAATAAACAAACTAAAAAAACCCAGGAATTTTGAAAATGCGTACGAGTGTGTGTGTGGTGGTGGTGGTGGTGGGGGAAGGGGGAGGGGAGTATGTTACTCTCCGGAATCAATGTTAAAGGACCGTCATCCCATCAATGGCGATCAAGCATTTTCCATTGCCCATGCAAAGCAGTGGCGGATTAATTATTCATAAAAGAAACTATTTAATAAATATGAACTGATATCCATTTAGTATTCCAAAATTTAGATACAATATGCTGTAAGTATTTGAGATTAATAATTACAAAGCAATAATGACATTTTTCGTCCGTGGAAAATCCACCACAACCCGAAGGAGAAGAGGAAGAAAGCCGGGCCAGATAAGAGGGTGAGATAAGAGAACAATAAGATGATTTTCTCGCAGAAAGCGAACCGTGGACTAGGAGGCGACGAGGTCTCATCTCCACGTACCGTAGTTTTGGTGATTGAATGTTGGTTTTTGCCAGGTACCAAACCCGACATTAGTCTGGAAGAGGTGACCGTCACTTTCGTGCTCCTCGGTTTGGTGATAGCAAACACCTCATCTCTAAGCAACAGCGCATTTGGTGATACGCATCACCAACCACCACAGTACCTCAAAGGAGACGCTTCAAATATTGGCGGGACTTGTGATTTTTTTCATATTACTTGACGAAGATTGGCAAAACGACAGACGAGACGTGTTGCGTGCGGACAAATGCGACTGATGCATCACGGGACGACGACGAAGGAAGACGGTGTCCTATAAAAAGCGACATGAGAGAAAAAACAAAACTAATATCTACGAAAGAAGACGTTACGGACTTGGTGAAGATCTGCACTGAAGGTGCGGGATGCATTAGAGATGGGCGTCCCCAGTCATGCAAGAGATCTCCACTAAGGGACTTTGTTAAACATGTGGAATTTAAACTAATTAAAAAATAAATGTAATAAAAAGTGGCTTTGACGATGTAACTACAAATATTCGGAGAAATAAGAATAACAAACCATTTTTGTTATTGCATTAAGAAAACAGAAGATCTCGTTCAAAAACACAGAAAAATTAGCAGTAATTGTTTATTTTAAATTTTATATTAATAATTAGTAGTATTTGTAATCATTTCAGTATTCCAACTTAAAAGACTCTGCAAAAGAGACATACAAAGGCAATCGTCAAAACTGTCTGAATGTATTTCGAGCGAATCCCTCTGTGAGTATTTGAAAGTCGCGATAAAGATAAAGATCTCACAATCGGGTTTCTTGTAATAAAATCAAATGTATGGGTCGGAACGAACGGATTTTGTGGACAGGATGGCGGTGGACGCTGTGAACTTCTGAATAAGGGAGAGAGGGTGGTGTTAAGCTCCCTTCGTCATAGCAGCGATGGAACGCGTGTAGACGGAGAGCGGAATCTAAATTTTTTTAATGGTTCATTTTTTAAAATAATTCAACAGTATGACTTATCAAACAATTGCTTAATTGCTTTCTCTAATATTGAAGTTTTACTTCAAATTCAAAGGTACGTCATAAATAGCGAGTCTTGAAAAGAACAAAATTCATGAAAAGAAAATTTCCGCGGGTAAAGTGATATTCGGTTACTAAGAGAAAAGATTTCAGGTTTTTGCAATATGACTGATTTTATCTCTGAAGAGATGCGTTAATGCGTCCTTTGCATTAACAAAAGCGGATCAACTGTTTGCAGAAGAAGAAAAGAATGTTTCTTTCCCTCCCCCCCCCCTCCGCCACCTCTTTGCTTTTTCCTGCTCATCCACAAGAACAACGTGGATTTGTTTTTAATACATAACACGAAAGCAACCAAATACGGGATTGTCGTTTCATGTATTCAGGTGAAATGAAACAAAGAAAATAATTTAACAATAATACGTAACAAGATACGTATTCATTAAAGAGAAGGGATTCATATTCGTGACTATTACTAGACGCGTTTTAAGAAGCGTATATATTGAGTTGATCGAAATAGACTTTAAAAAAATCATTTTTAAAAACAATTTATCTGAAATTGGCATATATATGAACTTGAATTTACATATTTATGGTACGCAATATGAAATAGTTGATGGTGATCTGATTTATTCTTACTTTTGGTAAATCGAATATTAGATCTGAATGTTTCGGTCCGTAAGAACGTTCCAGTGCAGTCTTGGGTTCAGATTAAAGAGATTTCTGAGATGAAAAAACTTATCGCAGAAGCATCCGTTTCCCAGGACAACATCCATCCAGACGAATGCGCCTTCGCGTTCATCCCTCTCCAACCGCCGTCGAACAGGCGCTTGTCTTTTATCGTTTTATTGTTTTATCTTTGGGGATAATTTAGATTCTGTTCATTAATCTAAATTTATTAAAGCGAATCTTTATTTTTATAGAACTTTTTATCTTAGTTTAAGAATTTTTGATAAAATATTTCAAAACTATTCGAAATTAAAGATAACAAAAAAATATTTTTGCACAACGGAAAATAGACATTCTGGATTATATATTTTTTTATAAATGAATGTACTATAACAGTTACTATTATTTGCCATTTACAAATGTATTTTCACAAATTATGGAATATGGCACCTACTACTATTAATCAGGATTCTTCACTTTATACGTGACGTTCCTCTTTATTGAAACGGTCGAAAGCAAACTACTTGAATTTTTGAGAAATAAATTTATAAAACCATTTACTTTATAAATTAATTACAACAATTAAAGGTCATACTATTGTTGATTTCACGGATTCAGTAAAACACATATTTCATTCTTCATAAAGTTTGAAATTGAACCTTTGCTTACAAACGTTTTTCTCATTTCACGGTTTATATGAATTTTCTAAGATATCGAGATGTTTCATTTTGAAGATTGTCAAATATGGTATTTCTCGAAGTCTTTTGAGTGGCCGTTTGTTTAATTTTACATCGTCATGAGAGGAGAATTAAAAAAATTGGAAGAAAAAACGCATCAAACTATGTTAATATCCTAAATATCATTAATTTTGCAAAACTTCAATTTGTAGATACTGATACGTTTGAATTGTAGAGTCTCGAAAGAAGAGACATATTAATTTATTACAAATGAAAATAATTTGGGAATTAAAAATTACTAAAAAATTTCGTCATAAAATACCCCGTATTCTTCCGTAAAAGAACGGGTAGTAAAAACGAATCTCTACAAATACAAAGCATAACTTGATGACATTCCCCATGCAACATGCTACAGTGTGCGAGTGTAGAAATTTTGAACTACAAATACTCACATGGAAAGAGCCAATAATACGACAGATTTACGATGACGCTGCATGACGAGGACGCACCAGTTGCTAAGCAAAAGCTGTGAGGCGTTTATTTCGAAAAGTGGATTTTTCTCGAACAAACCCGAAGTGCGGACTGAGAAAGCCGAATATTAAAAAGAACACATTTTTTTTAAATGAAAAAAATGGATATTTAAAACTTTCAACGGATAAAATTATTGAGAAAGAAATCCGTGGAGAGATATGTGCTGCTAAAACGGAAAGTTGTTTTACTGAACAACAACACTCTTGCGTCTGTGTGTGTGTGTGTGTGAGTATCTGTTAACACGAGGTCTTCGTTAATGCGAGCTTCAGTTGTTGGAGGCGCAGGGGCCGCCACTGGATCCGACGCCCCGAAAGGACTTTTGCGCGCTTCCTCCTCCAGAGCGCAGGCGCGTCGCGCGTCGTGATTGGGAGGCGGCAGTCAGCTCTCTCTCTCTCTCGTCTCCCCCACCGCTCCCTTCCACCACCACCACCACCACCCCACACTTCTAAACCCCTCATACACCCCTTCACGGAACAAGCCTTCGCCTTCTCGTCTTTGCTGTCTGCAGGACTGAAAAGCCCAGCGACGTCACATCGCAAAACTTCATTGCGAAATGAAATGCATCGGGATTTTCTTTTTATTTGAAAAACCAAAAAAAAAAAAAAAAAATCCGCTACTTGGGAGGCGCTTGAATTTTTCCTCCTAAGCCTCTTTTTTACGTTTCTATTACGTCTTTCAACAAAAATGTTCGCGACAAGAGAAAATCATTGATAAAGAGTTCCAATGTAATAAGCTTCAGATCTAATATTTCTTTCCTGAGGAAAACAATTCATTGTTAAAGAAATGTTTTTTTTAATTTTCGACTAATTAAATATACTTCAAGTTACACTTCTTTATAATAAAACACAAGTTTCCTGTAATTTTTTTTGTGTACGCCTACATTTGAATAAGTTTACTGATATTTCCGTCAAAAAAAAATAAAAAAAGAGGCTTAGAATCAATCGATTCCTTTTGAAAGAGAACTCCAATACGCCCAAAATTATTCCGCCTTATTTGTTGAGAAGTATTTCGTCAGACGAACGGAACAAAGTGTTTTAACAGTACTTAAACGACGAAACGAGTTAACGGAATCATTGTCCTCAATTCGTAGTTCAGCCAGTGGCTGTTTAATTCGCTTCTTTAAATTGTAGGTTGAGTTTTGAACTTGAATTTCAAATATTCCTGATTCTACTTTATAGGTTTATTTACGTATTATGAATTTATTTTTTCATGCTTTATAAGTATATTGATCTTAATTTTCAACTATTACTAAGTATTTTACTTTGTACATTCAAAGCCTCCCAGAAGACAAGGCGAAGACAAAACACATAAGTGATGTTAAAGAAATAGAACTTGGAAAGATGAAATAGATCAGAGAAATTAATAGCAAATACATAAAGTTATGACTCGTTCTATGTCCGTGTCTCTGAATTACGTAAACTAGGATTTCTTCAGTCTGGAAAGAAAGTTTCTATGTCAAACACGGACATATTGCAATAGATTTGCTCTATATTATGAAAAGTATATTTAAATTGCAGATATTTGGATGATACGACTGATGTATAAGGCAAAATCACGGAAGCGGAATATAATATGAGGATGATTTTATACACGCATCACTGGGTTCCATTGACCTATTGATCTTGCACGGAAGAATTTACCTGCGCGAAGGAAATGCCCAGCAAATGGTTCCTTTGCGGAAAGCGAGGGATTCGTGACGGCGATTTGGGAAGGAGACATACCGACAATAACTACATTGTATAACAACCACTAATACATCAAATTCTTCACTGAGCTCGTTGTTTAATTTGACTCTTCCTTTATCATTAGTGAGCGTCAGCATTACCAATCTTATGAGCTTAGAAGGAACATTATATTACTTTAAACAATCCGGTATTTTTTCCCCTTTTGATTGAATCAAATGCTCTAGTATAGTCAACGAAGATATTATAAAGATCAATGTTATACTCATAACATTTTTCAAAGATTCGCCTAACCATGAAGATGTTGATCTGTTAGATCTGAATCCTATTCGTCTAGTTGATCTTCAACAATACCTAGATGTTTAATATAGTTATTGAAACAACTTGATACCAGACGAAACATCTCAACAAGACTGAAACAAGTACTGGCATACGCAGATGATGTGATGATAACAGCAAGAACGCAGCAATCCTTGGTTGAAATTTATCAGAAGATTAAGACATTATAATTAAACCCAAAGGTTCTGATAAATGAAAAGAAAAGAAAATACTTGCATTGCTCCTGTACAAGTGGTAGTTCCGAAAAAAAATTAAGGTATATAACACCCCTTTGGAATCAGTTAAGTCATTCAAATTTTTGGGATCAATAGTCAATAGAATGAATCAGATTGATGAAGAGATAAAAGAAAGAATAACATTAGGCAATAAGACATACTTTGCAAATGCTACACTCTTTAGGAGTAAAATAATAACAAAAAAACATGAAATTAAAGGTGTAATGGACAATCATAAAAGCTTTTAGTCTTTGACAGGAGAATTTGACTTAGGAAAATTTTTGGAACCTACCAAGGAAACCTCGGATTTTTAGAGGATCAAAAATAAATATAGAGCTAAATAAATTAATATGTAATAAAAATATAATAAATTTTATCACATCCTCAAGACTAAGCTGGTATGGGCATCTCCATGGAATGAATGAACAAAGAACAGTTTAAAAAATATGGAAGTAGAAACCGTCGGGGGTTAGACCAAAAGGAAATGGGAAGAAGTGACATCTGTAGTGACTTGCGGCTAATAATGACAATTGGAGAGGAAAAGTTAAAGACAGGAAAGAGCGGATGCGGATTGTTGAGAAGGCGGAAACTCTTCCCATAGAGTTGTAGAGCCCGACGAATAAGAAGAAGAAGAAGTTAAATAACTCAATTAAAGATCCTATCACAAATAGTGACAGATGCAGAACCCGTGAATCTACGGATGATATCATATCCGGTTGCACAACTGTTGTTCATCGTCACAATTCCACATCAATCTATCGCTTGATACGAACCATTGCTCAAACCCTCCTCCAACCCTACCATCATTGTGATTCTCCCGACAGAACCAACAGAACACAGCATAACTGACTCAATAGACAAAAGTAATAAAATAACCTTTATCCATTCCCTTCATCCTTGAAGCCTTCCCCAACAATGTCAACATTTAAAAGAACTACGCACAGGTAATGAGGAAATGCAGCGAATGCAGCGAATTTAATAGCAGTAGAGAACGATCGCACACATTTCTCTTCCGAGAATTATCGCAAAAGCAGAGGGGAATCGTGTACATTAAAAAAAAGCCACTTCAGAGAAACTTGGCAAAAAATGCCGATAAAAAGAACCAGAGTCATATTGTCACACGCAGAATTCCATTGTTCTTAATACATATAGTTATGAATAATACTAATAATACAGCCATCATGATGGCACATACTACTTTGAGACCCACACACAGAGCTAGACGATCCATTATTTTAAAACTAAAACCCTCGTTTGTGCGCCAATGTGCTTTAATGCTCCCCCGTGCTGCTGCTGCTAGCGCATCCCCCAACACGATCTGTCCCCGAGCTCTCCTATTTCACGGGACAATAACAAAGAGAGAGAGAGAGAGAGAGAGAGGACGAGGCTATATTGAATTCTTTCTCTCTCTCTCTCTCATTGGCTCATACCTCGCACTCCGTGTTTCTTCTTAAATCCCCAAAATTGCTTTTTAATAATAAAAAGAATTCTTCAAAACACACACTTCGACGGAAAAGAATAGAATACGTAAAAGGAAGAGAGTAATCGACGCAATTACCAAAGTAGTGCTCTCTCTCTCTCTCTCTCTCTCTGTCGACCCCCATCGCGTACAAAATTAAAGTCGCAATTTGCAGACGAGCGGTATTTAGTTACGTAATTCAGGAAAATCTTTTTTATTTTGAAAAAAAAAAATTGTGAAGTTATCGCGCAATGTCTTATTTGCACGAATGGTACACGAATGGTGGGTGTAATTTTGTGGAATAAACAATTATCGGAAGTGATTAAAAAATTGAGTGTATTGTCGTTGGGGAGCGAATGTCAATCGTTGCAAATATGAAAAGAAAATGAGCTCAATGTTTGAGTTCATTGAGATACAATCGATCTGAACGGAATCGTTGAAACTGTCGCATGCAGATCAGGAGACTCCATTCACACGGCTCGAACTCTCTCCTGCTGCCGCCTCATCGCAGAATTCGAGTTTTAAAGCGATTCGCGGAATAATATGGACTACTAAACTCCATCATATCGACTTGTATTTTGCTTCATAATACGTTTTGCAACTACACTGACATACAGCCACAATGTTTCCCTTTGTTCGTTTCATGCATGTAAACAAAATATTTGATTCCACAAAGTGCACACACAATGAAATAATAGACAATACAACAATATTTTCCTTTACTGGGAGATATTTTGATCTGGAGCTTCAATATTTACTTCTCTACCAATGTCTGAGAGTCATTGCATGTAATAGAACATTGAAGCTCAAAATATTGAGTTGCGATCTGCTCGTGGTATTTTTTTGTGCGCTTCATCCCTGAAATTACCCCAAAACCATCGTATTTTAACAAAAAATAACTTTCGACGTCATTGACAAAACCAATAACAGGAGTAAACTATATAGAATTATTTACAAAAAGTAAACTTAAAGTGTTTCGTTTCATTTTGATGTCATTGTCATTGTATCTCTAATGTTTCTCCATTGATGATCAATTTCTTTAAGAGGTTCGGAGTAACAAACATATTATCCTAACTAGTGAAAGTAAAAAGAAAGGATTAAAGATTCCTAGCAATATAACACTACAACCCCTGAACAATGGTTTGTTTTTTTTAGTCGATTTTCAGAAAATTCCTCCAAATGTAATAAATGTCCATCATATAAATCCATAAATATCATTCAAGAACATATTTATCTTAAACGTTATACTGATTTTTTTTGTAATTTCGTCAGAATCTTTTTAGAGCAGTTCTCGATAAAAACATCTAAAAAATATTGGAGAATGCATTTCATTGTTTCAGGGGAAATTAAAAAGGACGATGGAAGCAGAATAATAATTTTGTATAAGCACGACATATCGATTTCTTATAATTGTAGGAAAAAGGATGTAGTTGGATTTTCTTAACCTGATCTTTCAGCAAAGGGGACATCTCATCTCATCTCTGCAACAAGTGCGCTGAAAGGCGACGTGAACCACTTTCAAAGATTCTAGATCTCGTGATATTTGGTCAGATGTTCCTCAATCGGTCTCTTATGTGAGAGTAATTTTGGGAAAAATGCTGAAGAAGTGGCGATATCGCCTCACATTATTTTTAGTTAGATATTAAGAACTAATTATATTCGATTGTGACTTTATTAACCAGATGCGAGATTTTCTCCTGAAAAAAGGTGAATGGCTCTCATATCAATTTTTTTTTTAAACTTNGGGGGGGGGGGCGGCGGGGAAATGCCCCTTCCTCCCCCGCCCCCCTTGGCTATGTTCATGATCGTAGGATTTATACTCAAAAGTCGTTTGCGATGCAAGAAGATTCCTCTCATCCAAAACACATCTCTTGTAAGATCCATCTCCTTTATTTCGTCCAACATTCCTCATTTCGTGAGAGTTTACGTCTTGGAATCTTCTTCACATATTTCACATTTTATGGAAATATTTCTCCGCTGCTCCTCTTTGATATGTGGCAGCAGCAGACGTTGAATGTTTGTTTTTCTTCGTTTGCTTCTGCTACATCCCCGTGTTAATACGGATCTCGGAATAAAACCGAATTTTAAAAAAACGCCAATAATTGAAGTGATTGCATCACGATATGCGATAGTTTTCGGGGTTTTACACACATGCAACAGAATGACTTGAAAAAACTTTCAGACATTTTCTGCACTGTTCTAATTATTCATAGTATCTGGAACCGAACAAATAAAAGGTACGCATGGGAAGAGACAGAAAGATGCTTTGTTTAAGCCAAGCACATTGCTGAAAATAATTTGTGGTCTTGATTAACTTCAGACCTCAAATACATTTCTGGTGCAAAAAACCTCTGCAAACGGTTCAATACCCCCAACGTTGGTGTCAGATATTCACGTACAGAGTATTTCAGATGTGTAACAGTTTTACTTAAATGTGAACATTATGCCTCATTTCGCACACAAACTACAGTACATACATAAATATTAAATGATGTTGAACATTAAATTACAAAGCATGGGGACAAATGTTTCGAATAAACCCAACTTATAAGAAATCTGAAAGATGGATTGTAAACGAAAAAAAAAAGTCAAAATTTAAAAACAAATTATAAAACGTATATGCAACAAGTAAAATGCAAGACTTCATTTCTTGTAAACCCAAAAAATAATCTCTCTCATGTTGTATTATATTTTGCTAATGATTATTCTGTTCTAATTAGTAAACTCTTGAGCGTTGATAGTCATGCAAAGTATTCTCAAATCGGAACCAACTAATATGAAACACTTGAGCAACAATCGGCTGTAGAGTAATTGCTGACGACGATAAGTTGAACTTGAAGAATCACAGAACGAGACTCAAAGAACACAAACTATTTCGGAACAATATAATACGTTAGTGAAGTGTAAATTAACGTGCAAGACGAATAATAAGAGAATGTTATAGAAAGAAATGAGAGCATTGAAAGAGAAAATTCTTTTTTAAAAAAGAAGACGAAAACCTCACGGAAAAGCCGTTGCGTGGGAAAAAATGTTCTAATAAAAACCATAAAAAAGTAACTTCGTTAAAAATAAAATTAGGAATGACAATTGAAAAGCACTAGTTGTGAAAATGATAGAGAACTCTTCCGCTTAGTCTTTATCTGAAATCATAATATACGAGAACAAAGAGAGTGAAATGTTTCCTTCAGGGAATCACGCGGTTGAAATATTGATATGAAATTTATGAATCGGCAACTAACATATCTAAAACTCTTCAACAGAAAAAAAGAGCACAAAATGAACTAGGAAGCGGCGCGAAAACACTCTGGAAAATTTCCTCATCACACGCGGATCTGATGCTGAAAATACATTTGATTTCCAGCAGATAAACAATTATGGATCATGATAAATTGAAAGGCGTTTCTATGTTGCTCATTGTTTTATTGGTATAAAGCTTTTTCGGCTGCATAGCAGCCATCGTCAGTAACATACACTGAAAAATATAAATGTACATAAAATGAGGAAATAAAGAGAGGAAAGAACAATAAAAATGAGTAAAAGAAAACAAATACAGAGTGAGCAAACCGACAAAATTACGTACCTGAGTATTGAGGAATATTTTTGGCGAGTGTTTTATACCAATAAAACAATGAGCAACATAGAAACGCCTTTCAATTTATCATGCTTTGATAATGTTGCTAAAGCTCCACAATTACCAAATAAATTATGGATAGTTTACAAAGATAATCGATTCCTCTCGTCGTCTGTTGAGTAAATTCGAGAGATGATTCGTTCTATTTTGTTTTGATTGTTGTGTCTATTAATACAACATTGTTCGAAATGGATTTGCAGTTTTTTTCCCCAGCTTCGAAATTGGATCTTGTTGGATGTAGAGTTCATGGGAGTATTTTGCGTGTTGGAAAATAATAATAATAATAATAATATTTTGTTTTGTCAAAATAGAAAGTAAATTCAGGTTTGCTACACAGAACATGCAAAGGTTATTGAAAAAGAAAAGCGAGAGAAAGTTGCAGCGTGTATCAGCAACGCAACAAAACAAAGAATTTAGCAAAGCACCTCTTCTTTACTTAGAGAAACTATTATATTTTTTATACATTTTGGTAGAATTGCAGTTGTGAAATAAACTGTTCTCATGATCTCTTGCCTCGAATTGTTGCACTCTGAACTCTGCCGTTCAGCATCGACCAGTAAACGAAGACTGTCCAAACATTGACTTTATGATGGCCGAAGTGCTCAAAGTCCTTGTCTCAACAAGATACGGATCAACAGTTGAAGATGATTTGAGTGCAGTTAGAAGCAACGAGGTTAGTCAAACTTACTTCATAATAATATTGAAGCTCATTTCTAAAGTTGTTTTGCATTAGATTCGAAATTAATTATCTTGGCCATTACGAGGAATTTTTCCTTATTTGAACTCGGATTGTCTCAAATCCTAGTAGCATCGGATTGGAAGTTTGTTTAAGATTTTAAAAAATCCTAAATGAAGTGCCGCGGTCTGAATAATGCGCTGACCAAGTAAGTAACCGCAATTTTAATGCACCGGATTCCGACACGATTTTTTCACAACACAATTAATTGAAAAATAACGAGTCCATTTGGTTTTGATTCTATACTCGTATATCACTATCGTATATTCGTCTCCTAAAAATTTTATTATTGTGGATGTGACATATTCATCTTATGTAATCGTACGTTACTGCACCCAAAATCGAAGTGGAGATTAAGAGTACTAAATACCTCTGTGATTTTCACCTATTTTCATTTCTGTCCTCGTATCCAATTGTTGTTAATAACGAGTTGAGTGTCTGCGTCGTCGCAGAGCGTTTGTGCCTTTGTCTACAATATGCCTTCATCCTTCAGCGTAAATGACAAAAAACCTAATTTCTTTTTATACCTTCGCGTCTATTTAAAAGTAAATTATCGAAAACTCCACAAGTTTGTTTTTTCAATTAAAATATTGCTGTGAACATCAAATACAAGCTTCAAATTCTAGTAAAGACTTTCCATGAGATATGTATGAGACATGTAAATCACACGATATTAAAACCACTTAAACTTTTTAAATTAACATATCTTTGACGTGGACATGATGTCACTTTCTAACATCAATCTAAATGGAAATTAGTCTGAATAAAACACTAATTAGAATAGAGTAATCAAAGAAAATAAAAACATATTTGCCAATTCAGTGTGTATACACGGCACAGTCTATTTAAATAATATTGTGAGTGCAAGATAGATAATTTTTGATAACTTTGCGTCACATGAAAATGGAGACTAGTCGGGAATCGAACCCGGGATTCTCCCATTGATCGCAGGGGCGTTAACCACTACACCATTGGTACATTTCCATTAGATCTGGGTGGAAAAGGTGTACAATTGAGGAAGGCGAACGGGTGGTGTAGTGGTTATCACCCGTGCGATCGAAGCAAGAGTCACGAGTTCGATTCCCGACTAGTCACCATTTTCATGTGACCCAAAGTTATCACATATCTTCTCAACGAATAGGGTACACGGAAGAAATATATGCATAGATAATTTTTGTTCGAGACATCTATTTTAACACGACTTTGTTCATACTGACTGGAATTTTTCGCAAAAGTTTTTGTTTCTCTAACTATAAAATGTGTCAACATTCACAACTGTGGTGTCGGAAATGCAAAGTATACAGGATTTGAAAGTTTCGAATCATTTTTAGTAATTGAATGAGGATCCATTGTTCACATTTTCTTTGACTTCTTTTCATAATAATAATAATCATCATCATCATAAATTTATTGTCAAAAAACAGTACAAACAGTACAAACTGCGTATGACCACGTGGAGGGAAAAAAACGAATTTACTCTCCGGAAGCAAGCAAGGGACCATCCCATCAATTCCGATCAAGGGCCCTAAGGCAGAGGCGGATTCAAAAAAAAAAAAGAATTCAGCAAAAGTTCCTAGATAAGATAAAAAGTTAGCTGCGAGTAATAATACATATATTATGTCAATACATATATAATAATACATATATACGTGGTTTTGGGCGGCTGTGCTTACCAGTGCGTGGTGTGTGAACAGGTCTGGGTACTGGACGGGAGGGTAACTGAGGGACAATGGAGGAAACAGGGACATGTCATCTAACACACTAAACCTATTCTGAGTGAAGTGTTGGGGGTGGTGCATGAGTCGTTGGTCTAACCGGGTGGTAGCAGTTGAAAGGACGGCGAGAATTCCTCACTGTAGTCCAACCGCCAATCGTTTTCTTATTGATCTCTTCCAGCGCACTGATTCGTGTGTCAATATAATGTACCAAGTTATTGTACGCCTTCTGAAGATCAGCTTCGAATGAGTTGAGGAATGCGATAGTGTCCATTGTTGTGAGAAAGTTAGCAACATAACTAGTTGATATGATCAGCGGATCACAAAAAGCTTTTGATAACATCCTGGACTCGTAAGAAAAATAAACCTTAACGTCAAAACGGTGGTCCATATCTCAGGAGTAGTATGCCAAAATCTCGTCTTGGTATGTTTTGGAGTTAACCTTTTTCGCTTAATCACCCAATTCATTTAATTCCGTAAACTTATTGCTTCTTCAGTCCTAATTGATACATAAAATAGATCTTCGAAACTTGGGAATGTACCTAAGTCAATTGAAGGAAATATTCCTGCACAATACGATATATCTTGGAGAGAATGCCAATTGTGACAAATTCCGAGTTGGAAGAAAAAACATTATCGACGTTTCAAACCCTTCCCTGACATCCGAATGTCTGGATTAGCACATTTCTTGCTTTCTGTCTCTCTCTCGCTCTCTCTCTCTCTCTCCAAGGCGGCAGCAGCAACTCTTGTCTTTTCCCTCGCAATGATGTTATCTTCAGTGCAGACGCCACAGAATGAAGACATTTTTTTTCTCTTTGGCAGATATCAAATTCGCAATTAAAACAAGTCAAGTGAAATAATGTCTCGATATTCATATCTATCAGTCTCTTAATCTTTGAGGGAAAGAACTTGAGATTTTCCGAGGGTGAATTGTAAACTAATCATGCAAGTCATCGAGTGACATGCACCGAAACTGAATTTGTTGTTACGTTAACGTCTTCACGTTGATTGGTTCAAATGCAAAGACAAAGAGTCTCGTTCCCGCTTATCCCAATGTTCCGTAGTGGTTCTTCCACGGACAGAGCAGAGTTATTCATTAACAAGTGGACTCGTATTTTTATCTCTATTTAACATTGTTTTCTAGAACGCTCTTGTGTACTCGCAATTTCAAATATTTGTAGCTGTAATCTTTTCCAACCATTTGTTCCACATGTTCATGAAAAAAACAAAAAAATTGATTGTTTCCAGTTTCGTTCATTCACATATTGCGATTATTATTTCTGAGAAAATTAAATATATCGCCGCGTGTGCTGTATCGGGGATCGAATAAAAGTGCAGAGGAAACGTCAGGACAACGAAATCTTATTCACGTTTTGAAGAAAAAAAATTAGAGACAATTAGGAAAAGGAGGATTGCTTTTAATAGATACCTCAAAAGAATGGAGGACAAGATACTGACAAAAATTTGTTAAATTATTTTGGAAAGTTGAGAATATGGATAATAATTGGTTTTAAGGGGACTGAAAAAGACATGGAAGAATTTGACACGGGTACAGAGGATATAAATTAAGAATAACCTTTTGGAGAAAAAAAATTGCGAAGGAATAAAGGTTTCCGGGAAAAGTGTAAGGAAAAGACGGGGGAAAGAAAAGATGCGCGTGACGAAAGAATGAGGAAAGAGGAGAAGAAGAAAGGAAACAGGAATATGTCCATGGAGGTTCGTATGAATAGCAGTAGTAGGTGTGTGTAGTTTCGATTGTGACGAATCGAATCGATCGAATGATGGCGGAGAGTGCTAGAAATTATCGAGCGACAGACGAGACGAGTGCGAGGGATCGTTTTGACTAAAGTGTATACGAAGGGAAATCTCAAGTCTCTGTAGATGAAGGAAAAAATCATCTTTCCTTTCCCATTGTTCCACAATCGTTGCCTCGACCTCTGACAGAGGAGGGAAGGAAGAAAGAAAAAAACTATATTAAAGCGAGCTGAGTAGCAAAGACTTTTACTCTCGCGAAGGTCGGCGTATTTATAACAATATTCTTTAAATATGAATACTTTACTTTGTTGTTTGAGATTCNTTTTTTTTTTTTTTTTGATGATGATTATTATTATCAAGAAATTTGACTCTCTCTCTCTCTCTCTCTCTCCGAGAGAGCGCGCGCGGGATGTGCTCCCTTTTCTTAAACCACGAAGGAAGAATATCCCAAATGTTCGTTCCCTTTCCGAGTTTCAAAAGATTCGTCTTTGCGCAGAGTTTCATCGAAAGAGAACAGTCGGAACAAGAGGGGAAACACACACATAATATTCACTTAAAGAGAGTGTCTCTAGACTTCTGGTGGACATTGATCGACGGATGGCGTCCAGAGTGAGATTTTGTCTCCTATAAGTCGTCGAGCATTTTCATCCTCTTAACGCACGGGTAGTAGATACACAAATGATTTAACACGAAATGTACTTAATACGAACCGATTTTTAAATTAAAAAAGACCTTTTATGGTGAAGACGCTGCATCGTCACGCCGCTCTGGCAATGGGAGCGTGTGGCGGATATAACAGAACAGCTGTGACACTGACACGCAAAAGCGAAGGCGGATGATCGATTGATCGATGGCTAAACGATTCAAAGTCACATCTCCTCCTGGTGATTACATTTCGAACGTTTCACTACTTGAATTCTCTTGTCTTTTGTTCGTAGTGAAGGCAAAAAACTGCGCCAAATCAAAGTTTTTCTTTTTAGGTTGTGACCATTATAGAGGACGACGACGCAGGAGATGATCCGAGGGATTCAACCGAAGATGCGATGGTTAAAATCATTCTTCCTAGAACAGACCTTCGAGGGGATTGAACACACTGATGTCTTGTAATAAAATAAGCAATTTTGTACCATAAAAGGTGGTTCTAAAAGTTTACATTCGGAAGCTGTCGTGAATCTAGAGTTATTCCATGAAGTTAAAAATAAAAAACTATTGAATCTCATCACTTTACGTAAATTTTACGCACTTTGTCGAACAAACGTCGTGAAATGATAAAAGTCATTCACTCCATAAATATTGTGTTGGAATGAATATATGCTAATTGGCTTAGTTACAAGAGTTTGTGTATCCCTAGTGTATTTGATGAATAAATAAACGAAACTTTTTTTTTGTACAAGAGGATAGTTCGGATAATTTGTAAATCTCACCCCCGAAACTCTTGTGAACCTTTATTCAAGGAATTAAATATCTTAACACTTCCCTGCATTTATATTTATGAAACGGTCGTGTTTGTTAAGACCGAATTACTGAAGTGCCACCCTTTCTTTATACGAAACAGTCTCGTTCACGAACACAATACTCGCAATAGTAATAATATTCATCGGCCTAGAGTGTCAACCACTCTTTGCCAAAAAGGACCTTATCATTCGGGAATCGTTCTATATAATTCCCTGCCCAAGAATATAAAAGACATTATGAAATTGAATATCTTCAAATCCGCGGTTAAAAACTACCTCCTGCACCAGTGCTTCTACACTGTAAAAGAATTTATTGATTTTAACAAAAGTTAAATTCGTCTTGTACTTTATCACGCCATTGCTGTAGTACTTTTTAAACAACTTATAACAATTTCAAAAACTATTTTCTTGCATGATTGTGTTGTCTTATGGCTCATATTAATTTAGTTTTATGTGTACTCAACATTGGCACGTTTGTGTACATAAATTCTGTAGCCCCATCCTGGCCCGGGTTTTTCTCCGGTTTTCCTTCGGGTAGAGGCGGATTTATCATACAGGTTCTCTAGGCTTTGTCTAGGGGCGGGTCTATTGTAACAATAAATCGTGAATTTAGTGTTATTTCAATTCTTATGATTTTTAAGCACTATACTCAGAATAATCTATAGTTCGATAATAACTTACATGTAATTTTTTGCTTAAAATTACAAACATATTGACATTCTATTAGTATTATAACTCGCAGCCAACTTTTTATCTTATCTAGGAATTTTTGCTGAAATTTTTGAATCCGCCTCTGCCTTAGGGCCCTTGATGGGAATTGATGGGATGGTCCCTTGCTTGCTTCCGGAGAGTAAATTAGTTTTTTTTTCCTCCACGTGGTCATACGCAGTTTGTACTGTTTTTTGACAATAAATTTATTTATACAAGCAGCAGTTGCAAACTGCATATGACCACGTGGGGAAGGGGGGAGGGGGACAATACACTACGTTACTCTACGAAAATAAGCAAGGGATGTATCCCATCAAATCCAATCAAGTGTGAAAAGGCTGCAGTGGCGGATGTAACATTATTTTTTTAAAATAGTATCAATTTATAATTACAAAATCTATCTTAGATATAATGGGCAGTAAAAAATTCGAGATTAATAAACCAAAAGTATTAATGATATTCCCCCACTACCCGGAAGAAAACCGGAGAAAAACCCGGATCAGGGTGGGATACAGTAATGGCACAGTTAGAAATAAACTCTTATTATAAAAAAAAGGATAAAAACCACCATGCGTGAATAAAGGAATTTAATCAGTATAACAAATAAATGGCGTGACAAATTATAAGAGAAATTAACATGACCTGCATCATCCACAATCAAACAGTTTCAATACTCCACGAAATATTGATGTCTAATGAGAAAGAAAGAAAGAAATAACATATGCACGTCGATGAGAAAGGAACACGTGAATGTAACGAGGCGTAGCAGCGGCAGTAGCTTTCGCCGTCACCAGAGTGTGCCGCTGCTGCCGACGGTCGCTATCTGACGTTTTGGGGCCAGTGAGTTAGTTGGACCTGTAGCTTATGATAATCGATGGTCGGTCGGTGCTTCGCTGCTTTCAGCCAACGATGTATTGCACTCCACGACGAGATGATAATGATGATGATGATGATGATACACGGCGCATCGCCAGCGATCTCCTCCTCCTCCTCAGATCCAATGGGAAGATTTCCATGAATACGTTAAACATTACACTTTTCTAGGAGAAAATAAAAACAGCCATGAAAGTGTCTTCCGTGTAGAAATGAAGGTTAACACAAAAAGAAGGCATCAAACACTTAATCTCTCGACAGTGACGTATTTCTACAAGAGCCATTTTATAAAGGATACAAAAAAATTAAAATAAATGCGTAATTATAATAAATCACGAATAGGGGGATTGCGATTGAAGAATTATAAACGAAAATAAATATTAATTACCGGAAATACGAATGACAATTACAAAACGAGAAAGTGAATGTAAAAAGGATTGCTAACTAATGCATGAGAAATATACAATGCATAAGCACATAAAAAAATATCACAAAAACTTGTTGTTGTACACGACAAAAGTCGGTTACACACGAGAATCATTTTCTATCATGGACTGAACACATTTAATCCGTTTCTATACTCCTAAAGAATACGAGATACCGACAGAAGGATATACTTGAACTAAAACAATAGAATGAGAAATAGTGATGTTTTCAGCGTGAGGGAGCGACCTTTGCCAAAATTTCCCGATCGTTTCCGATACTTAAATGGTCGATTGCCGATCGATAGGTCTTCAGAAAACGATCGCCATCATCTCAAGATTGTAAACCCCTTCTTCCTTATCTCTTCACACAAACAACGCCAGTTTTGTTCAGAGCTACACGCAGACACTGCACTGCCTCGAATAGTCAGCGAAAAAGAGTAAAGAGACTCACATCAGCAACGAAATTTAAAGTAATTTTTATGTTGATTCTTGAACAATCAAATGTAAAAATATTTTTGAAAAAATCTTCAACACGTCTATTTTTAAGACAATTCCTAACTTTCAAACACGCATTCAATTTTCGTGTTGACTTTCTGTACTGACAAAAAGTGTTTACAATGGGAAAATATTATTTTCGACTTTAACAGCGTAATAATCACAATGTTCTTTGCCAATGCACTCTAGCGCTAAGACAGGGAGATACTCATTTGTGCGTAGTGCTATCTGGAAAGCACTCTATGAACTTCGTAGTGTGACGTCATATTTTGAATACAGCACGACAGAGAGAAACACCCAAATGCGATAGTCTACTTTGGTCTCATTGTCAAGTGAATGCACCAATGAAAAAAAAAAAGATAAGAAAGCGAGATCTGATAGGTCGTGAGGGTTCATCGATGGAGAATCAATCCCAAGCAAATCTTGTCTTCATCCAGGACTACGCGACAGCTTCATTAATTTTGCTCAGGAAGTGCCGGTGACGACAACCCAATACCTCTCCTTCCCAATTCATTTACCCAAATCATGTTGATTGGTGAAAGTGCAGAACTCAACACGAAACAAGATAAATGCTGTATATTTCCGCTGATAAAACGAGGTATAAATTTTCGTTAAAGTTTTATACTTTTAGCATATATCTATATTTAATAACGACCCCCCCCCCATTACTATCAACGGCCTATGAAGCCAAAAAGTGTGGAATTTGTAATACTATGGATTGCACTGAAGGATAAATAAATAAACTTTATTGTCAAAAAAGCAGTTCACATACTGTGTATGACCACTTGGGGGACTAATAAACTTAAGTTACTCTCCGGAGACAAGCAAGGGACCATCCCATCAATTCCGATCAAGGACCCATGGGCAGTGGCGGATTTAATAGTTACAAAAGAAATTATTTAATAAATACGTAGTTATCATTTATTATTCCAAAATGAATAGTGGATATTCGTGATGTAAAAATTTGAGATTAATAAAACAAAAGTATTAATGACATTCTCGCCCATGTAAAAATCCGCCTCTGTCAGGGGGAAAACCGGAGAAAAACCCGGGCCAGGATGACGATGGGGAAATCGACGCGCCAGGACCCATGTAATGGGAAGCTTCTCGTCAACGAAGGGGAGGATGTACTTGAGGAGTAATTTCCCTCGGATAATGAATGTGAGGATTTTGCAGGGTTTTCAAATACACTGCGGAGTGGTTTGTTTTATTTTATAATAATTTTAATTCTTATAAATTCCAATCTATTGCTTTTTGTATCTGTCCTATAAGACGAGGTTTTTCTTAAGGATTCATCTATCGTTTTATCTGCAGGAATACACGCAGAATAAATTGTTTCGTAACTGTGAAAAAGTGAATGTATAAAAACCGAAATCAATGATTGAGAATATAAATGCGGGATTGGCTGAACAGTGCGCGTGTGTGTTCGTTTCGCGGAAGTTGGAAGGGAACCCTCGCGTATCGCGTGGTCATTGCAGTTGACAGATGGCGCTCACTGAACAGCACCTGAGTTGGAGACAAGAGGATGGATTCACTCGCTAACAAACCAAACTAAAACAACAACAACTTCTCTCTAAACAATAACCCTTTATCGCGTTATGCAAATTTCACCTCTGCAAACAATAAAACACATCGTTTCCATCACAAACGTGCAACGCAGCGATTCTCTTGTCAATCGCACTTTCTCAAAAATAATTCCTAGTGAGATGAAATAGTATTGATCTCGTAAACTTCCATTTCCATCATTTCCCGAGATTTCTCTCACGAGAATTTCACAAGAGGTTTATGAAGCAACTTCATTGTTTACGAGCGAACAGAAGACGACAATTACATTGCAACAATGAAACAATTAAATGGTAGAAAAAGAGATGCGTTTGTATGTTTGCAAAGATATTATTCGTCCACTCTTCTTTGCAGGTGATTATCTCTTCTTTTCGGAGTACTTCACGTGATGATGATGATGATGATGATAATAATAGTAGTAGTCCAACCGCCGATCGTTTTCTTATTGACCTCTTCCAGCGCACTGATTCGTGTGTCAATATAATGTACTAAATATAACGTGCAAAAGGAGTGTCGAGTGCACAATGCGAAAAGAATTATTCACTATTGAGACGAAAGATTGAGTAAATATTACATGTGTGTAACGCACCATTGGTCACTTAACATGGAAAACTGGATGATGAAATAAATAACGAGTCACACGTTTTGGCAGAAAACAACAATTTCAGGAAATATCGACTAGTTTATTATTTGGTATACCAAAGACTGAAAGATATTTGGAACATTTAAGTGTGTTACAATCGATTACTAAAAAAGGACTAACGGGCGTCTCAGAGTGGAAAAGGGATTACCAACGATGAAGCATTAATTTAAAAGAACGAAATAAAACTTCCTTTGGTGTTTGTTTATACGAAACTAACTAATTACCACGAGGAAGAAGAGTAAGAATTAACACATGAAGGTGTCCTAAGTTAACAATTGAACTATTTTTATATACATTAACAATAATAAAAATACACATGGCTCGGGATATCGTCAAGAGTGTTCGAGAAATATGAATACGATGCACTGATTATATTTTAGTATTAATACAAAAGTTTCATCTTCATATTTTGGCGAAAGAAAAAAGAAATTGAAACTTGTTATGAATATCGACAAGGTTCGGCACTCGTGACTATTCCCACTTTCTATGATTCCCTTTAATACTTTTATCTAGATATCCTCAAGTAAGATTTCTTTATTTTCAAATTTAATAATAAAATACTTGTTATAGTTCGAAAACGACAATTTTATTAGCTCTCAATAATATACTTGTCACTTTAGTGTTTATTTCTTTTCTTTTTTATGGACTCAATTATCAGTCTGACCCCCACGCACCCCACGCATCTCGTTCGTCGAGGACACATTTTACCCCCCATCTCTCTCCCGAGTGACGTTTCCGCCTCACACACCCAAGAGATATCTCCTTAAGTTGGTACCCCTCTCTGTTGCGCGCACCGAGACCGTCACGTGATCGCTTCTCTCGGGAGGTGATTGTTTTTTTTTATAGAAAAAGCGATGATGATGATACCCCTGTGTGCCCTGTACAAGTAATATGAAGTTTTGCTATTGCGCACACCTTTCGGACAAAGGTCTAAACGGCGAGAGGTAATTTTTTTTTTACTTTACCTCGACTGCATGGAACTCCCATAAAGAGAGTGTAACAAAATTCGTGTTAGTCGAAGTGATAGAGATATTTATTTCAAAACGATTCGTTATTTGTTTTATGAATTTCTAAAAGAGAAATTGTCAAAGAAGCGTAATTTATTTTCAAGTACAATAACTTAAAGAATTGAGATACGAGGAGATACATCCACCTCACCCCACTAGACACGATATGCTTTCCCCGAGGGGATGGGGATGGGGGACGACGACGACCAGAACTCACTCTGGTGTTGAATCGTTAGAGAAGAAGTCTGAGCATCGAGGACATGGTTTGTATTTTGACAGAAGCAGAAATTGTCTCAAAATTCGATTTTTTTTCTTCCAGCACAAGGACAGAGAGACAGTGAACGGTTGGTCGCAAATAGTTTTGCTGACTTTTCAGCTCATTCTACCAAACGTTTGAGAGCTCTCTTAAGTGTACTTTCCATACAAGTAGACGTTGATTAACTCGAAACGCAAGAGAATTTGGGAGGTTACTCTACATCAATAACAGATCAACATGTTATAACTATAAATATAATTTTATGCTTCAGTTCCATACGTTCAATTCTAAAATACTTCTTGCCATTACTTTGTATCGATGTAAGCTTCGTCATCGTACTTCAAACTGATTCAGATTCAGTCATCGTACTTTGAAGATTCAATTGAAGCCAACTCCTTTCAGAGCTACAATTTTATATATCTTCCAATAGAGTCTAGGGAGATCCTTTTCTCTACGGAGCTACGGGACTTTGTGTGGATTGTTTCAATCAATATTTTACTTTTATCAATTAATTATATGGAATTAAAAATAATTCTGTCGTTTTCCAAAACTCTTGCGCAAATAACTGTAGAGGTTTCAAGTGATTATAATACATCGTTTCTCGAACAGTCTTACAATTTATCAAAAAAAGGTCTTACGAATAATTGAAACAATTACACATAAATTTAAGGAAAACGTTTTTGTTTAAACAAAACAAAAATAATTAATTTATTAAAATTTCAATCTTAGATAAAAATAGAATAAACACATTGAAATGATGTTCAATGAAGTAGCAAGCTAATTCAAGAAATACATATAATTGGATACATAGTTTTTTTAAAAACAAGATTCAACCAAAAACTCACGATGAATAACTCAATATAAAATATATTGAAATGAAAGATCTACAGTTTTTCACCCCCATCACATTCGTTTCGCATCCTGTAGGGTCGCGTCGTCCATTTGTGTACCCATGTACCCTCTGTGACATCGCGTCACCACATGAAGGACGATCCCGAAATTCAATCACCTGGTACCGAATCCCTCCTCCGCCAAAAGCAGCAGCAGCAGCAGCAGCACCAGCAGCAGCATCGCTTGGATAAGAAGAGAAAGCGGATCAAATTAAAATGCACACGGCATACACTTTCCAATTTCAGTATGTAGATGATTTGGAGCGGAACAGGGAAGCATATTGTGTTACGGGAATAACCATTACACGGAGAAGAGCTAGCAAAGTGTTTGACACAATTGAAGAAAGAATGTAAAATTATTATCGGAACAAGAGGAGAAGTACAAGGAGTTTAAAACATAAATTGAAATTGAATAAGTCAAGAGATATCAATAAACATGAGAATGAAGAACAATGAGACAAAGAAATGAATGAAAAATCTAAACGTGAGTCTTCTAATGACCCAATAGATAGACCATGTCTGGAAAAAATGTCCGGAAATCCCGAATGAAAATCCCCCCGCGGTGTCAAAATCCTCGTCGAATGTGAATCGTCAATTGTAGACTCGTCGACGTGTGTCTGCGCTGCATCGATTCCGTCCCTTCCTTTGCTCGTCCTTAAGGGCGTCTGGGAAGGAGGGAGGGAAGCAGCAGCGTTTGTGGCGAATGCTGAAGAGCTCTCCACAGAAGTTGCACAGACAGCGCAGACAAGGGGGGAAGGGGGATGGGGAGGATACGGGGAAGGAATGACGGAGCGAAGCACGAAATTACGCCACCGAAGGGATTTCGTCCAAGAAATGTCCACGAATTGAACTCGTCCAACAAAAAGTGTTGTTTTTTTATATTACACGAAATAGGACGAAAGCACAACGAAGTGTATTCCCATGTATTTCAATCTTAATATATTATTAAGCACAAGCATAGCGATGAAATGCGAAATGAATCGCATTGCGAAGGACGCTAGTGTTTGACTCGTACTTTTGATCCGGAGTCTGCGACGCAGAGATGATGGAATATTCTCTGCATAATGCAGTGTGTTCGGATGGAGTAAATGCATAACGCTATGACAGCCCTCGCGAAGGAAATATTAATTTTGGAAACGTTGTCTGAAGAAAAAAGAAACAGCCATGACAAAAGAAATTTTATTTTCGACCCCTTCTTAACAACAATTACTCCCTTTGGATGATCGATTGCCTTGGAAATAGCATCGCATTTTGTGACACCTCGACATGTCTAGGGAACCACTAGACGTAGTTATTTATCTTCTACTAGATCAACCCACATCCAATCCATATTCTCTATGAAAATATTCATGTTTACTTTCATATGTAGCTTTAAGTCTATTTTAGTTACCTGAGTAATACGGCGGGTACCGTATTCGCCCATATCTTCTACTTCTTTGCAAGTTTAACTCTGTTGCATATTTAGCATCAACAATGTAAACTGGACTTCCGAACAGTTATGAATTGTTTATAATGTTGTGCAATAAAGCACATTATACAACCCACTAAATTCTTTATTATTATTATTTACCAGATGATTTTTTTATTTGTGAAGTTACATCGTTTTAAAATAATTTTTTTTCCTTGACGTAATTTCGTAATTGTGCTCTCTGGGAAAGCAAAAAAAGAAAAAGGTGAGAGAGAAAATAGGAAAAATCGTCTCTTCGAATAGACGACATATGCATCGTTTTGTGACACGACATGAGAGAAGGTCGCAGAAAAGGTCTCTATAGGGGGAGATCATTTGCGTATTGATGGATATGATGATGAAGATGATAACTATAATCAAAGGTGGAGTCTGTGGAACGTAGTGGGTGGCAGTTTGTCCATTTGTGAAATCAGCTCTTGTAAATGAAGGACTCATTAGAAGAAATCTCATCAAACACCAAACGAAGCGGATTCCTCCTTTGAACAATGCATTCATTCATTCGTGCATAAGTAGTTCATCTAACTCTGTCTCTCTCTCTCTCTCTCTTTTCGGCTTTCAGAGTGCATGCATTGGCCAATTGGAACGGACGTCTGTCTGTCTGTTCGACCAAGCGTAAAACACATGAGGATCAGGGGGACGGTTGGAGGGGGGGG
>NNCF01126839.1:277753-310416 GCA_002313205.1 Laupala kohalensis | reverse complement strand
TATATATATAAATGCGCCAATAAAACTATAATTGCAAACCAATATTAAATACTAATACTACTATAATAAACACTAATATATGTAAATGCATATTAAGATGCCCAGGATGAACACGGGTAATTTTTATATTTAAAATGCGAGAAAAGAAATATAGGAAATGATTTTGACCATAAATGTCGATGACATCGGGAGAAAAAGAGATAGAAGTTTTCGCTTACACGCCGCCCAAATGGTTATTGATAGGTGATAGGACTAGGAATATGGCAAAAGTATTATTCGCCTCTAAGAGTTCTACTCAAAAAAGTCCGCGAAAGCCCAACTCCATCTACAGAGGTTTTTACATACATTATACAAGAAACGTTATTAAATTAGGAGTGTTGAAATACGTAAATTTAGGGAGAAAAAAAATTCAATCATCATCAAATTTAATGAATTATTTGCTTTGTGCATTTTAACAAAGATAAAATCCGCTTTTAAATCGTAAAATTTCGGACGAATAGTTTAGATTTTACAAGAATTGTGATGAAATGGAGCAGCCGCGTCACGCATCGGCGAGAAGCGAGAATTCGATCGGCGCGCGGCTCCCGCGAGATGTATGCACTAAACGTTTGTATTAAATTGGTATATTATTATGAATTTGAAAAATGAGGATGCTGAACATGTTTTCAAAAACCAGCAAGTAACAGTATTTTGATCTTACAACATAGATAGTTTTTATTTTTTCCGGAGTAAGAGAAGATTAGTCTAAGCAAACTCCCGACCAACGCGGGGCAAATCAGCAAATAGTACGATCTGTATTTCAGAAGCGAGTGTTGTGAAATGTGTATTTTTATTTTTTTTTGTATTTCATTGAATTGTATTGATATCGAATGGATGACCAGGTGCAAAAGTGTTTCTTCGCGCTCTCTCTTTTGTTCCCGAGTGAAGAGAGAATCGTTGCCTAGAGTTTCCCCAACGGTTGCACAGGTGCAGCATGCAGAGGCCGACCGCATGCAGAGCGGAGGCCGACCGCACACACCGCACGCTTTTGCCCTTTCGCAGGTCGTCACCGCAGACGAGAGGCATCCGACGCGGGCCAAAGCGATCCAACAACATTCGCAACTGAAACATACAACGGCGTTTGTTGTTCACGTTATTGCAAAACAAGGATCGTCCCTCACAAACTTAAAACTCAAAACTATATAAAATATTTTTTTTTTAATTCGATAAGATTTCGTAACGTCGTGTACAAAACGTTGAATGTAAAAAAAAAATTCTATTCGTATGTGTAAGGGAGTATACATGCTCCACTGCACATCACTTATCTACCCTTCCCCCTTCAGAATACCTTCAGGCTTTTCATTCTGATGTGTCACGTGCCATCGGGTTGCGGTCAACAGACACCAGAGAGCAGAGCGGGAGCAACAGTTGCGAATTTCCTCGTAGTTTAGGAAGGAATGCGATAGACACAAACACACACAGACGAAACAGAACCTACGTTCATTGTATTTAGCATATCGCTGAATTAGAAGAAGAAGAGCAAACATTTATATTTACACCAGGAATTTTCTCAGGTATATGCATAAAATAAAACAGAAAATTATGTGCCTGCGGCCCGAAAACTTTGGGTTTGTTTATCAGTGACTACCACAAATACCCAGTGTTGCGCGAAATTTGAAAAGAAACTTGAGACTATCACTATAGTACATTCGTAATTTTAAATCAATTCACAAATAGAACTTAAAAATAAAATATAAATTTTTGCATCGTTAAAAAACAGACAAAAATTGCATCAACATTCAAAAAAACTTGGTTTTAAAATGGATATATTTTACTCTACAGTGAAAATTAAAACACCTGCTGTTAAAAGGTCGCTGGATTTTTATAGCTAAGTTTGTCCGGCGTTCTTATGTTATAATAGTACAAAAAAAAATCATTTCTTAGTGTCTATTTTTCTTTTCTTTCGCAGGAATAAATTTTCACTTTCGTAATTTACAAAAATTATATACCACTAAGAAAACATAGAAAAATACACAGTTTGTATGGTAATATGTACGTAATTACAAATTATTTTAAAATCGAGGTAGAAGGAAAATACATTTGGCTCAAATAGCTTGATAAACAAAGCTAATAGTTAAGATCTGTGAATTCTTTGGTTGTTTTCATTTCACTCTTAAGTTACGTTCTAGAAAACAAATTGCTCTTTCTATAACAATATCAATAATAATAACTTCCCTTCTACGATTCGGTCACTCGGAGAGAACCCGTTCAGTGGATTCTTTTCCTGTTTGACGTAACGCGATCGAACTCTGGCGGACGCATTTTTAGATATAGTCAACAGAGTCATTGCGAAGTGAACGAAGTTCACATCGTCTGACTATAGAAGTCAGGTTTAATTGCTTTTATGCTCTGGTAATTTCATCTTCATCATCATCATCATCATCAACCACACTTTGCTTTTTTGTAGCAATAAACCCTGAAGATAAAAAGGACTTTTTTGAATTTTTCAAATAATTCAATCGATTACTCTTTGCGATTTCCAAATAATTCACTTGAATAAATAGAGGTTGGGGACGTAATTCTCAGAAGACAAATTTCCCCTTTTAATCAAACTGGCTCTTTCAATGAACATAAGATTTAAAATATTAGAATAATACTTTAGTGCGGGTAACCCGTAAACTATATTTCATCTAACCAACGTCTCCAAAGAAGAACTATTCACAACCATAACGCACTAACACCTGTTTCTCCAAAAACCAGTAAATATATCTCTATTCCATACTTTGGCCACACATCGCAATCTGTACGTAAAACGTTATGAAGAAGAAACGCGACATACACGTCGCATTTCAAACCTCAGAATCCCCTAAGAAACGAGACTTTCTTACACGTACTGCAGGCATCAAACCTAAATAAATCTTCAATGTGGGAAGTATATTGGCCAAACTGGAAGGAATTTTGCTCTGCGCCTTAAAGAACACTTTGCTCCACATATGTTTCACTCAAATCCCTCCTTCAGCCCAGACACACACACACAAATAAATATTATAACAGAATTTTACTAGAGTCAATCCACGTTCAGAAAGCAACAAACACACACATTTTCAATGAACAAACAAACTTCTATCTCTCTCCCCAACAGCAACCCTCCTTTTAGAATCCATTTAGCATAAACCCTTCCTTAAACCCGCCCTCACAAACTCCCTTGTCCTCCCTTCTCACCTCCTTAAGACGCGCAGGGGACCAGACCCTCGCATTCCACACACACATCCCCCTCCAGGGCAGAGAAGGTAACAAGACGCTCGGCTTAGAAAACTTTTTCTCACTGCAGAAAATATTCACTGATTTCAAATTTTTCATGTCATAATTCGCAAACAAACATTTAGCATTCAACTATTTATATAATCTTTTAAATATCTGAAACCAATTAATATTAAATTATCTAATTATTATGAACTACAACATACTAGTACTTTCTATTTTAATACGAATTATTACTCTATATATTTATTATTAAGACCATTTTACCGATAGCTAAATATATTCTTGTATCTTGATTGTAGGCCACTGAAGATGACAGCATAAGCTGTCGAAAGCCGGTTTTGGCAAATGAATATTTTTCAGTTGACTAAAACTTTGTGTTTCATCAAAGTACAGTAAATACAACACCATTATATCTGATTATAACATAATTATAATACAGTTTACAAATAGTAATATCTAACATCAATTTCAATTGAATGAACAAAACACAACTTTTTTTTCTGGAAAGTTACTAACAGTATGCATATTCACTTAACCAAACTTCCCTAAATTACATCAAAACTTAAATACATATTTTAAGACTTATTAATGTTAATCAAACATTTAAAATGTGTCAATTTCGTCTCTCAAAATATATGAAAATAAATCATGAGGATAGATAGGTGCTTACGGAAAACCTTGAATGAAAGTGAAATGAGACTCTATTGTCGAAATTGCAGTCAAACTATATTTGGCGCAGCATTTAAATATTCAGGAGAAGTGTTGTGAGTACGTAACTGCCGTAGCTTTTGTTGAGCAATGTGAGTGAAGTCTTCAGTTAATTGTAATAAAACATTCTTACATTGTGTGTTGTCATCCTCCATCATCTCATTTCGTGGATGTCAACGACTAAGTTCGTTTTCTGAAGCAACCAACCGATAAAATTCCAAATATCACACTCCATGAGGAACTATTTGTAATGTTATTTGTCGGCCTACACGTAACACACATTTCAAATTTGGTTTTACTTAGAGAAACCTCAGATTCCAATAAATACAAATTGCTCGGGGAGAAGAAAAAAATTAACTATTTTATCTTGCGTTATATTTTGTACAGGATTGTTATTTGTAGACTGTGAAAAGATAGATTCTGCAAAACATATTTAAAATATTAACTTTATATAAATACCTTTTTACTTGAATATAGTGAGTGCTTTAAATTGTAAATGATCACTGTTCTTCTTCATCAAACTCTCCTTCTTCCTCCGCTGTGGCGTCTTGATATTTTGCTGATACTCAGAGATGAGATCGTTGAGGTTAGACTCCGCTTCACTGAACTCCATCTCATCCATTCCTTCGCCAGTGTATCAATGCAGAAACGCCTTGCGACGAAACATGGCTGTGAACTGCTCGGAGATTCGCTTAAACAGCTCTTGAATGGCTGTAGTGTTTCCGATAAAGGTGGCCGACATCTTTAAGTCTCGTGGGGGGAATGTCACACACGGCTGTCTTCACATTGTTGGGAATCCATTCCACAAAATAACTGTTGTTCTTGTTCTGTACGTTCAACATCTGTTCATCCACTTCCTTCATGGACATTTTCTGCCTCTGAAGATGGCAGCGACGGTCAAGTAGCGTCCGTGGCGAGGGTCACACGCCGCCATCATGTTATTCGCGTCGAACATTTACTGAGTGAGTTCAGAGACCGTCAGACAGCGATACTGTTGGCTCCCTCGTGACGTCACAGGGGCGAATCCTGACATGAAAAGAAATGCAGACGCGGGACAGGAATCATATTCACAGCCAGTTTCCTGAGGTCTCCGTTCAAACTGTCCAGGGAATCTCAAGCACGTGGTGACGCCAGACATTGTGGCAGACACAAGATGGTTGAGGTCACCGAACGTAGGTGTAGTTAACTTCAATGTGCGGAAGCAAATATCGTATAGCGCCTCATTATCGATGCAGAACGTCTCATCTGTGTTCTCCAGACAACGTGGCGTTGTAGGGCTCCACCACCGTTTCTGAGACCTTGGGAGATGGAACCGCACTGAAGGTGACCATGATCCCTATCGGGATACTCTATTCGCGGATCTTTTGAAATGAGAAGTGTTCCCATCCCTGCTCCAGTGCCTCCACCCAGGGAATGAGTGAGTTGGAATCCTTGGAGACAATCTCAGCTTCCTTTCGAACCACATCCAGGACAGAATCTATCGTCTCCGTTCCTTCCGTGTAATGACCTTTGCGCCCAATTGTTTCCGGCTCCGCTTTAGCCGAAGACGGTTATCAGGACGGAAGACTTGTCCCGAAAGGTCCAGATCGGACGGAATCCATGGTGCCGGGTTCCAGACCCACGAGCACAGCGCGAGGCACTGGATATTTCCCTCCACAGTCTTCGTTGAAGTACACGCGTTGATTCTTTCCAACTGCAAGTCGGAATCTCCATGATATAGCATCCCGAAGGGTCGATGCCATGTTCATCGCAGATAACTTCCCAGAACTTGGCTCCAATTTTGGTTTCCGCATTGGCCTGCTTGCACGTGGACGATTTCACGCATCCTATCGGAAGATGATATGAACGAGGCCGACGAACGAACGATCGATCGATCGAGAAGATTTTGATTCCTAATTCGAGGGAACGGAGCGAGGACACAGCTTGTCAACCAGCGGTGAGACCTCAGTCGAAGATAAGCGCTGCTACGGTTACCAAATTGCTTCGTTATTGCCAATAAACAAAGCATTACTACACAATATTTAAAGCGCAACTGCATTGCTGTAGTCTAACATATCATTTATACGCAATTGTGCACTATCCTAGCTAACGCTAATAATATATAATACTCTCTAAACGTATCTCAAAACAATTAGGAAATCCATTGGAGCTATATGGCTGCCATAGTGGAATAAGACAGACCGAAAGGAGTTTGTTGCAATGCGCGTCGAGGTGGAAGGGGAATGTTGGCCGGCCAATGAATGACATTTCTTTGAGAGGGAAGGTATAAAGATGCTGCACAGATCTACGTAATATGTCTGAGTGTGTTGTAGGCGTGTAACGATATCCTAATACGCCCGCTCCGACAACATAATGTCTTTAATATGATTGACTCGACACGGGCACATTTGTCTTATTTCACTATGGATATGGACCATCATGACAAAACGAATATTATAAAATAGAATAATGTGTGTGTTGATATTTCCCACAAGATGTTCTTTAGGGTACCTACTAGATAATCGAAAAAAATACGAGAGAGAAAAACGCTATATCAAATAGCTTCCGCCTGCGCTTCCGCGTGCGCTTCCGCCTGCACTTCCGCCAAGATGCGAAGGACGTAACTACGTCTGTTTAAGATGAGACAGAACAGAAACGAAAATTAAGAACAAATGGTAAGAAAATTAGTTCCTAACGGTGAATAAATTAATAAATTTATTGTCAAAAAGCAGTTACAAACTGCCATGTATGACCACGTGGAGGACAATAAACTAATTTACTCTCCGGAAGCAAGCAAGGGACCATCCCTTCAATTCCGATCAAGGGCCGGAAGGCAGAGGCTAAGGATTCAAAAATTTCAGCAAAAGTTCCTGGATAAGATAAAAAGTTAGCTGCGAGTTATAATACATATATAATGAATATGTTTGTAATTTAACGCAAATATGTTTGTAATTTTACATGTACAAGTTATTATCCAACTATAGATTATTCTGAGTATAGTGTTTAAAAAACAACACTAAATTCACGATTTATTGTTACAATAAACACTTTGCCCCTAGACAAAGAATAATTTTTGTTTTTAAAACATGAGAAACACCTGTATCATCATTAAAGAGCAATACACAAGAGGTATTTATTAAATGGAAACTAAACAATTATTACACATGTTGATGCTCAGGCAAAACAACCAATCTCATATTCTGTTTTTTTTTCATTCCAAGTGTCAATTTTTGGTAATCAAGATTGGTAAAAAACAGAATTTGAAAAATATTATAAAAATTGTTGCTTGAGAGTTAATAAGTTAAGATTTTCTTTAACTCAATTTTAATATAAATAAATATTAAACTATCGAACTATTGTCGAGAACAGTTTTAGTAAACTCGACGACTAAGAAAAGCTCAATTGAAAATGAGATACTCGTCACAAAACTCTAATAAGAAGAGAAATAGACTCTTAATTACATTGAACAAATTTGATAAAAGATATAGTAATTATTGAAAGTGTCGAGGCACCAGCTTAACCGAGAACACGATGTAAGCGGCTCCGTTTGGAATGTGATGTGATGGCAGAGTCCATTTGAAGGAAATCACGAAAGGGAGGAAGCGACAAATTGGGAGTGAAAGCGGAACGACGCTAACACAAAAGGGAAGATGAAAGAGAGGACGACGACATTGAAGGAGAGGTGTAATACAACACAAGGTAAATAAGAACTGAATCCAAATTTCATGCAAATCACAGGAATAATCGTATATCTCAATCAAAACAAACAAATAGAAATCAGAAAATAAAATATATAGAAGATTTGACGACTCTATTGATTCGTTGGTTTCAAACTCTGCAAATGTCTTCATGCAAAAGCTGCTCCTCTTAGTGAGTGGCCGATCAACCGAATGCCGCCATTTTTTCGTTAAATTGTTATTAAAATTCACAAAACACGTGATTGAAATACTCTCTTTCGAAAAAGATAAATTAGTTACGTGTAGTTTGATTTAAAAAAAAACATCGAAAAGTATGTGGACACAAATTTTACATAAACTATTCAAAAAATATATTTAGAAATCCATATAAAATTAATACCATTCGCTCCCACTTAGAGGAAAAATGGCGGAAACCTGGACACGTATCGGCCACGCTCTCTCTAAAAGAGAGAAGAGTCAGTGGCGCCTCTATACGCCAGCAAGTACAACTACAACTACATCACCATCGATGTCTCCGAATAAAAATAAACAAAACGCGAGACTCTTAAAACAAAATAAGCTTCACCACACCGTAGTAGGCGTCGCTCACCACTTGAAGGCGCCACCGTACGCCAAGCAAATATTACAGGACATTCACAGGAAAACATTTACGTCTTCTCAAAGCACTTTGATAACATGGTACTTGTTCGCTTTCTTTATATTTATTTGGTTATGGTACGTCATTAGAGGTATGTTGTGCCATGTTTTGTGGTGGGTTGATGATACTCTACATGTATCCAGGTGTTTGATGAACTTTCAGTAAAAGTCGAAACCTTGGCAATACGATGAAACTTATGTTTACTCAAGTGTCCTAACGAGAAAAACAGAAATATTTAAAGATTTAAAGATACCTACAAAAGAAATGCACGCTCCATTTGCAGCGCTTGTTTAAATATTCCCATCTTTGTTGTTCCTTCAAATCCAATAAACGTTACGTCTACCGTCTTGAGGTTTTTCGGGAGGTAACGACGTAGAGAAGGTTAAAGGTGCAGCAGACACAGCAATGGGCAAAGATGGTGGGACAGATCAGAATTAAGAGATGGAGAATCCAAGAATCCTGAAGAGAAGAGCTCAAACAAATGAAGGCAATGATACGAACAGAGAGAGACAAAGAGAGAATAAAACGTCGGATTCTATCTAGCGGAGAAGCCTTGAACCACAAGGTAACGGTCATTAAAACAAAATGAAAAGACAAACAAATGGTATGTCTTTATGTTTTCTTAGACTTGAAGCAGCACTAAAATACATAGTTTAATTTTTATTATAAAAAAAGTGGACAATATTTCTGCAACTAAACAGCTTTAAATCTTTTGAATAAGTCAATTGATTTGCCGAATAATTCCGAATAATTCATCTCAGTGAAATCGGCATTTGCAAATCTGTCTGAGTAGAAAGCAGACTGTATCACTCATTCAAGGACTTGCAGACGTCATTGAATATTACGGAACAAGCAAGGTAATTTTCACTCCATTTTCAAATCCGTAATAAATTGTTTCATTTCCAAACATCATGAAGTTAACTATTTTTGCATTTATCCTGTCGCGGATTTTAAACGTGGAAACTTTTTTTTTCCATTCCGTAAAAATCATAAAATTACAGAAGACGAAAGCTGCAGAAAAAATGAAAGTTTGTATAAAGCAAGAAAATTTTTACAATTTAACCATCTAGTTCACAGTTAACCGTTACAACCAACTCAATTATGTAACTTTTCCCTTATGAGATATTTACGAAAGCAATTCAATAAACCTACTATAACTTCATGTTCCATAAATAAAGGAACAAACGTGTCTCAAAGATACTTTTGGACTCTTTTTCTTCACGGAATGAACACCTTCCCTTCCCTTTGCCATCGCCTTCCGCCATTTTGAATTGGGAAATGCGCGAAGATAGATGTGTCTCTAATCTTTTGTCCTCTCAGCACGTGATCGATCAATTTTTAACGAAGAATCAGAATGAAAATTATGGAGGGAGTTTAAAAGAATGAAGTTGCTGTCTGGCGAAAAATAATTTATCCATAAAAAAACTATGAAATCCCGAAAATGTTTTTTTTTGTACAATTCGGAAGATCGAGCTTCGTTCGGATCACAATGACTCACACTAAAAAAAAAAGGATACGCGGTTTTTACTAATAATAAATCAATATGAAGATAAAGGAACCAATCACATCACGACTCATCCCCATCAACAAAAAATAAATTCAAAAAAAATCCTTCGGTTCATGGACAAATAAGAATGTTGCAGCGTTACCTGGGAGACAATTCATGAATTCTTAAACTCGTACGTTAGTGAAATATATAAAAATATAAAAATATTTATGACGCATTATTTTATTTGAATAAATTTTCATTGACTGAATAGATGCGTCTTCGAAAAGCAAAATGAACTTAAGAAATTCCAAGTTTGCACTGAAACATTTCTTGTAAATAAAAAATTACAAGAAATATTTATGGTTAATAATCTCTGGAGGGTGATTTACTGAAGGTCGTCCAGAGAGGTCCGTGTGCCGTATTGATTGAATGTTCAGAGGAACACATTACCTCTGACACAAATATCGATGAGGGGTCATGGTGCAATGTTTAAACGGATCAACTATATACAATAACAAATATTCGCCTTTTTTTTGTAAAAAGGAAATTCTTTCCACTTCCGTGATGTTGCTGTACTTTGTACAAATAGGAAATGTGAGCATTTATTTTCCTTCGTATATTTTAAAAGCTTTTTAGTGATTGACTATCAATTTATCTTTTGTGTTTAAATGGAAGCACCTTAAAAAAAAGGTAGTAGTCGATATTTCGATATTTTTGACGGTATTGAAAGCCCTGTGCCTTCAGTAAAAAAAGTTACTTCTCGTTAAAAAAAACATAAAAACAAGTTGAACACTTGTGTTACGAGACGTGAAAAATCTTAGCACTAAAAAACTTCTCAAACACATTTTCTCGCGAGACTAATATTTCTAGGAATTCAAGACTCTGTGTGTACGTCTTCCTCTACATTTACAACCATCAGTACATTCATGTACACCTATTGTACTATTTGTTCCCATATTTTACGGCTCTGATAAGATCTCTCTCGTTTAGATGCACAAATACCGCATCGCATCCCATTACGACCGACACGTGACACTCTGCGCACCGGAAGTCGATGAGAGACCCGTCAATTAAGCATTTGCTTAAAGCGCTTTTGCAGAGTCCATTCTCTCTCTCTCTCTCTCTCTCAAGGTAGAGTTATATCAGTAAATCATCTTAAATGGACGTAACTCAAGAGAAAATCACATGTTTCTACCAGTGCTTCTATAATGTAAAAGAATTGATTGATTTTAATTAAAGTTAAATTCGTCTTATACTTTATCACGCCATTGCTGTAGTACTTTTTAAACAACTTATAACAATTTCAAAAACTATTTTCTTGCATGATTGTGTTGTCTTATGGCTCATATTAATTTAGTTTTATGTGTACTCAACTTTGGCACGGTTGTGTACATAAATTCTGTAGCCCCATCCTGGCCCGGGTTTTTCTCCGTTTTTCCTTCTGGTAGAGGCGGATTTATCATACAGGTTCTCTAGGCTTTGTCTAGGGGCGTGTTTATTGTAACAATAAATCGTGAATTTAGTGTTATTTCAATTCTTATGATTTTTAAACACTATACTCAGAATAATCTATAGTTCGATAATAACTTGTACATGTAATTTTTTGCTTAAAATTACAAACATATTGACATTCTATTAGTATTATAACTCGCAGCTAACTTTTTATCTTATCTAGGAACTTTTGCTGAAATTTTTGAATCCGCCTCTGCCTTAGGGCCCTTGATCGGAATTGATGGGATGGTCCCTTGCTTGCTTCCGGAGAGTAAATTATTTTTTTCTTCCCTCCACGTGGTCATACGCAGTTTGTACCGTTTTTGGACAATTATATTTATGTTCCTTTTGTGATTTCAAGTCGAACAACATACCTCGTCCGCCATTTAAAATAAATTATCATTGATGCTGAAATACATCGCGTCTTGTGAGGAAAACACTTATTTACAAAATAAGAACCAACTTGTAAATAACAAAAGTGACAGAAGTTTACCTTGATTTGTAATACATTTTTTGCATCACATTTGTACACATGTCATCGGACATCCGAGAAAGATTTTCACTTTTTCCGCAGAGTCACTTTTTGCACATTTGAGAGTCACGAAACAGCATCCATGTTTTTGTACTTTTAGCGCTCTCTTGTTTTGCATGTGATACGATTCAAGCGAGTTTTTTGAATATTATTTATACTGTATTACGAACTGATAGATAGAAATTAAATCATGTTTTTTTCATTATTATTTATATTACTATTTTAAAATAATAAAAATAAATGAAGTATGATATATGTCCGTAATTTGACTAACTTGGCTGAGTGCCGGTCCCACCGCAAAGGGAGAACAAATTAATTTCTTTCGCGGCTTCGTAAAAAAGTAGTCAAATACAACAACATGGTCGAATAGGACGATATTCGTGAGGAAACGTGTCTATCAATGTAATGTGTTGCTACAAACGTTATTTATTGTAGCGACTATATTATGTCTAAATGAAAAACCGTCGTAGAGCTTCGCATTCCGCAACCTGGTCAACCCCGAAGCTCAGCCTTTTTGGCCTTTGGCCTTTGGCGTCAGTCAGCGGAAGAAGAGGAAAGTGTTGGCAAAGTTTTCGTCTTGCCAAGGTCCAAAGTCTTTAACACAAAAAACCAAAGAGAATTTCAGGAAGAGCCAAATGGTTCGAACCAATGTTGTTGTTTTTTTCGAACGATCTCTGCTCTCGACCGCCAACAAGTGACAAGCGAAATAATAAATCTCTCTCTCTCTCTCACGAAATGTTTTTTTTTAATGTTCAACACTCTGTCCGACGAATCCTCTCTTACACGTAGAATAACAAACTTTTATCACATGACAAACCGAAACGAAGAAGAAAAAAATATTTATCGTGAATTTAATCATATCATTTTCAAGTTTTTTATTTCTCAGTTCTTCTCGCGTAGTACTACAATTGTTTTTAAATATTATTTATTTACAAGACAGCAGAAAGAGGGACTTTTGAAAACTAATTTCCATTGTATTCAGATTCACCGTATTGTCTTCATAAAATGTCATACAAAATTTAAATGCAGTTTATATAGCAATAATTAACTGCAATGTAGTGATATATGAGGGTCGGGGAGGGTGTACGAAGTTACGGCTATACACTTATGTAATTTATAATAATTATTAACCATTAAAACATTTTCAGTGGAACTGTTAACATAAACAAAATAAGAATTACAGATACTATGAAGTTAATTCCATGCTCCTGCTTCACTGGAACATAAGTAATATGTACTATTTACAAGACGCAAGATTAATTGTCAAATGATGCGGGCACAATTGTTGACGGATATCGCTACAATAAGAACGTGTTTAGAAGCGTACAAATGCGTCGTGTTGTAAATATCCAGGAATATATGTTCACGGATATCGCTTAAGTATCTATTTTTATGTTTCCAACCGTGAACCTCGTCTAATTTGTATTAAAATGTGTACTTTTCAATTGCATTGTTCTTATTAGTTTGTATACTGCATTTTATACAGTTTATAAAAAAAATATAATAAACACAAAAAGAAACGTTGTTTTGTCTCCTTCCCCCACTTTTCCAATTGAGTGTTCAAGTGAATGATACAATGTACAATAAACCCACAGCAACCTCAATTATTCCTCAAACGATTGAAAATAAAATAAATCATTTGACCTCAGCAGAGACGCATAATTAGGTTCCAAGAAACAGAGCTCACGTTTCGTGGCCTCAACTAACGACGTTTCCCTTCTTTTAGTTTATTTCCTTCCTTCCTTCTGCCCTTCGAGAATTCCTTCCTAATTGAAGACCTTTCGCTGCACTGAATTCCAAGCTCAAGTGAAATAATGAGGACCGAGGGATCTTTCGAGACTTTTTACACGAAGACCGAATACTAGGTAACTTATGTTTGAATAACTCCAATTGGTGTTTTACAAATTCGGTATATTTTAGTTTTGTATTCGTCTCTAACAATAATTTAATATCGATAAAAAAATCATTCATTGTGAACACTTGAAATACTCGGCATTTGTGCTTCTTTAATAAATTTAAAAAAAAATAGTCCGAACTATAAATAAACACAGAAATTGACATTAGAATGCATCGAATCCATTTTACTTAAAAAAGAAAACTCGCAATATTATTCGTACAATACATAAACATTTGTACTCACGAGCTTCATTCAAGATCCGAAGACCAACTCTTTCTCCGTTATCTCTATGGCAGCAGATCTCGGCTGATTCCTTCGAGAACGAGTCGTTAAACACAGTTCAATTCTTCCCGTTCAATGCTTATTTTCACAAACACTGTCTCTGACTTTTATCTTATTCTTTACTCATTAAGTGTTAACAACATACTTCGAGCACAATGGGGAAACTGCAACTGTCTTCGTAGAGCGAAACATTCAAACTCAAGTGCCGTCCATCCATCACTTCGCTTCGCTCCACGAAGACGCGTTCGAAACCTAACCTCACATAACCTAACAGCTCTCGAAGCCAATGAGCACCACGAAGTAGAAAGGTACAACCTATCGCTGACCACTTCAAGGAATATGAAATCATCTCAGCTTCTTCTTTCTTTCGAAAAAATAATTCTTGACCGGTAATACAGACTTATCACAAAGGTAGTTCAATTGCAATTTCCAAACTTTTGACTCGATACGCCGCAAGGAATGTCAAATTTTCCTTTTTACTTTCTTATATACGTAATATATAGAAAGTTTTGTAATCGTGAAAAATTAGATTTCGACGGAAATATCCGTTTTGGCGATCCCTAATTCTGAAATAGTGGTTTTTGACAAAACGTCTGTCCGTCTGTGCGCAGCGTTTCTGAGTAAACGCATGAACATATTTAATTAACAATTTACTAGACGATGCTTGGTATAGAAAGTTTGGTATAAACGCAGTAAAATAATTTCTGTCTACTCCACTTACACATTAGTAAACTATTTCAAGAAGCTTAAATAATTATTTAGCAGTGTAAATGGTCCAAGCAGATGTAGAATACACTTTTCGTAAACTGAAATGAAAAACAATGATAAAATACATTGGAGGACATCAAACGCACTGCAGATTCGAAAATACATCAATTTCTGTCTACAACGAAATTACATTTACTTAACACTTTTACGATATTTATAAGACATATATCGCCATGTTTTAAAATAATATTCTCAATATTAGTTTACTTTCTAATTTCAAATAAAAGACAGTAAGAACTTCATCTAGCGACTTTGAGCACTGGAAGACGACCAAAATATAGAGGACCCTTTTTGCCTGAAATGACCCTTTCACTATAGAATTTTTTTTTCTCACACTATGCTGAAACGTATATGAGATAGTACAAGTGCAATAGTTTTACACCACTAGTTTATACTATAATAAATATAAGAGAAATAGTGTGAAAAATTAGACAGAGGTCGTCAATGAAAAAAAACTATGATTAAAATTTTTCTTCTGAGTGAGTATTAAAGTTTTTTAAGTGACAAAAAATATTCTAGTGCATTTTCATTAAAAAAAAAGAAATTCTGAAAAATGTACAGTATTGGTTGCGAGTGCAGTAAGAAAAAAAACTACTGAATGAACAATTTAAAAGGCAGAAAATAATAATAATTTGGTGATTTTCTAGAAAGATACGATCTTCTCCTATGACATGACACAAATTCGCTGAATATAATGAGAGAGAGATTCAGTTTCAAGCCGTGAGTCTCCTTCAGAAAACAACTTTGTAGACCACGGAGCCTCACAGAAGACAATGCAAGTGGAGAGAAAAGTTCTTCTTACTTTCACCCGAGCAAAAGAATGCGTTTCATTGATACTCTCCTCATAATTATTCATATCAATCTTTAAATTCTTCTGTTTCTCTGCATCTTATTATATTCTTTGTTTTCAAGAGCTTCGGACAAAGAAGCTATCGTCCACTGAAATTATAATTCGCTTGTGAAGGACTTTTGCGAATCAACATTTCACAGTTATTTTTGTTTCTTAAAATTCTTCCTTTTGTGTACACGGGAGAGAAAACATCACGCAACACAAAATGTCATTTATTTGAACAAAAATAAAATATTAACATGGCTGAAACTCGGAAAATTGAAGAAAAGAAATGTCTAGTTAGAAATATGGAAGACGATAATGGAATAATTTTCAAGGGATTTGTAAATATTTAGGTTGTATAGAACAATGAAGAGCTCAAGAAACTTTCTCAAATGAGTTTCCCGGAAAGCAAAAAAATTTTTTTTTCATTTCCTCAAAACATAATTTTTGATTCATAAGGATTCATAGTCGATACTTAGAAAGTATTCTGAACATAATATCTGAAATTAAAATCCACTGAATAAAAAATTATTTTTAATCGGTAGGAATTAAAAAACGAAAGTTTCTTACGCTCTTTCTTACAAAACTCGAAAGTGATGATTTAACAAAATGTCAATTGAATGCTTTATAAGAATAACATGAATAATCATTTAAAATACAATTAACAAAGTTTCAATCAAAACATTTTAATCAACGGCAGTTTTATATACCTAATTTTTTTAAACCTTTGAATCTTTTCTAGAAGCTCACAAATATCGAGGTCAATTATGTTGGTATATCGTTGAAGAAATCGATAGAAAGGAATTCATTTGTTTCTCTCGCAATTGAAAATACGACTCACCACCGCATCAGCTCCAGGATTTTCTTCGATTGGTCGAACCAACAATCGAATCATCACCATTCGATAATTACGATCCAGTATATAGGAACTTTTACAACCACATTCTCTGAACAGAAGTCGTTATTCCAAAAGTCGCATTAGCAGAAAAAATAAAACGAGAATGAATTTATGAAAATCTGACGAAAATAGTTTTTTTTTTGACGAATAATCGAACCTTTCGACTTATAAACAAGTTCTTCGCTGAGAGAAATGAATTTAGAGAATCGTGACCACGAAATCTGAGCAAAGTCGGCAAAAATNATATATATATAATGATCGAAATAAATGTTTTGTCATTCATCCTAGAATTCCAAGCTGAAATTAATTTTTCTCAGTATGTAGGAGTGAAATCCGTAACGAATTAAATAATTGCGAGAGCGATTTCTTGAAAATGTGAGATAGAAACTCTACTGGAATTTTAGTGGACTTACATACAAACACTACTGAAATTGTAGTTACTCAGTAGTTATTAGGAACATCACGGTAAACCCTCGCTGAATGCAAAAACGACATATCACCGTTTATCCTAGAGGCGTATGTTATCAAGATTCGTCTTAGCATTTTCTCACAATATTCTTCTGAAGTAAATCTAGAACGTATTAAAAAACCTTATGAGATTTTGCAACTTCGTCGTGTTGGAGACGGTCACCGGTGTAGCAGAGTCCCAGGGAGCAGACGGAGAATGCAGACAATACACAACTATTTTTTTTTCCTTCGAAAAAAGAGCTTTTCTTTCTTGCAACGACTTGCGAAATTTTTCTTCGAAGGAATTCCATACACTTATTGCGAAGTTGCGGATATTTGTTCTGGTGCTGAAATATCTCTGTCGCAGCTTCCGAGAAGTATGAGACTCCCTTCCATTCCCAATACATTGGGAAAATTAAATATTTTAATCTATGATATTAAATAATTATATATTCCTCACTAGGGAAAAAAGGAGAAAAAACCATCCATTCTTTGTATTTATTTAGCATACATACATGAACATTTTTCTTAAGCCCGCCTTACACGGTCCACTTTGAATACAATTTACGTCCAGTTCCTGTACAAGAGAGGGAGTACGTCACGCTCGACGTGTCATGTGCGAGTACAGAAAAGGGACGTTCCCAAATGAGCGTTTTTACACGACGTGGGAAAGGGACGAGGGGAAAGGGACGAGGCTGCTAAAGGAGGGCGACCGACCAACAGCCGACCTCAACTGTTGTGCTTCCGTTTCACTGGATATGTAAACAGGTTACATCGATAAACGAATGGTTTAGTTAATATAGTATTTTGTTCTCTCCGATTCATTTACGAGCTTCTGCTAACAAGAAAGAAAGCGCAACTAGTATGTTGACCTCGCAAGCGACTCTATAGAGAACACACAGACACCTCAACGAGTAAAATCAGAAATGCCGCTACAAGTGTGCTGTGGACAATTTGTACGAGTCGTACTGAAAAACAGAGCGCGTTTGAATATTATTCCCACGCATCCTGTCCGCATCCTGTCCGCATCCTGTCCGCATCCTGTCTGGTGAGTACGTAAAATGGAACGTGTGAGGCGGGTGTTTTTTAGAAGAGGAAGTTGGGGAAAGCAGAGTAGTACATCTATAAAATTACAACAAATCCCGCACAGAGTGAGAGCACAAACCCAGTACACAAGTGTGTGGTGGGGGATGTTTTCTTAATGTGTTGGAAGGGGAAGGAGCGAGGCGCATATGAACAACACAATTCCATTTATTATTCATCCAGCCAGGGCCGCCAACCTCCTCTGTTCTCTGGTGTGAAGCACCCTGTACGTCTTGGCCGGGAAGTCGTCCGTGATGTAGTAGATGTAGAGGATCCAATAGAGCGACAGCAGCAGAGAGAAGAGCAGAGGGAAGTAGAGGCGGGATCCGATGTCGATGCGAGAGAACTTGGGCGGAGGCTCCTCCGACATGATGAGGCGCGTCACGGACTGATGCGTGGGCAGCACGTGGAAGTGGCGCAGTTCGCGGAACGGCTTCTGCAGATAGTGGCGCAGCGAGCGGCGAGTCTCCGCAGTCACGGAACCCAGTGTCTCTCGCAACTCCATCATGGAGCCTCGAATCGTCACCTGAACCATTTTGGAACAAAAAAATACGTGCATTGTATAGAATCCTCTAACCCAACCTGACCTAAGTCTTTGATATAATTTTTTAGTGGTTCGTGTTTATGTAATTGGTAGGAAACGAGACTGCTGTACCTCGGATCACTTTTTTAAAAATAGTTTTATAAATGTTCATATTCTATTTTTTATATTTCTAAAAATGTCTTATTTATTGAGCATTCATTTAACTCTTCATAATCCACTCTTTAAAACACTTCGATCACAAACTGATTTTTCCTTAAAGTCAGTTGAGTGCTCTGTGGTTCAAGACCATCTTTTGTACCTTGGATCGGGAAAGTTGTGGAGAGGAAATAAGTTAAAGCTATGAAATCCAATAATCCATTTATCCTCCTAAACATCAGCTAGTTCATTATTGGAAACTTCTGGAAGATACAGTTCATCATCGGCATCATTTGTGAGCAAACCCATGTCACCTTGAAGAATCTTCAATTATTGATATGAACATTTCATACAGATTCACTATTTAATCTAGAACATTATTTAATTATTATTAAATACATATTTCTGCTGCCTGCTAGAAACACCTCTTCGACCCAAACGTTGCCTTCGCCCTTCGACACCTGCGCTGTTCTCGGGGTGAACTAACTTCACGTAGGAACGGAATAGGTTTTTCGCGTAAAGAAGAAAAAAGTTTTTGCTTCTAAAAAAAATGGATATCATAAGAAAACACACTCAAACAGGCGAACTGTCTCAGGGCCGTAACATTCGTCTTTTGTATGACAGCCGTCATATCTGCGAAACCTGGGTGCACGCCTATGATTATCACCATGAACCTTGGATCAGAGATCCATGGTACACAATGTGTTTGTGATTCGAGATACAGGAAAGTGCCCTTTAAAATAAAATAAAAAAAGGTTCCATTGCTCAGAGATTGTGTTTAAACTTACAAAGTAATATAAAATTCCACTCGTACGACAATTAATCAAAACAGTACACTGTAGTTTACTTTCCTCCCTCCTCCGTCGCAGGCAGTTACAACAAAACAAACAACGAACACAAAATAAGTTAACGGTTTTGTACAAAAACTATTTTTCTACTCAGGAGAAACAACCTTAACGGAAACAACCTTCAGACGGCTTCTGGCGTGAGGAAACATTAACTACTTCAATTACTCGTGAGGACATACCGGAAAACAGGGACGCGATCAAGGTACGACAGTCTCCCTCCCCTAAACACTAACATCGCCCCAAGAGTACCAGATACGACGGTTGCGATATGCGGTTGATTGAAGAATAAAACTGACCCTACTTAAGAAGTAAATTTATTGTGTTAACACATCATCAGAACGTACAAAACCACAGTTCAATGTAAAAAGCAAAGCAAATTAAAATTCCCAATGTTTCGTCCCCATTTGAGGTGACTAGTGTGTTAATGATGTGTGTGTTTACTCTTTGGGGAATGCTGAATGTGTGTGTGTTCATTGACCTCGAGCGCCTCCAACGTGTCCAACGGAGGCTCATCGTCGTCTTCGTCCTCGTCGTCTTCGTCTGCGTCCGAATCAAAGTCTTCTGCGTCTGGAAACTCTTCTAACCCGGGCACCGACAGCAACGCGCTGCTCTCTCGCCTACCAGCCGTCGTTGCACTCGCCCTTCGACGCCCTGCGCCTCCTGTCCCTCCGGTCCCTCCGGTCCCTCCTCGCTCCACGTCCCCCGCACGCGACGACGGAAGGTCAGCCAGACTCTTACGGCGCAACAGAGACGGCAAGCGACGAGGTCTATAGGAGAAAAGCAGCGACACACACACGTATATGGAAGTGAATGACCAAAACCTAACACACTCAAAAGTCTCTTTGATACTTTTTGCCTAAAATTATTCAATATGGCCGCCTTAAACAAATTGCCAACCTCTAAGAAACAAATCCTCGAAACTCACTCGCGTGCAGGAAGCGGTCCACATCAGCTGATAATGTGAGGTTAAAGCGTCCCGCTGCGTCTTGCTAGAAACATTTCAGGAAAAGCGTGGTCACAAAGAATTTAAGTAATACCTGAATAAATATTAATAGTAGTCACAAAAGCGTAAGACTATTTGCTGCGAAGAAATACAAAAGTTAATAACACAACAAACAAAGACAAGAAGGTAATATTCGTTCCACACTTCGCTCGATGCAGAAAGGACAGAACAGAACAGCGCTACAAGAGCAAAGTGAATTGAATTGTTGTCAGAGGTTGGTCATGAATACAATTTCGAATGTCTTGCCAACGGAACGCGAGATACCCTTATCATTACTCTTACGGACGATGGCGAGGTAAAAACGTTGGCTACATTGAGTACAGGATCTATACCAACATCAAGCCAATTAGACTGACAATAAATAAATAAATATATGGAACTAATTTAAGGTCAAGAGAGCAGCTGTTACAAACTGCGTATGACCACGTCGAGGACAATAAAGTAATTTACAATAAACTAATAAACGTAGTGATTTCAGTTCATTATTTTTTTTTGAAAGTTGAATTTATAGAGGCCAAGTAAGAAGACTTTGAGTATAGCACTTGATCACGCACTTAAGCGCACACAATATAGGTTCACTTATCTACTATATAGGGATGTGTCTCAGATGAAAGAGTGGTGTAGCGGTTAGCACCCCTGCGATCAATGCAGACAGCAGCAGTCTCGGGTTCGATTCCAGACTCGTCACCATTTTCACCGGCTCTCTCTCTCTCCCAATGGATGGATATACACGAGCTACTTGGATAGCTATGAATGAATTTTTCGAATAATTATAATATGTTGTTGTTGTTATTATTATTATTCTTTGTCAATTCTTAGTTCGAGGCTGGATAGAAAAAGGGGTACGGGACACACATGCCAAGTACGGGACCCTCCCTTGATTGGAATAAATCTACAACAACTCCCCGACGACAGTTGCACATGTTTCTAGAATGGCAGCTTTTTGCGTAGGTCATAGGAGTCATAGGAGTCGTAGGAGGTTAAATTTTTCTAGTTTTTTTTTTCAAGAGGTCTGTGGGGATAATGATCGGTATTAATTATATCAACTCTGTCAGTCTTTTACACATCCTTTCAATTTGGTAACAACTTGTTCACTTTCTCTCTGTAGCCTTTGTCAGTATACCATTGATGTTAGATACGGCTACATCTAGGATGAAAGTAACTCTGCAGACTATATTTGGTGTTTCACAGGAAAAAAGAACAATGTTCCAGCGTATTGTCTGTCAATATTTTGTTTATTTTCATTATTTTTTACCTCTTCTTTTTCACACTCTAACAGAATGGCTGCTTGTAAAATGTACGGAGAAACTGCCAAGTACCTTACAGTACAACTGTTATAACTGAGATAGAAACTTTGTGACTATGTGCCACGTGTTCAACAAAACGCACTTCTAGGTACCGAGAATCCCAATGTCCAAATTGTCCAAACCTTTCTTCAGGGCCTTAGGCACTCACTATTCCAGACGCATATATTGTTATTATTATTATTATTATTGGGGTTTCATGGCTCGCCAAGCTAGGTCATCCCTCTACACGTATCTTGGAGAAATATGTAATAAGATTAAGAAAATACAGTGACAATGTACTGAGTATCTTTTCTCCATTAGTATGCTTTCACGTCTTGTTTTGTGAAATATTTATATTATTTTATACGACACAGTGTTTTTCAATTTTACAAGCTCACTATTGCTCGATTTCCTAGTCTAAGTCATATTGGGAACATTTCTGCTCAGCGCAATTGAATGCCCTGTACATCGTCTAATGGTACGCCATGCCATGAGCGAGTACCTACCTTCGTCTGGGAGCGATGGCTGGAGTTCGCCTTCCTCTTCCTGCTTCCTCTTCCTCCTCTTCCTCTTCCTGAGGGGAAAGGACCATGCTCGCCAGAAGCACTTCCTCCCCTTCCTGGAGTTTTCTGTGACTATGGAGCACTGGAGTGCATCCCGCCGTCGCCGCCGCCGGAGGAGGAGGAGTAGGAGGAGGCCCACGGGGGGCGGGAATAGGCACTTGGCGCATCGCATCCACCACCTGACAAACGCGTCGAAACGTCGTGACAGAGCAACTGAGAAGCAAGTGATTTGACCGACAGCGGTAGTCTAGTGGAAGCGTCTTCGCTTACACTGAGCTGAACCTTAGGGTTGAGCGTTAGCTCTAGCCCTAAAGTTTTCAGCTGGGGTTTCCCTCACTCCAGACAAATGTCGGTTCGCTACTATAAGTTCCCTGACAATCCAACGTCTCTCCTTCCCAAGTTTAACGGTTTGGTGGAAGAACCTGAAGGTCTCATGGCGTAAAATAAATCAACAATAATGGAAAATTCGAATCGTTGCTGTCAACAAGACAAAGACACTAAAGAGACAAATTGTCAGTGACGGAGAGAAGAGAAATGGAAATTCGAATACTCTTTTACCACTCTACTCTTAAATACCTTTAATTAGCTAATTATACAATTAAGATAAGAATTTCAACAAATAGAGAAGAAATTGATGAGAAGAAACCGAGGGAAACTTATTGAAATTTGAAAGTCATAATTTAGAACCGTGGTTTCCAAATGAATTGGATTTACATGCGGCGTGAAATACTTGGGGAGATCGTGGTCAATTTCATAAAATTTCTTTGCATGGATAAGAAAATAACTTTGGTGGTGACTTGGAATTCGGGGATTAAATTGACATGAAAGGTGACAATACGATTAAAGCAATGTAAAGTGACTTGCCTCCGCATACACAGGATCTGGCGGGTCTGCAGAGTCCACTGCAGTCGCTGCAGGAACCAATTCCACCACCAACACAGGCACTGCAGGAGGCGGCGGCGGCAACGCACTGCCATCCGCTACAGGGGCGAGTGCGGCGGAAGGAGGTTGTTCAGGAGGCTATCGTCACAAACGTACAATCGAGTTTATTGAGTTACTAGGTCAATTTGCAACATTTTCTAAGTACACGATGCACTTCTGAAGTTTTTAAATTCTTGTGAAAGAGCACTCAGCAAACGCGTATTCTGTACCGAATATACTGTGAGATTTGAATAATTTCGTGATTAAAAAGAAGAAATCATCCCCGTTCGGGCTTTTTAAATTCGAAGAACGAGCGATGGAGCGGGGGAGGAAAGTCTTCCTACTCTCTAAAAATTTAAAAGTCCACCGTTGAGAAATGCGACAAAGGAAACATTTACATCTGGCGAGGCGCAGTGACCCGCGATGAGTTCTTTGTTGAAGAGAAAATTTATTACTGTTTAGAAATTGCAAGTAAGCGAGGGAGTGAATAAAACGACCCGTCCCGGCCATATAACCAAGGACACAGGGGGAAAGAAGCAAGTGGTGACTTGTCAGAAAAAAAACGTTGAAAAAGAGCGGTTGGAAATAGTTCAAAATTACGCAAAATTCCCAATCAGAATATAGACACAGGAGGTGGAACAGTTGTGGCATTGGAAGTGTTTCGTCACGTGAAGTTCAAAATTGAAAGATCTTGGAAGTGGAAAAAGATGTGTAGGAAGGGATGAAGTCCATTTAAGGAATGGCAAGTTATCTGATTAGCTCATGATGTCCGGTGAGATTTCCGAGTTCGCTAATTTCCGGAACTAATTCATCAGTCTTTGGCTAGCATTTCGGCAGCAACTTCTAAATCCGTGACGCGACAAAATTCGTACGAAAAATATGTCCATTCGGCGGGCGCTTCCGAGAATCCAGGGACCGCCTTTGAAATTGAACCATAATGGTTTGGGTTCACGCCGCCCCTGAGGGCATCCAGGCAGCATAGCTTGCGGGAGGAAGGCACCACCACGTTTGCTGGCGCTAGTGACGTCATTAACCGGAAGTCGTTCTGAGATCTAGGCCAGGCCGGCTTCCCGTACGGTTGACGCACCCTCCACTCAGCACTGCACAGCTTGATTGGTCATCAGGTTGAGGTATTTTACGATTGTTGGTGTCATCCATCACATATCGTCGTGCGCTATTGCGAGAAGACGAGTGCGGATCTTATTGTTCAGAGGGGCACAGAACTTTGGACTTTATGATTAATGAAGAAGGCCCAATTAGCAAGAAAGAACTCCAAATAATTATATATTTTAAATACAATATCAATGTAATTGCATTTCAAGAAGCAAGAATTATTGTAAATTCAGTGTTTGTTTTATTTGTCAAAGGAGAGTTAATCTTAATGTTTATTCAAGATGTTCAATTTGTTTAAAATTTAGGTTTGTCGTTGAGAAGTCGAAGAGCGACACCAGTCCTCGGACACCTCGAACACTTCAGCGACCGCCATTGGCGCGATGGCGGAAAGTTTTGTGTCGCGAAGATCGGGGATCTTTCCTTCATCTGCCGGGTCACGAGGAAGAATTAAAATCTCTATATAATAAAAAACACCTCAACCTCAAGGTGTGTTACGCGCCGATGAGGGTGAATGGGTGTTGAGGATAACCACTCGCTAGCCGACAGCCTCTGAAAGGCAACTGCCGCACCTCAGTTGAATGAGGCTTTTTTAGCGGCTTAGTGATGCGGGGGCTCCACGTCGCTGTTCCTCCTGTTCCTCCCAACTTGTAGAACCAAGATCTCAGAAGACTTGGAGAATTCACCTTGCGGATCGGGAGGACCTAAAGGAGTGTTACACACCCAAACGTCTGCGAGGCGGCAGAGGGGGTTTTGAGAGCCATCCTGCTTTAGAAAATAAGAATGAGTTACAGAGCATTTCGAAACCGAATGCTTTTATTATAATGTCGAGGACTAATGGACCGTTAGAGAAAGTTTCTCCCTTCTATTTTTATACAGGTTTAGAAGGAGTTGTTGGTGAACTCCAGTCAATAAAAAGACTAACAAATGGTACAATGCTGCTTGAAACAAAATCAAGCAAGCATGCCTTCAAGCTATTGCAGTGCAAACGTCTCCTTGGAGATTTTAAGGCTCACACTGTGTTGTGAGGTTCTACGAGTGACAGTCCCAAGGGCCGATTGTTGAACTGTTTCTTCGAGCGTGAAGACCTGTGTATAATGAACTCCAGGGACATGACCCACTTTGATTTTGCTACAGGGTCATCGACTGCTACAGACCTGTCTGTAAGTTCTCCTGAAGTTGCTGATATTTTCCAATGGGAGGTAGAAGAAGATCTGCATGGTAGAGACCATCACCCTATCTGCCTCGTGGAGGTTACGTAGTCGAGCCGGGAGTCGAGGAGGGTGGTGCCATGAATAGCACACCTGTGGCCAGAGCAGGAAGTCCCAGGTTCGAGTATCTATCCGTCGCAACTTTCACCTGGCTGTTCACGTTGCATCGCTCTATCTGATTGTCCTTGCAGGAACTTGCGACTTTTCCCGAATGCAAGCTTCAGAAATTGGATTCCCAGAAAGGAATCTAGATCCACCTCCTAGATAGAGTTTCCAAATACCATTAAGAGAACAACATCGTCCACTAAAGTATGGGAGTCAATCAAAAAGATATCTGGCAGGTATTCTCGAGTCCCAATATCCGAACTCAATTATCAGGGACAGGTTCTCACCAACAACAGAGAAATCGCGAAACAGTGATGTCTGAATACTTTATCTAGGTCTATCTACAGAAAACTGCGATCCTGATTTCGCGTGGAAAATAGCAATAGCTGAGACTTCCGTTCCACCAACTGGGAACTCTACAACTCTTCCCTTTTAAAGTGGAAACTTGAGTCAGCTCTAGCAACAGCCCCGGCACTGATTTCATTCACTATGAGATGCTCAGACAAGTCGGTCTAGAATCGAAAGAATATCTTCTGGATATCTTCAATATTTCATGGTCCGAGGGAGTATTCCCTAATTTTTCCTGGAAGAAAGCAACGCTTATCCTTCTACTTAAACCCGGAAAGGACAAGACAGCCTTCAGTAGTTATCGAAGCATCGCCTTGACGAGTTGAGTTGGTAAAACTCTGGAGAGAATTATCAACCGACGACTTGTCTGGTATCTTGAAAGGCATAACCTGCTGAGTCGATCTCAGTACGGTTTCAGGAAGTTCCATCCAACCCTCGACAATCTTCTTCTGTTAGAAACAGCAATCCAAGATGCTTTCGTCCGAAGACAATATGGATCTCCTTCTTCAAGAGAACGGTTTCCCTCAGGGCTCAGTCCTGAGTGTGACCTTGTTTGCAGTGAGTATTAACAGGATAATATCTGCTGTAGGGAATCCTGTCCAACACTTTCTTTTTGTCGATGACTTTGCCATCTTTTGCTCGTCGCAGAGTGTTACAAGTGCGGAGAGACAAATCCAACTCGTCCTCAATAGATTGTACCACTGCTAAGAGACACCTGGCTTTCGTTTCTCTGCTATGAAAACAGGCTGTGTCCTTTTTGAGTGGGAGACGAAACCTCCCACCGGAACCCCACCTCGCCCTGAAGGACAACATTCTAAAGTTATATCAACCAGTAAAATTCTTAAGTCTTATCTTTGTGTGAGAGACTTAATTGGATTGAATATCTTACAGATCTAAGAGCGAGAACATTAAAGTCTCTGAATTTATTGAAGCGCCTGAGAAGCAGTGAATGGGGCGCTGATCGCTCGTCCTTCCTTTTGCTTTATTTTCAAAATAAAAATATTCAGATTTTTTTTCATTTTTATGATATAATGAGCTGGGCAACTGTTTCCTTTTCTTTTTTTCTCATCTTTGTATTTAGGTATTTGTTGAATTCAGGAAAAAATGTTTAGTGGGTATGGTCGAGATATTCGGCGAGTCCCACACGCGGGGAAGAGACACTACGGCTCTATTCTCTTTGGTGCGAAACTGCATTATTTTCTCCTCCTAATGACTTGGACATTCAACGAGCCCTTAAGCTCCAAAGGGAGAAAAAAAAGGACGAAGATGTGCGACGCACCAATCAATCACCAACTAGTTTTTTTTGCTATTCCTCACAATCGGAAAAAATTATAAACGTTACACTTAGAATCAATTGCTCGCACACTATTTCACTATAAAAATGTAATAGTGTGAATAATGTTAACCACTGAAAACTGTAGTTGCTCTTAAGTTAGGGGGACAAACTTTGTGGAAATGTACAGGTTTGTAACGAACATTCATTAAACTGTTGAGATCGAAAAGTACTTTTCATAAATTTGTGAACTCATTTAAGGATCCTCGAGAATTAAGAGGACGTTACTCCATTCAATGAAAAAAAAGTTTTACCTCTAGAATTAAATTACACTTCAATAAAGAAATTTTTTTTCTCCTTATCCTCATGAAATTGCTTTTCTAAATTACTCTCTCGCATTCCCGCGTTGTTCAAAAAAAATGTAAATACAACGCACTTATTATCGTACAATTTAAACGATTCTTCAGAGATTTAATTCTTGGAAACTTATCCTTTGCGAAATACTTCAACTAATTTTCTTTCGTCGCAAAACGTGAAGTATTGAAACTGTTCCCCCGTGACACTTCTTATAAAATTGATCCGTTCAGGTGTAAGTTCGATAACTTTTAAATAACTATCCGGTTAAATGAGGAATAAAAAAGGGCAAGTTGGGGTATCCGCAATACTCCAATTTAACTCCAATTTACCTCCTCCAAGTTTGAAGGAGGAGCATATGTGATAGTAGTCAACAGCGCGTGTAATGACGCCATTGAAAGGCAGTCCCTCAGTAATCGAAGCGATTGGCCATTGGCTATCAATCAGTGAAATAATGACCAACGTCCTAACAAGTGGATCATTGTCCTCAAGGGGAAACACATGTGCTACGACCTCATTTAACGAATTGAGCGTACTTCACTGAAATTGAGCGAAACCCTACGGCGAAGAAAAAGAAATTCGAAAAAGTTTGGAAACTTGGTCATTAGATGCAGAATGTAGAACTGGTCACTTTATTAAACGTTCCTCAAAGTTTTCGGAGCTCTAAAAGCCACCCCTAAGGTGCACGTTCGCAGGTTTTTGTCGTTTCGTCCGGAAAGAGATTTTTGGAAATTTTTGTTTTTTTGCCAATTCTTGCAAAGTGATCACTTTGCCCTATAATACGGGGTAAAGTGGCGAGGAAATCTTGAAGTGATGAATAAGCTAATGGTACATACCCAAATTAAACTTTATTTTTGGTTAAAATGTAGAGCTTGTGTTTGCCTCAGCAGCATGTACATATGCAGATACATAAGACGTACTTTCGCGGTCTTCATAGCTCGGGAAAGGTATGATCAACTCCTTTAGAATAAAAAATTTGAAACTAAGAAATTCTCAAAACGGATACATTTTTATTTTCCCTGCACCAGTCATTCAATTATAATTATTTTTGTTTACATCGAGATCTCCACGTATTAATTGATATAGAGTTTCTAATGGAACTTGCGCATTTTGTTATGGTGTGTTATTTTCGTTACGAAACCTCGCGAACGGCGCCTCACCTTCGAGAATACAGAAGAAATATAATCGAGAGATTTCTTCCCCACGACACGACTCGATACGAACGAGACGAGACGAGACGAGACGTGACGCGACGACGGTAGAGGAAGATGATAAAAGAGAAGAGAGACTCCAAGTTTGTGAAGAAGCTGAACTCCTCCTCGTCCACTCGTTTACGTAAAACATCTCTCTCCTCTCACAGACGATATGTGTAGATTTTTTTGCGCGTCATACATTTCGTCTCTAAAAAGGAATCTCAGATATTCACTCTCTGTGTATTCACTGAGCGACGAATACAAGAATTGTTTTTGTGAGACCTAAAAGACTTTTTTTGGGGAAAAAAAGTGTTCCCCGGACCAAAAATATTTAACCAACAACCGAGAATTGTGGAACATGAGCATATTTCTTCAACATACTCTTTAGATAAACCCAAAAGGAATGCCTTATTTTAAATGAAAAGTCAGATAATATGATTAATGCATTAATTTGAGAAAGAGAACAAACAAACCTCATTCGAGTAGCTTTTGGAATATTCATGACTTCCAAAGTGCTTCATTTTTTCCTTATGTTTCTTTTGACTTCACTTTATAAACTTATTTTTATCCCAATGGACAAGGAGTAATAAATAAATGTTTAGAATGCAATTAATATGAGCTTGTTAACAGTGTCTGAATCAAAGGAAAGTTTGAAACGATTGACTTTCCCTATTTGACTAATACTATATTTTCCGAGAGATGACCCTCGTTCACTGTAAACCTTCATTTGCCTGTTCAACTTCATGTACTCTGCGTCCGAGGGCCTGTATTATTATTCCATTATCATATCCTGTGTAAACTATATAGTAAAAAGTGGAATAAATGTCATTATTCTTCTTCTCATCTACACATCTACACATCTAATATCATCGTGCAGAGTGTTTCTCAGAAGTAAAAACAAGACCAATGCACACGTACTTTCTCACATACGTTTCTCCGTCTGCAACGTGGAGTGAGAGAAAAGAAGTAATATGCAATGAAATAGTCATTTCAGGCAACAGGGGTCCCTCTATATTTTCGTCGACTTCCAGTGCTCAAAGTCGATAGATGAAAACTGTGTTTCATTTGAAATTTGAAAGTAAAATAAATATTCAGAATATTGTCTTAAATCATGTAGCGACATTTCAGTCTTATAAATATAGTAAAAGAGTTATATAAATGTAATTTCGTTGTAGACAGAAATTGATGTACTTCCGTATCTGCAGTGCGTTTGCTGTCCTCCTATGTATTTTATCATTATCACATTTTTCATTTGAGTTTACCAAAAGCGTATTCTACGTCTGCTTGGTCCATTTACACGGCTAAATATTATTCAAATGTCTTGGAACAGTAAACTAATGTGTAAGTGTAGCAGTTAGAAATTATTATACTGCGTCTATACCACACTTTCAAGCGAAATACCGCTAATGCGGATGTAAAGCATACCAATTGTACCTTACGTACAGAAAATTTAAGCAAAAGCTTGGAGCGGTTTTTTTGGGAAACATTCGAAAGAGTACTTTGACCATCATGTGAAGTACCCTTTGTTTGAAAGTAAAAAAAAGGAAAATTAGAGCACGTGCATCGACAACAAGTAAATTCTACCGTAGATACAAAATACTAGTTAAATTGGATCATCCATTTACTCAGAATCACTGCGCACAGACGGACGGACGTTATGCCGAAAACCACTTCTTCAGAATCAGAGATAAGGGAGACGAGTATTTCGCTTTGGAAATCTCGTTTTCGAATTTTTTCACGATTACAAAACTTATTATTGTACGAGAAAGTAAAAAAAAAGAGCGGACCTTGGCAGGTTTCTTGATGCCCTTCTGCTCCAAGATGCGTTTGATGTCTGTGGTGATGGTGTCGATGAAGTTGATGATGGCGTACTCCACCATCACGGCGAACACGTTGGAGAAGCAGAGGATGACGAACCAATCCAACGCGGTGGCGTAAGACACGCGCGGCATCTGCGCGCGCCCTCCGAAGCCCATGGTCGTCATGCTCAGCACGGAAGACACGCCTTCGATCAACATCACAAGAATCAGGGAGCTTGCGCAGTCAGGCAAAAGCAGAGTGACGCCGCTACGCCTCCGACGGTTTCAATCTGCACTTTTGGGGTGCGACTAGTCAAAGTCAAATTACCCACATTAATAATTGTTTTCATAATAATAATAATAATAATATAATAATAATAAATTTATTGTCAAAAAAGCAGTTACAAACTGCCATGTATGACCACGTGGAGGAAGAAAAAAAACTAATTTACTTTCCGGAAGCAAGCAAGGGACCATCCCATCAATTCCGATCAAGGGCCCTAAGGCAGAGGCGGATTCAAAAAATTTCAGCATAAGTTCCTAGATAAGATAAAAAGTTAGCTGCGAGTTNAAAAATTTCAGCAAAAGTTCCTAGATAAGATAAAAAGTTGGCTGCGAGTTATAATACTAATAGAATGTCAATATGTTTGTAATTTAACGCAAATATGTTTGTAAATTTACATGTACAAAATTATTATCGAACTATAGATTGTTCTGAGTATAGTGTTTAAAAAATCATAAGAGTAGAATAAACACTAAATTCACGATTTATTGTTACAATAAACACGCCCCTAGACAAAACCTAGAGAACCTGTATAAGAAATCCGCCTCTACCAGAAGGAAAAACGGAGAAAAACCCGGGCCAGGATGGCCAGATATTTGCTCTAATTGCTGTAAAACACAACAATATTGATGATAATAATGACGAAGAAAAAACACGATTCAATCTCTATCTATCAGTTAATGATATTCAGCGTAAAGAGAATATTCGGGAATTCGCTTGACTCGTGTGAAACGAAGCGCAAGAGAAGCGTAAAGTGAAAACACGGCAGCGGCCGAAAGAGCGAAAGAAACGCTTTTTCTATAAGTCATTTATATGCATCTCATCTCATCTCATCTCTCCTCCAAGGAAGAGAAAGAGAAAGAGAAATTATCTCTCTCTCTCTCAGATGTCCTAAGATGATAAATGTTACGACAAAAATACTACAAAGGAAAAAAAGAAATTTGCTACGAATCAAAGTAAACTTCTGCCAGTTTCGTGATTTGAAAGTTGGTCTCATTGTTGTGTAAATAAGTGTTCTCTCTCTCTATAAGAGGCAATGTATTAGTACACCATCAATTATAATTGCAATAATAAATCTCATTTAAATGGTCGGAGTGAGGTTATGTTGTTTTCCCAGTTAAAATCACAAAAAAACGTTCATGTTACTCTGTTTATTTATACTATTTTAGTGATTTAATTCCACCTGACTTAAAACTAGTGCCTTAAAACTTTCCACTTGGTTGTACAAAAATTAAAAAAAAAACGCACAATGCTGAGAACCTTGGTTACGTCGTGTGAGTGCGCAATCCACTATATTCGAATATCTCGTAAATACGGCTCTACAGTGAATTTACCCCGGGTTTTGTTATTATTATGGTACACGGGATCTTCGATATCGAATAGGGAAAGGAGAAACTGTGAAGATGGAGGAGAGAGATGAAAGAGTATAATGGAAAAGCAAAAGTTGACTTAGACAGATGCAAAAGAGGGAAGGGGGCATTATTTTGTACCAATATATTGTACCTAATACCAATTTCGCATATGTTAATCGATCTTGGTTTGTACCTAATAAAATATGTCCCAAAATTTATTACCGGTCATGGAAATTTAAATTCTTTTTTCAAAAGAATGAATTTGTCTTCCCGCCTTGGAATGAAACGCAATCCAACATTAGTGAGCTTCATAGTCAACAGTTCTTGCGAGTGAAGATTCACATCTACTGA
>NNCF01126839.1:255699-276218 GCA_002313205.1 Laupala kohalensis | reverse complement strand
ACCGGTAATAAATTTTGGGACATATTTTATTAGGTACAAACCAAGATCGATTAACATATGCGAAATTGGTATTAGGTACAATATATTGGTACAAAATAATGCCCCCTTCCCTCTTTTGCATCTGTCTAAGTCAACTTTTGCTTTTCCATTATACTCTTTCATCTCTCTCCTCCATCTTCACAGTTTCTCCTTTCCCTATTCGATATCGAAGATCCCGTGTACCATAATAATAGGGTCATTTGGACACAGGTGCCATATTCCCAGAACAACAACTGGCAAAGGTTTTCATGGAGAGCTTTCTTCTACCGTCTACAACAAATCTCAATTTCTATATTATTTCTTCAATTTTCTTAATTTTTAATGTTCTGCGACCGTTATCCCCAAACACTTACACAATAAGTCATAACACTTTCTACGGTACCTTTACATAATTCCCTCACTTCTGAATGTGTATTTGTTTATTCCTGTTTCTAAGAGTTGATTCATCATCATTCGTGTAACTTTTTACTCCATATGGTCCGTATTGTTGCAAAATAATCATTTCTCATCAATCAATAAACCTAAATACTTAATTTCCGTCTTGGTTTGCACGCGCCAATCTCCTGTTCTAATAATCGGGTTCCTTTATCATCTTGTTATTATTTTTCTTTTGATGTGGTCAAATTGTACTCTCTACTAATATGATGTTCCAATATATTGGCCCTGTGTGTGATCATTGAGGACATCCACTGGTTAAGTCTTTGAAAACCCTTTCTCCCCATATCTCCATCTTGAAAATAAGATTTAATCAGTCTTATTAATTCTGGTTCTAAATTATATTCTAAAAGACATTCAATAATATCACACCATTCCACACTGTCAAATGCATATTTCTAATCAATACTGATCGCAGCTACATATACTTTGTGTTTTCCTTGAACTATTTCCACAAATCTATTGACGGCATGTTCTGTACTCTTCCTCTCTAGGAACCCGCATTGCCTTGAGATAAATAAATCACTGCTCTTAACTTTCTCCATTATGCGGTTGTGTATCAATTTGTCTAACAATTTTCCACAAGTTGGTAATAAGCATACAGGGCGGTAAGATGCACTTTTATTTCTATCAATGTTGGCATCTTTCAAAAATAACTTCACTTTACCAATCTCCCAGCATTTTGGGAAGTAACCATTTTGGCCAAACAAGTATTGTAAGTATTGTAGATGTCAGTTCTCTGTGTATGCTACCTTGGAAAACTTTGTACCATTTTGTTCAAATCCCGGGGTTTTGTCCATCTTTAAATCTCCAATAATCTTCCCTACTTCTGATACTTCAAACCATTTTTCTACATACCATTCTTCATAATCTTCTTCCAACATCCAGCTACCTTTTACTTCCATAAGCGTTTCTTCTAATAACAGTTCTGCGGTATTCATCCATTCCGAAGTTTCGCGTGTCATTTCCTTTGATGGTATTCCATATCTCCTTACATTTTATCTTTCCTCTTCCTATCAGATAAGGCAGCCCCCATATGTTTGAACGTAGGCTATTCTCTACGAATTCACACCACTCTCTCTTTATTTCTCCCTATTTTGTAATTTACTCTTCTTCAATTCTTCTTGCAAAGTATCACGAAGCATCGATCCTTTCTTCTAGCTCCTTCTAACCTATTTCTCTTCGTCTTCTTCTTCAATGCAGTGTAAAAGTGACCGATCCCACCACGTTTTCCCTTTTTGCCCATTTCCATCTTCACTTTTCCTCTTCCATATTCTCCTGATATCAATAACAGTTTTATTTGTCATGTTTGTACCGTCTCATCTATATTGCTATAGATGTCGGAAGTTCTCTCCGAGGTATAAATGCAATTTGTCCCAATTAACTTTCCTACATGACATTCATCGCCATTCCTAGTTTTACTTGATCCACTGAAGCATATAGCTTCATGGTCACTTTCTACTTTCCTTTGTACATTCATTCCAAACTGTTATCTCTATCATTTCACAGCTATTTGACATTGTAATATCAATTATTGATTCACCATTGTTTGTTTTAAACGTATTTTCTCCATATATGTTTTGAACAATCAATTTTGATTCGAAGATTAGCTTTTCCAAATTTATCTCTCTTTCATTAGTAATTTTGTCTCGAAAAACTTTGTCCTAACTTTGTCCAATCTCCACATATAACGATATCAAATCTCCTGTATTCATCCACAAGTTCTTTAACTTTCTTCAAATAAGTTTCATCTTTATGAGCATATTGAAAGTACACATTTACAATTAAAAAATTTGCATTTCGTTTTCGAACANTGCCGAATTTCCTTTTTACCTGTTATGATTCTGAAAGTTATAGGAACATACACATTTTTCCCTTTTGAAGTATAAGGTTCTTGAACTAGGCAAATATCTATTTTATTTGCTATAATAACCTCGATGATCTCCTGAATACAAAGAGTACATACTCTTCTATGCAAAAATTCATTTGTAAAATCTTGATCCCCATAGTCGATGTTTCGCCGCATCGCCTCTCTACTATTCTAAGATATTCTGTGGGCACTTGTCGTGTCCTATACTCTGAGTGATCTTGTCTCACCCCTTTTCTTTTGCAGTTCACACACTTCTCTCCTTCCCTATATGTAAATTTTTGGTAGTTATGCCCTACTATTCCACACCCTCCGCAAATGTCCTCCTTTTCCGTACATGATGGACTGAGATGCCCGAAACGATAGCACTTGAAGCACCTCAACGGATCTGAATACTCTTCTATACGGTAGGAAGTGAGACCCACATAAGCCCCACCTTGCATCATTATTTTATTAAATAAAAAGCTCCCTTTATTTCTACGATTCAGTTTTGCATAAACTACTTTCAGCTTTTCCAAATTTCCGAATTACCCTTATTCCTTTGAATCCATTCCGTCGTGCTTTAAATTTTGGTCCCATAGTGATTGAAAAAGGGATTTCTCTTCCATATTCTTGGGTACCCCATAAATAACCATTCGTGGCTGAATTTTGTTTTCTAATCCAATTTTCATCCCTTCTTTTTCTTCTATCACATTGTTTAAATGCTTTCCCACTATTTTATTGGTGACAACAAACTACATATCCTCATTCTTAGTTATTCTACTTCTCTCTACACGAATTATATCTCTCCCTGACTTAATTGGCTCTATGCCTTTACAGTTAGTCGTATCTATATTATCAAATAGCACAAACTTACTTTCATATCTCTTCCCTTTTTACAGAGTCTGCACGCGTATTTCTTTTTTCAATTCTCGTTTGTATCTTTCCTTCCACCTTGTGCCCCATATCTTCCAAACCTCGAGATATAAACATTTCCGTAAATTTTTGCTAATTCTGCGCTTCTAATTGTAGCTTCCTTCTACAGCGCCATCAAAACATCCACAGTTATCTGTTTTCATTACTTTCTCACTCACTTTCATTCAAAATTTTGGTAAAAATCACCTGGTTTACTTACATGTGACTCCATTATTTTAACCTGGGTAGAAATATTTCTCTCAAATTTTTGTTTATCCTTCACATATATTAAATGCTGTGTCATATTCTAGTCTCCATATCTTTCATAAATGCCACTTCTCCCTCCCGCTCTGTATTAAGCGTCCCTTTTCTACTTTTGCTCCAATTTCCTTAAAACTAAGTCCAAATTTTCTTCCCTTTTCTCATATTCTAAATTTTCTACATACAGTATTAATATTCCACCCCAAATTTCCATTAAATTATACTTTATCTTATCTTGCGCTTTCCCTGATATCTCTTTTAAACTGACGCGTACTCAAGACAGATTTAATTTTCCCCAAACATTTCCGTTGTTTTCTCATATCAAATATCCTACGTTATACCCCCTCATTCTCTTTTGTTGACTCTTTCTGCTCCCCTGTACTATCATCTGTATCTTTATCAGAGCTACTCCTAACCGATCGTATACCAGGCTTTTTCACTGATGCATGAACTCTCAGGAGACGGCCATCTGTCCTCCGACCTGACTCAATCTCTTCTGCCATAGTAATTCCCTTCTAACCTAATTAACCTTGCACGGTATTTTATTACCTTCTAAATATAAATAGCACAATATTCTTCATATGCTCTCTGGAATAGTATTTCTTTCAACCTCACCCTAGATTGAACGAGATGTCAACAACAGTATCCGTTCCTGAGATATTGATGTCATATCGAAAGTGAGGTTATGCACGTATACTTTCTGAATCAAGAGAGAGTCCACTGAATCAACTGACCCTTGACCCTTTGGGGTTACGACTTCGAAAACCTAGAACTTATTCCTCAACAAAACTTTACGTCATGGAGCAACTATACCATTTAGGGGTCTAACTCAATATTTGGGTTTTTTTCAGTGTAATCGTGGGATTATACTGAAGCTCCTCCTCTTCTTTTCTCGCACAAAAAACCACACTGAAAATTGCACCTCTGGACGTTGTCACTCTATATTTGTTTTAATGTAAACCTTATCTATTGAGTCTCTCTGCACTGTAAATACACACACACGAGTATTATAGTAAGTAAAATCCTACAGTAAATCCACATAACACAATAAATGTTCATTAATATGTTTACAAATTGAGTTCTTATGTTATTAAAATACGTCGTTGGCACCTCTATCTACGTCAACTCAACTCAAACCTCCTCCTCTTTTCATTTTGTTCCTGCGAAATCTTACCTCCCCGCTACTTATATGCCACAGAATTTCGTCCCTTAATTTTGTTCAGCAAGTAATGTGATAAAAATTACGAACTTATTTCGATGTATATTTATTGTGGTTTCTCATTATTTACTTAAGTGACATTTTTGATCTGAACCGAATCTGGTGGCGGCTGAGTTCGTCGTTCCGCACCGGATTTCTTTCTTGAGCTCTGTTACTGGAATTGAAGGAAATTGATTGCTTGCTTCTGAAAAGTGTATTCGAGTATTGTCCTCCACATGATCATATGAAGTTTTTTCTTTTTAAAGTTGAATAGTGGGAACTGTAATTATAACAGATATTGATATGTATCCACATTTATACACTTTTAATAATTTTTTTATTATTATTCAGGTACATCAGTATATTGAAAAAAAAGTATTTAAAACTATTTTCTACTTTAAAATAATTTTTTTAATTTTGACTATATTTGCAAAATGATAATTATTTCTATTTTACTGCGTTTCTAAGTCGAAGATTGTATCTTATTTTAGTTGTGTGTTTTTTTTTAAATTTCAGACTCTGACACTTATTGGGTTCTCTATTTGTGTCGTAAATAGTGTTTCAAGAGCAAAACCGGAGAGAATAAGAAAAGTGATCCCCTGTTGATGACTAAAATGGTGTTGAAATAGTCATTGCGTTTATACTCTAGAATTAATCCCCGACGAAGAGAAGATTTATAGTCGAAACTTCGGCCATTTAAATTGAGCCAAAAGAAAGCAAAAGTTGTGTTTAGTGATTTATAAATTCGTACCTATCTGGCCGCATTATGCGCGTGACGTTTGAAGGAATACTTTCTAAACATTTCTGAGAAAATTGAACGAGTAATTTCTTTGCACGTTTTTTGTTATTGCGACCCTCTGCTCATAAAAAAACGAGAGAAGGAAAATAACGATGGTTGAAGAAACCAAAACGCATTCCATACCTCTTTAACATGGGTCATAGCAATTTACAAGTGACAAAATATTACTAAAACATTTTTGTACAAATAAATACATAACTCATTGATTATCTAATTCTCATTCAACTTGTGAAACCCAAAGACCTCTGAGGTGGTCTCGTAGAGACTAGATTCCTCATGTTGAATGAGAATGGTAGACGGGCCCGAGAGGCGAACGGGATGGCGCAGTTGGTAGGCGCATGAGCGCGTAGAGCTCAAGGTCCCGGGTTCGAATCCCGGTCCCGTCTCCCATTTTCATTCGACGTAACATGATTAATTAGTCTCAAAAGACGAGCAAAGACGCCGGTTCGATTTAATTCCGATCGAGTGGTCAATTAGATTAATCCTCTCTCTCGAACCGTACACATAATGACTGTCATGGGGGGAAAATATTTAGTAAGAATCTTTAAAATTCCCAAACTCTTTTAAGAAACGGTTGTACATAAAAACACACACAATTTTTTTTTTTTTAATTGTGACATTTCGAAGCCATGAACGTTTTCCATATGGCAATTGATCGTTCGTGAATGAATCGTTCGTGTATGTGAATGAATCGTGTTGTGCGTGGAAGGAACGCGGGGTCGAATCAAAAGCGCAGCGTTACATCCGATTACGAGAACAATGGAAGAGTAAAAGGTGGCGATGGCGGTCGATCATCTACACATCAGAGCACAACAACAGAGCCGCGCCCGCGCCGCGCCGCGCCATTCGCTTTGGATCGGAGCCAAATCGCTTGTTCCTTCGCTCGCCTGTTGATTCCAATGGGACGCACGTGGCTCAATTCCACACATTCCCACCTCCGTTATTCTCATATACAGACGATGACATTAATGTTGCGCGAACAGTAAATTTTATATGTTACTGCATCTGCATCTATCTGCATCTGCATGAGAGAGAGAGAGAGAGGATAAAAAGCAAATCCCCACAATATGTCGTGTCGCAAGAAATTTGCTGAAAGAGTTTTTACACATCGCTTTTTAGATATCGGCTTCGACCACGTGTCATAAAAGAGACAGAAACATAAAACATTCAGCGTCCCGAAACGAACCAACAATTGATGCGGTTTTTGGAACCGAAATAATAATAAATTTTAATATCTTCAACACAGATTTTGAACATATTATGAAAGTTATTTTGTCTTAAACATAATGAGTCTGAGCATTGATTTCGGTGGTATTTCAAAAAAAAAACTTGTACAAATTTAGAGTTCAGTTTTGAGAAAGACAAGTCATAAAATAAAAATACGGAAAACTTTTAAAGAAAAATACCAATAAAATATTTGGTTACGTAAATAAACATCAAAACAATACTTCCGGAAGATACCGTTGAGAAGAAGTTCCTAAGTAGAATAAAGAAAATATGATGAGCGATGCAGAGTTAGAGTTAAGAGTTACCTTCGCCTCTCATGACGTGTTGAGCCATTTCCGTCGAGATGTTGATGAGGTCGTATTGCGCCAGCTCCACGCCTTCCTCAACCACCGCGTTGTCCTCTTTCCAGCGATACACCACGTCGGAGCTCATGTAGCCATCTCGACATATAACAACGACATTACATACAGTTATTAGCAATCTCCTTATTAATGCTGCTTCTTGTTATTCTTCTTCATTTTTATTATTCATAATGGTAAAAATCTCAATTTTCACTCAACTTTGACAAGGTTTGAATACACATTAATCTCCGTAGTTTCATCCCGGGCCGGGTTCTCCTCCGCTTTTCTTTGTTCGGAATTGATGTGACGGCCTCTTGCTTGCATCCACAAAATAATTTATATATAAATTAAAACATAAGACCTTTTTCAAATTATGTCATTTATGAAATGAACGTAAATCATATCATTTATGTAATGAACCCATCCTGGCCCGGGTTTTTCTCCGTTTTTCCTTCGGGTAGAGGCGGATTTATTATACAGGTTCTCTAGGCTTTGTCTAGGGGCGTGTTTATTGTAACAATAAATCGTGAATTTAGTGTTGTTGTTTTTCAACTCTTATGATTTTTAAACACTATACTCAGAATAATCTATAGTTCGATAATTATTCGTTCATGTTAAATAATTTTTTTGTGTAAAATTACAAACATATTGACATTCTATTAGTTTTATAACTCGCAGCTAACTTTTTATCTTATCTAGGAACTTATGAAAAAAAAATTTGAATCCGCCTCTGCCTTAGGGCCCTTGATCGGAATTGATGGGATGGTCCTTTGCTTGCTTCCGGAGAGTAAATTAAAATTAGTTTATTGGCCTCCACGTGGTCATACATGGCAGTTTCTACTGTTTTTTGACAATAAATTTATTATTATCAATTTAAAACGTTTATTATTTTTTTCTCTCCAAAATCTCAAAATCATCGTCAGAGTAGAATACTTGTGACGTTGGAGTAATGTTGAAGATATCAAATAGCGAAGTATTTTTAGAAGTAAGATGCGAGGAGAATCATTGTTTGTTACCTGATGTGATGTAGTTCGGACACTCTGAAGATTTCGACACCAAAATACCCTTTGAAGAGAGAGAGAGAGAGAGAGAGTGACAGAAAGCAAAAGGAGAGGGGACTCCTTTGAATGGAAGAAGAAGAAGAAGAAGAAGCAGCAGCAGCTTCACGTTCCAATATGAAAAAGCACCCCTCCTCCATCCCACCACCCAAAAAAAAAAAAAAAAAAAAAANAAGAGACAGGAAATCGCCTCCCACTCTTAAAGACACACGAGAGCTCACCTTCGCAGATCAAAAACTCTCACAGCAGCAGCAGCAGCAGCACCAACACGTGTGCGCCTCTGTCCCTCTCTTTAGTGTGAATCAATCAATCGATCAATATTCTTTCTAATAGACTTTACATCATACACATGACTTTGTGGTTAAAGAAAGAAAAAAAACTGGGTGTAATTATTCTACTTCTTAGAGTTTTATACTTCTATTCTACACACACACACACAGTGTGTGTGGTGTGTATACGTTTACAATCTACAACAGGGACGCCAACAACAGAGTGAGCTTCATTCAGGGTCCATCTAGTTGGCACCCCCGCTTTCTCATAAAATGAAATAAACTATTCTATAATTCTGTGCTGATTTCGTCCGCTGATGAATAATTCCCTGTTCGTTTTCAAAACACACACAACAACAACAACAAAATCGATTACGGAAGTGGGGGTGCTAACGGAACGTGTATCTAGCACCCCCCACCTATGAAGAAATGAGACTTCCCGGCACATTTGCACCCGGGGCACAGTTATATATAACACCCAACTGAACGTGCCCCGGCGGTGCGGAGGATCGTGCTGAGGGTGGTGTATCGCAGGGTTTTGCACAAAGAATTCTGGAACGCTTCAAAACCTTCGTCGCTGTCTTCGTGTCTCTTAATATTATGAAATACAACATCTACGATTTCACTGGACACTACAACCCCATATTTATATTCCTTCACCTCTGAACACAAATATATTTACAAATGTAAACGGTATGTCCCTCATTATACGATAAGACTATATTTTAAAATATTTTGATTTTTCTTTAGTTCGATACCCTTATTATTTCAAGATCTTAAAAAAAAACCATAATTATTCTAATTTTTAATTCTTTTTTCTGGGTTTCGACATTCCAAATACAATTTTCTGCAGTATAAAATGGTGCCAAGAAGTACCAACCAAAAGACATTCGTTCACCAGCACTTGAAAATACAAATTCCATAACAATGCGCACCTTTTAGAAATTTCGAAATATTTGTTGTTGGTTTTTATCTATATTCTGCTATTGAAGAGCAACAACCCGTCAAGAAGTTCATGGCTCTGTTACTTATTGTCTGAGTTCATGAATGAGGAAGTCAATCGGTCAGTTACAATTTCTGTACAATCGGTATGTACAGAAATTACAAAAATCTAAATTCAAAAGAAACGTCAAATTCTTGTCTTTTAAATTATATTCACAAATAAAACGAATTAGGTCCTTCCAGAAGAAAAACAAAAGGATGTAATAAATCCATCTTCTTCCCTATGATAGTGAAACCAAAATTCAATTCTTCAAATGTTACACACACTTATAAAACAATATGAATATTCCTTTTGGAAATGGGTGTTAGTACATTTTATTTTTCTATATTATCTCTATAATTCACAGCTATATTTCCTAAAAAGCTGAACACAATAGGTTGGAAAGGGACCGAATATTTCCAAAACCGTCGCTGTGTTTAAGAAAATAGCAAAATAGAAAATAGCAAACGACAAAGTGAGTAACCTTTATATCACGCTTCTCATCGCTTAAACAAAATAAATTCTTCAAATCCATATTCCCTTTTTTGCGCAAAATTTCAACAGGTTTGGGCAAATGTTTCAAAAATAAGAAAGGAAGATAAATAAAAAGGATTGAAATAATTTACAGGTAAAAGTTGTGGCGTAGCGATGGATCGTGAGAAAAGGTAAAAGAAGAAGAAATTCTGTATTCAAAAAGAAATGTTAGAAAAAAAAGGAGGCAAAAACTCTGAATAATCAAAAACAGATTTATCCTCCCCGCCAAAACCAACCTGCAAATAGAGTCCTTGAACAACTAGACAGATTTGAGATGAGCTTTTATTCGCCAAGTCCATTTAAATTAATCTTTATCGGATTCATTTTCTTGTACTGTAAATACAAACATAGACGAACCCACGAAATTATTATTTTTCAGCCCACACAATTACAGTGACCACAAAAAGTATTTATAGAGAAGAAGTTTATTTCACTTTATAACAAAGCAGGGGATACAAACAACACAGAACTGCAAAAGGCCAAAGATGCATGGAGGAGCGGGAAATTTCACAGTGAATGAACCAGGTATTGTAAAAGAGTTGCGGTACAATACAATATTAAGACCTGTCTGTGTAGTTTCTGCTTTTTTGTAAACATATTGTTCACCCATAAGAAAGGTGGTAAGCCTAGATTACACAATGAACGTTAATTGTAGTAGAATGAACCTTTGACTTTGTGAGACATTGGTAACTACTTAAGAAGACTGTTTTGCGTGATGTGATCCCCGTTCTACGCACCGAACACCCGAGTAATTTTTGTCGCACACTTTTCTTCTTTACGTAAGCGAGTACAAAGTATTTCAGTAAAAACTACGTAAGAATTCTTCTGTGCTGCTTACAAGGAACTCGAATTGTTCACACAGTTTTGAGCTTAGGGTCGCTTTAGCTTCCAGGCGTCATTCAGTCTTATCGACACGACGGGGGAAATTTTAGAATTGACGTTTCGAAAAGTATAATAACAAGAAGACAAATATCAATAGCACACTTCTAGAAGTAAAAAAAATATTTTTGAATGTAAATAAAACATTCACTCAAACGACACGTCTTCAATGAAACCTATAAATACCTGTAAAAGATGTAAAAATAACATACTCATTTTTTATCTACGAATAATAAAAAGTTACTTAAAATATTTATATTTAATATTACAGTAATTAAATGGTGATAGAAAACAAATATTTTATATTAAAAAATAAATAACGCAACGCTTACGACGTTTTACGGACAAAAAGGGTTTTTTATATTTTGTAATAAATACTCATAGTTTCTACATTCGTTTCATGTCGTCGTGAGGTGCCCCCTCTTAAATTTTAACAAGAAGCAAAACAACAGAAGATAAATATAAACTGTTTGTCCATGAAAGGGGTCGTACGTTTTGCTTTTTATTCATTTACTCTGTGAATATATAAATGATGGATGTTAATTGTAGTAAAATTTTATATTGTCGACAAAGCACGCTAAATTCGCGTAAAAATACTTCACAGAATTAAAAAATTAAAATGCATCGCCCGTGACGTTTTTAACAGGAAGAAAACTGTTTGGCAGGGTGTGGGGTGTGAGCAGGGAGGGTGGGGGTGTGGTGGGGGGTTGATTCGCTGTCACAAAGTCATTCGAGTTGGAATCACCGCCCTTCATGTCTCTCTCGTCAACCCACTCGTCCCAAAACAACGTTATGGTATGAGGAGGTTCAACTATGGGCGCGCAGAGGCATAAAGCATATAAAGCATGGTGTCATTACTTTATAGGTTTGCTTAGTTTTTTTATTTTGTTTAAAAACCGTTTATGTGTGTGTACGAATGTATGTAAAACCCTGATGATGACTTCATAAAATTCGAGACATTGGCGATCTGACGAACGATGTATTGCTTGAGACCTAACCTCAAGATAATCACATCCTTAATCCGATACGTGGTAAAGAATTTCTACTGATTCGTGTGAGTAATGTTCATTATGATGATTTGTTGAATAAGATATTGATGTTACGCCATTTTGAGTAGCGTACGTCGAAGCCTTGCGGGACTCCTCCGCACCGGAGTTCATTGTAGAAGAGCTTCGTCTCTTGAAACCCTCTTCGCTCCACGTCACGTGTGTGGATGTGTCGTGTAGGTGGGGAGGGGGGAGAGGTACCTGAGAGCGCTCTCTCTTCCCCCCAGACGCAGTCGAAAAAGTTCCCTACGAAGAGAGAAGATACCAAGCATGTTTCCTTCATTCGCGATAAAAACACCTTTTCACTTTTCTATTTTGCCTTCTTTGGAAACTTTACCATTTACGGGGTTGAGGGTAAAAGATGAACTTATTAATAAATGCAACCCTCGAAGAAATCTCCAAGAAAAAAAAGGAACCATCAACATTTTGTTCCACAGAAATATGTTTATATGTTTGACGGCAATTATTTTCTGCTTGAATCACATTTGATTGAAAAGAGATTGTGATCGCAATTTTAAAATTCAGTACAACCCTTTCACCTACGAATATAAGCGAGCGGATCCTCGGCTGTTTCAAAGAGAGAGAGAGAGGGTCCTTTTAAATAATAATAATAATATTCCTTTGGACAACAGATAAACCATCCCACCTATACGAAACCCCGTCTCAAATTGCTCCGTCTCTTTCTCGTTGAGCGCGTAATACCATGAATTACATTAACCTCAAATTCGTCTGCGTCGTTTGGAAGAGAGCGAGAAAAGATTCGACGCCTCCTCGTTATCCTTTGGATCGACTCTTACTCGAGAGACGCCCATCGACGCGTCATCCTTTATATTCTTCCTCCTCCTTCACAAATGAATGCGAATGAGACGCGGCGCAGGGATTTTTTAAAGCGACGACTAATGAAACGGGTCATCCCTCCCTCCCACTCCTTCCGTCAAAGACGCGCGTCGATGCCGCGTTTATCCAACAAACGACGTGGGGTCTCTTTAAACGCCTTCCATGCGAAGCATCCGCACCTTCTACGAACGATTGAAAACGATTATGACATCAGGATACGCCGTCATTATACTCTCTTTTTCTTATTCCACATCCGCGAGCAGAGGGAGGTAGAAGCCGAATCGGATGCAACGTCTCAGCACAGCTATGAGGGCTCCTGCATACGTGACACAATTCCCCAAACGAAGTTTCCAGATCCGAAATGTCAAGGGGAGCACGTACGGTGTAGGGCTCAGTGAGGTTAGGGCACACGTGCCACGAGCAGCCTCGATGACAAGAGTTAGCCAGTAGGATATCACGGAAGAGGGACGGAAGAGGTCGTGGGGAACTTTCTAGAGAATAAACCTGAGACTTGTCTGCGTGATGAACGCAGAGGTACTACACTTTGTTTACAATGTGTGAAACATTTGGTAACTAATTAATTAGGAAGGGTAATATTAAACGGGATATCCAAGTATTCCAGGAAAAAGGGTAATACAATTTTATTTACATTTTTCTTTCTTCACTATGGTTTCCTGTTGCGTATTTCCTCTTCCTATTTCCTTGCTTTATATAACGAAAGCTGAAGTATACTTCCCAACCTTCAGAAATTTTCTTTGAGGCTTCCGCAAACTAGCTAGTTTTATTTGCCACGAAATGAAATTTCTAAATCTCTTCCTTCTGCTCTGAGGAGAAACGCGCGCCTCCCTTCCCTTCCTCTCCCTCTGCCTCTGCTCTATAGATCAGCTCTCGTGCAGCTACAGCCGGATGTTTATCAACCGACGAACTTGCACTGAAGATGTCAATTTGACGAAGTCCTAAAGTGACGGTGGTTTCACACATATTAATAAAGTGCACATTCCATTCCTCCGACAATTTTGTTGAACACATGTATGATTACAAATGTCTCTCCTTTGGCTTTTAGGAATATTATTATTATCATTATTTAAAACGACACCCTCTCTCTCTCTCTCTCTCTTTGAAGCGACTTCACAATTGGTTTTACGCCTTTACGTCTTTAATAAAATTAAAGAAAAAATACGTTCAAATATATTTTATGCTGAAGCTGGTAACAAGAAGAGATCACCACAACTAGCTATTGCGCCTCTCAGTCAGAAACGTGATTAAAATTACGATAATTGTTAAGAAAGAAAACTGAAAGGAAATGAGTGATTACACGCGATTTCGTGCACGATGTACAGGAAAAGAAAGGGAATGTCATTTGCCAGAAGAAATTGTAGTTTAGTGCAAGTAGTAGTAGTGCGTCGTTCTAGGATGCATCGAAGTTACATGTAAACAATTATTCCTTCAGGGATGAGATATCCGGCATCGGGTTTCTTTGAACTCGGTGCCACATTCGAAGGCTCATTGGCTGATTGGCTGAATCTGATCTCTGAACACGTGACGCAATCCAAACAACAACAACAAAACGAAAGAGAGAGACAAAACGCTCGCGGTCGCCAAGGATCAAAGAGAGAGAAGAAGAAGATCACCATGACGTCATTGCACGAACATTCAAGACTTCAAATATTCCTCTTCTATTATTGGTCTTTGTTTCAGGTAATACGATATAGTGATAAAAATGGTTTACAAAAATGCGCAGTGAAATGTTTCCGCTGCATAAAAGAAAGGTGAATGTTTAAAAATACGTGAAAGTTCTCCATTGTCAATAAATCCACGCGTAATAGTAATAATAAAAGAAAACTTTTACGAGAGAAACTTTTGCCGACGGGAAAAATGGCAAAGGGCAAACGGCGACACGCAGGAAAAGAAACCAAAACAAACCAAAGGACAACTTCTTGGCGAAACGTTCAATGACATTTTCAAGATATTTTAAAATTATTCTTTTGCTATGTTTTGGGTACCAAAGCACTTAATTCTTCTTCTTCGGAGTTTCCTCCAATCATACGTATTGCTTCTTAGTTCACAGATGCTGAAGATTACCTTTTTCCAAAATTCAAATTTCTCTTTTGTAATGTAGAATGATGATGAATGTTTTCAATTATTTTTAAAAGAAATTGTCAGGAATTTAATTTTTTTTCTCATAGTGTTTCAAGCATTTTCTTTTCTATTTGAACATACGGGTTTCCTCATCGCAATAATTTTAACGTAGAACGCAGAGGACACCTGTCGGTGCAGTAGAACCGTTTCCAATTTCAATTTCTAAACTGAACGCGAACAGAGCGGCAAATGAAGAGTATATATCTGGGCTGAATGCATCATTGATTCCAAATCGCAGCAGCAGCAGCCGCCCCTCGGAGATTGATCTGCGTGAGAAGCAACACAGCTGCAAACTCACGACTGCTCGCTGCGTTGGTTCACTTATCACATCTACGCATCAGATAAAATTTTTTGCACATGGTGGTAACCATTGTACACACACTCTGTGTACGTATATATGACCACGTGGAAGACTTATACTCTCATTGGATCCATACAAGCACGGAGCCATCCCATCAATCACAACAACAACAACAACAACAAAACTAGATACCCAAAGGACTATTTATTTATTATAATAGTATTTTCACAAATGCCGTCGTGAGCGCTAAATGAATTGTATCTCCAGGTTACGTATTGGTATACGCACATTATTGTATAAAGCAGAGGTCGGCAACCTTTTTTTGGCCGCGAGGGCCAAAATGTGAGTATTAAAGAGACGTTTGGGTCAGAGATATTTTCGACATGGATATTATATACAAAAACACTTATGTGTATAAGATCTATGGTAATCGAAGTAAAATGTTCTTAGTATCTATTTTCAATTTATTTTTTATATTCTCGAAAAGTTTGTTTCATGTTTATGTTTTATAATTTATTTTTTTATATTATACTTTATTTTTGGAACTAAAGTGGGTCACTTGAAATTATCAAATGGGTCGCTCGGCGACCCTCGGGTCATAGGTTGCCGACCCCTGAACTATAAAGAATATGTGATCATACTCTATCCTGTTTTTTTTTAATTTATTAAATCATAAGGCGTTTTCGACCGCGTGGCGTGGCTGTGGAGTTCTGTGGCAACTGGTGATTAATGTAAACACAGATGGCCGAAAAGGCCTTATGATATAATAAATTTAAAAAAAACTGGATAGTACGACTTTATACAATGTTGCATTAGAATATGCCCAAAGTGAGGAGGTCTCAACCAGTCTGTGTTTGTGTGTTTGTGGGCGCGTACTTCATGCGACATACACTATCGATCTCTCGCTTCAACGAGTAGTGCATAGCTCGGTTCCGAATACCAACGTAACACGAATAAAGGAAATATGCACTGAGGAATTGTAGAGGAACCACGCGACGCGGTTACTTGACCCATGATACATTAAAAATACCACTAATTCTCTAAGGAATTCGTTTGATAGGTTTTTACAAAAATATCCATCTAATCGTACAATGATAGGACTCATTTTCTTCTTGTCATTTTATTAAGCTCAAAAATAAATAAAAATTTTAACACCCCAACCTCTAAAGTAATAATAAATAAATTTATTGTCAAAAAACAGTTACAAACTGCGTCGTACGACCACTTAGAGGACAATAAACTAATTTACTCTCCGGAAGCAAGCAAGGGACCATCCCATCAATTCCGATCAAGGGTTCTAAGGCAGAGGCGGATTCGAAAATTTCAGCAAATGTTCCTAGATAAGATAAAAAGTTAGCTGCGAGTTATAAAACTAATAGAATGTCAATATGTTTGTAATTTTACGCANAAATAAAACTAAATTCAGGATTTATTGTTACAATAAACACGCCCCTAGACAAAGCCTAGAGAACCTGTATAAGAAATCCGCCTCTACCCGAAGGGAAAACGGAGCAAAACCCGAGCCGGGTTTGAAAGTAGATGATGCGTTTGAGACTGACGTTGAGAATTGTCTATCAGCTGCAAACACCGTACAAGTTCTTGTATAGAGATCGTGGCCACGTTAAAAGTTTCTTCACCAATGGAAGTTTTCAAGAATTGTAACTGATAGACAAAACGTATAAACAAAAATAAATTCTCTTCATTTGAGTCCGCGAGCATTCAGTGTCTGAAAAGTGAGTTTGAGAGTGCGCGTAACAAGTGCGAAAGTAACCCGAAATCTATTTTCGTGAGCGAAGTTCGTCAACAAGCCTCCATTATTGACTTAGAGAAAATTTAAGTTAATCAGATTACAGCCATCCATCTAAGACGCTGCTGCTAAGAGTCTCTGACACTCAGCAGCAGCAGCAGCAGCAGCAGAAGCTCTCGCTCATACTCACAGCTGCCGATGAGGAGGGGGCACTTTTGCGTATCCAGAGGGAACTTGCGCAGGTGCATGGGACACGACGCCTTGATGGTGAGTCTGCTGAAACAGACAGGCATCGGAGCGTCGCAAACTTCTACATAACCTACTTCGTCGTACTACAGTTTATCGTACGTACTAGGTCTTGGGAATGTCTTTGACGCTACGGTGAGAATTTGAACCAGGTTATAGAGTATTGAATCTCAAATTAACCGCGAGATAGCGCATGTCACATTTCTATCCTTTCGTATGGCGCAAGAATCAAACTCTCCCGCGACGTGGTTCGGTTTCCGACCACCCTCACCGGGAGAGCGCTATAGACATTCCCAAACGGTGGGAGCTCTATCCCCGATGTTTATTTGTGATATGTGAAGGTCTGCTATCAACAATAACCAGTAGTTTGGTAAAGTAGGTCTCGACATAACCACAACACAAGCATTCAAATATTTCCCTCTTCATCAAATCCATTATAAGTAGAGCTCTATAGCGGAGGGAGTGAGTGTAGACGGCGATGCGTGAGCAGCTTTCGGACACTTTTTCCCTCAACGCAATAAAATTGATGCGAATTTATCAATATTTTTCCATAAATTTGTGACAGAATATTTTTGCATGTTGTTTCATTTCAAACGACACGTAACTAGTAGATCTTATCCGAAAGAGTGTCTTCACATGTAAATTTGAATAACATGGCAGTTAGAGAGAAGGGATCGGCCGCGCTCTTGATATACTCACTCTGTTCTCTAGTAGGTAAACTATAATAGAGTTCTAAAATCATGAGTATTAATGGATTTTGTTCTCTCGAGAAATAAACGTTTACAAGAAAATACACACACAAATACAAAAAAAAAGAAAAGATTTTGTGTTTTGAGAAGGAAAAGCAGAGGATGATGTAACATGGTCTCATGTCCAAATAGGATAGTTTCATTACTTTATTTCTTGATATTAGAAAATAGGTTCATTTCAAATAGATAACTTGATGGTGGCGAATACGTCTGGAAATGTTACGCCAGCGCATTTCGTTCTCTAGTTACAAGGAGACGAATTGAAAAAGATCTTGGATTATCTTCGAAATTGGAACGGAAGAATTATCAGCAAACGGGGCGTGGACAATACTGCAGAGTCTTCAATTGTATAAACAAATAAGAGTGACTTTATTTGGTGCCATTGAATTTGCAATCGAGAGAAGTACGGTCGCCTACGTTTTAAAATATTATTCTTCTGAACATTTTTGTATCTCGACAGACACTTGGAATACCCCAATACACCCCAATGGGAGTAACTTATTTTTTTTGAAGGTCCCCTGACTTTTTATTCGTTAGTTGTTTTCCTAAAATTCCTAAAACTCTGTCAACGTACTTCGGTTTCTTTTACGCGTAACTTGGTTTCTAAATACGAAGCCTTTTGTGTAAAGAGACATCACGTAAAAAATAGAATACGAGATTTCCGTATACTTTAGAAGTCTTCTTGAGCTATATTATTCATCAAAATATTGTCATTAACTGAATGCAGCAATGGGTAAACTTTAGACTCAAGTATACTTTCAAAAGAAAGTGGAAGAAAATAAAATAAATTTCGCGGGAGAGCGTTTCTCTTCATTTTGACTAAAAAAATACATTTTTCTCTGCTTCTCCACTGACACGTGACAGTGAAATTGAAAGAGAGGCGTCAACACACAAACACACACGCGCAAAAACAAAAAATTATTATAATAACAACATGTTTTTACCTTCTATGGTGAAATCATACCGCTGACAAAAAATTTCGTGAAAAGCCAATTAGTTCGAAACGAATTTTAATTACTCGTGTATTTTTTATTTTTTCGTGTCGCGGACAAATGACGAAGAAGAAAACTAGGAATGAACACACACACACATATTCTCTTCCTCTTTCTTCTTCCTCTTCTTCTTCTGGTGACGCGCAAAACGAATAAATGTCTGAAGCAGTTAATATCAATTTTAGAGAGAATTACGTAAAAAGTAAACAAACATTCATTGAAATGATTGATATTATTTTCCAGAAATATTTTTAATTGCGCAAAAGAGACTGACGTTCGTTACATGTAATCCAAATACGTGAACACACATTTCATTCACTAATTAGTTGACGTTAATTAAAGAAAAAAAAACAATTTTGCTTGTTTTTTAGGATCAGCCTTTACAACAACGCAACAGTATCACAAAATCTTGTCCTCTTTTTTTTTTTTTTTTTTTTTTGCAAAAAAAAAGTGTTGACCTTTTCTGCGATGATTTATTAGGATAAGAGGCAAATTAATGTACCGCACATTTCATTTTGGATGACTCCCAGCTTCTCTGCTCTGAAAAATTACGTACGTACCTATCTGACATAAATTGTAAAGTTGTATTTCCCCCCAGGAATATAAATTTACTTTCTCTCACTATTGTCACCAGAGTAGTACTCTACAGTGAAAAGACTCTGTAGATTCAAAATTCATTTCATCCTCTGCGCGTCCATTTTGTTTTTTAACGGTTTTTTATTTCTAACTTTTCACGCTACCTTCGAACTGTGTTTGTGTGGGCATTATGTCTGTAGCCCCCGGGTTTTTCTCCGCGTAGTGGCGGATTTTCCTTGGACGGAAATGTCATTTAATACTTTTGAAATTATTTATCTCGAATTTTTACTCTGCACAAAAGTTTTCTACAATTCATTCAGGAATAACAAATGTATAACGGTAAGAATTTATTAAATAATTTGTTTTGTAAATATTGAATCGTTAGCCACTGCAGTCCCCGTGGGCTCTTGATCGAAATGGATGGGAGGACCTCTTTTGCTTGTTTCCGGAGACTAGGTTTCTTTATTCCCCCCCCCCCGCCACCACCAGCCTATTTATTTATTTATTTATTTATTTATTTCGTTCCCTGGTAATTCTCCCGTCATCGAGTCCTAAAATGATCTCTAAGTTTGATCGGTTCCTTTATCCAATTTAGTAACATTTCTCTATTTATTTCGTTTCGTGAGGCCTTACATTCATTATGTAGACGAATGCGCGAATGCAGAGTACGACAGCGACAAGCGCGATGGCCGACAAGGAGGTAGAGTTTCATATCTACTAAGATGCGGTTTGTCCCGGACAAACAAGTTCGTACAGAATGAACGAATTTTTAACATTACAAACCGTTCTACTTGGAAATGAAATAATGTTGGATCGGATTTTGGTCTGGAAACTCCTCTGTACCGTGGATTTGTTCTTAATGGTTGGAATCCAGAAGTACGTGTCAAGACAAGTATTGTTCGTTCAAGAGTATAACGTCGTTGATAACTCACAACTTGTTAAACATGTTACGTCGAATGAAAATGGGAGACGAGACCGGGGATCGAACCCGGGACCTTGAGCTTTGCGCGCTCATGCGCCTACCGACTGCGCCATCCCGCTCGCTACCCGTGCCCGTCTACCATTCTCATTCAACTTGTGAAACCCAAAGACCTCTGAGGTGG
>NNCF01126839.1:226439-248842 GCA_002313205.1 Laupala kohalensis | reverse complement strand
ATATATATGTGTGTGTGTGTGTGTGTGTGAAGAGTTCACAGCGTTTCTGTGTTGAAGTGGTCAGGTCAGGTGGTTTCACAAAATTCAAATTATGAAAAAGAGAACTATTAAACATAAATAAGTACAGAGAGCAGCAGAAACTACACAAAAACATGTTGATGATACACACTAAGAGACATCTCCTCTGCGTCAGTGCGTAAATTGAAACTCCCGTGTCCTTTTTTTTTAAAAAAAGTAATTTCTGATACGCAACCTTTGTAGTAATTAAATGAATGTATTATTTTCCCAATCCATCAAGTGATCATTATTAACGCAATGCGAGATAACTACACTTTGTTTCTTCTACTGAATTTAAATTCCAGTTTTTAACCTTCTCTTTGTTTGACCTACGTTACTCTATCTACGCATTATATTTTATTTTATCCTCCATATTGTTAGAGTATTCGCGTAATCTCTCTTATCTTTCCCTTTCGTCTCTGAATACGAAATCGATTTCATCATCTTGGGACGTCGCACGTTCAATTCGGAAGAGTTGAAAAGTCGTGAGCTTTTGATCACAAAAAACACACACACACACAAACTGTTCGTCTCTATTCATTTACTTAATTTAAACTGCATATTGTCAATAACATAACAGATTGTTAATTTAACGACTTTTGTCTTGGCACTGTCATCCACACCAATGAAAGTAGTGGTGAAAAAAAACTATCGATAATTTTTTAAATTATAGTCCGATTTCCGATCGTAATGAGATCATAAACAGTAAAACAACAAAATCAGGTTCCACAAGTTCAATTTGATTTTGCAACCTGACCTAACCTACTTCTAAAATGATTTGCTTCTTGGACATTTTTATTTACGATTTCATAATGCAGTAAATTCTAAAGCTGCGTGCTTACCTGATTTTTTACTTTGAGAAATTTATTAAGGGTTGAAAATGAACTAGGTTTAGTTAGTAGGTTTGTTCGGAATTCCCCCGGGATTTCCTCAGTGCGCATGCGTGGAATTCAGGACGGTTCCGAACCGTTCGGGGGGACTGTTTGCCTTCTTTACGCGCCTTCTTTACTCTTAAAGTTCGTCCGGTAGATGTCGCATGATCTTGAGAGCAGGGGTGGTCTCCCTCCCTCTCGCGTTTGGAAGCAAAACATTAAAACGATACAACTGTCCCCTCGACATATGGCGCGTTGATCAAAGGGCTACAGCGCTTTTTTTCAACTTCTCCAAATAAAACCAACAAAAATTATTGTACATTTAAATTATGTATATTTAAGAGTATTTAAAAGAGTTGCTGAGCAACAATCTTTTCATGTCCGCATCAATATATGTTGTGGAAAAATTATTTCTTTATTTTTTAATATTTAGTATTTTAATAAAAAGGTTTCATATTGTAATGTATGACGAAGTAATTCCCAACATGATTTTGTATTTTGTTGCGTGTAAGAGCCAACGACGCGCCCAGTCGACGGTTAACCCTCAATCGGGTTAGTGGAATGAAATGAAGTTGGAAGGAAGGAGTTGAGACGGATCCAACCCGACCTCTTTATAATGAGGTTTCCGGTTAACAATGTCATTTTATAACAACATTTATTAATGATATATTGCACATGACAAAAAACACTTTTGAAGAAAATGACAAACAACATTTTAAAGTTTCGATGGGAAAATGTGAACAAGTAGCAGTTCCAAAATGACATACATCTAGTAAAATTAGTACAAGTAAAAATAACCGTATTTAAAAATGAGATAAAAATTAAGAATTAGCTTATTAATAATGGTACATTGTGATTTCATTTCTCTTGATAAAACACGGAAGATCAATGAGTGGTAGAGTGCGAGTATGACCGCCTGGCACCCGAACCCACAGTCTTCCGTGTTGTATCAAGAGAAATAAAGTCACAATGTACTTACGTTATTTATAAGTTAATTGTTAATTTTTATCTTCTTTTTTTTACATTGTTTATTTAAGGGCCGATGGAAAATTTTCGCGATTAGCCGATCTTGAAATTGCGAGGTTTTATAAAAAAAATACAAAAATATTTTAAATCCAAGTTTAAATTATAAAACTAATACATTTTATAAATAATTATCCCAAAAAATTCGTGTAAAGATTTCAATGTCCTAGACTTCACCGTTTTGCTAATATACATTTTCGAAGCTCACCCGTCCCTTGAGAACGCTAGAAAATAGTGTTTTTTTACCTTCCCAACACAATTCAAAACACTCAGACACAAGCACATACTTTTTTATATTTACTTACTTTAATATCATGTATATTTTTACACTTTGAATAGAAATGAAAGGTAAGTGAAACATGACGTATGACTCACCTTCCTTTAATCTTTCTTTAATCTACCAAAAAAAGAAGAAGAAGAAAAGGGAACCATTGATGAAAACTGACGCATATATCTACTTTATTAGTTTCAACTGTTGACCGAGGTTCAACAATTCATGGGAAAGAGAGAGAGAGAGAGAGAGAGAGAGATGTTACAAAATCATTTCTGCCCCTAAAAAGAAAACGGACAACCCGCCCTCCTATTAGGCAAATATAAGAGAAACGAAATTGTAAAATTACTGTCACAAGAGTTTTAAAGAAGAGATTCCAGTCACTAATGAAATGTATCCTTCTCATTAACGGAAAACCATCGTGTGCCGGTGTTCCAAGGAGTACGAAAGCTCTAGTTGTGAGTTGTGGATCGGACGCTATCGATTATTTTGGTTATTCAATATCGATTGTGTTGCACAGTTCGAACTGTCAAAGAGAAACCAAAAGCTTCGACGTGTCCTATGTTTGTCATTAAAGGACTTAGAAGATATAAAACACTTACTCTCCATTTCGCATCAAGAAACCATTTTCCTTTCTCACTCACAATGTAAAGCAAGAAAGTTATCTATTATTTGCAATCTATGATACACGTGTACTGTCGAAAAAGCACAAGTTAGAAATTGCGTCATGCGACCACGTGGAGGACAATAAAATAAGTCACTCTCCGGAAGTAAGCAAGGGACGTATTCCATCAATTCCGATCAAGGACCCAAAGGTAACGGCGGATTTAATATTTATAAAAGAAGTTATATAACAAATACGGACTGTTATCCAAAATTAATTGTAGATTATTCCAAAATGTATTATAATGTAGCCATGCATCATGTTTCTCCAAAACCATATTTTAAACATCCAACTACAAATTCAGTCAAAAAACGGGTGAGTTGTCCATTTCATTTCACCAACTTTTTATTGTATATATTAAAAAATATTCTGCAAATGTAAAATACATTCATTTGAGAATTATCCTTTGAAATGTTTTTCTTCTTACAGACTCAAAACGTGAGTTTATTTCTAGAAAAATGACAGCGTTTATCACAAGATTTTGTTGTTAACAATATATGGGGATAGAACTGTTTCATAGGAAACTATAAATTATACATTTCGTGAAAAAGAAATTTTATATTAGTCATAACAAAAAGAATGATTAACATTCAGAAAATTGTTGATTTTTCAGAAACTCTATTTATCTTTGAGTCCTGTAAACGTTCTTCACATACATAGTTCATCATTTAAATGTTGCAAAGAGAAAACAATGAACAAACTATTCAACTCTTTGTAACCTCTAAATATAAGTTGTGAACTCAAGTTTCACAACACTCGTGTTGAACGTTTTTAAAGATACATTCGAACATGAGTTTGTCAAATCCATCAAAATAATAATAATAAAAATAATAAATCCTATAATAATAATACTCCAGTTTAAAAACATTAAATTTACCGAAACACATTTACATATCTCTGCAAAAAGCCATAATTGTTGCAACATCTCATATAGTTAGAAAGTTTGTATCTATAGAAAATTGACAGAGAAATGGACACTTGACCTCTAGACTCGTGCCATTTTATCAATCAGCGGTTGCTGAGAAAGCAAAATTCAACTACAATAATAATAATAATAATAATAATAATAACAACAACAACACCACACTAAAACATTGGATTGGGATGTAGATGACTCAGGGAAAGAATATCATTTTAGAGAAGATTCCAATTCTACGTCAGTGTGTTATAAAGGGCCAGTGGCCAGTGTGTTAAGGGTGTATAGAAAGAAATTACCTCGTCTGTTTCTGATACAGGTCCCATGCTCTTGATCAACATGTTCACTGTGATGACAGCGGGGGGACCTGCAACATGTCATGAAGAATCTGTGCTAATATTCGTTCCCAAAGCAAAGTTTTTTTCTGTGAATATACTTTAATGTATCATAACTAATAATTTAGATTGAAATGTTAGTAGCATTGTGTAGGTTCTTACACAACTCTTAACGTACGGCAAGGTAATATTGATAATTGACGGACAAGTGAAATTTTAAAAAAATGTAAAATTATTCATAAGTGGTATGAAAATTAAAATCAGAGGTATTCCTAAATGAAACAATTAATTTCGAGGTCTTATTCACGTTGTTTGAAGTCACCTGGATGTGGCCGCTATTTGATCCCCGGGGAGGTCACTCCTCAGCATCCAGACTGTCTCCGTGGCCTACTCAGCCCGCTGTAAAATGAGTACCGGGTCAAGTAATTGCGGAGCTCCACCCTCTGTGAACTTCTGGGACACCTTCGGGGCCCGTTCTGGGACAATTTAGTGACTTTTGACGGTACATTGTTTGCGCATTGAGTCTCCAAAAGTGAAGGTAAAATATTGAAACAACTCAATACTGACAAAAATAATACAGGAGAAAAGCTGAAGTCGTCGTCGTCGTCGTCATCATCATCACATTGGTTAAATAGTCTCGCGATATTTTCTACTCAGAGAAGCTTAATCACCCAGACGTAATGAAGAAAGAAGGAATATTAATGGAATATGAAATAACCATAACCTTCGCAATGACCAGAATAAAAAAAATATGAAATTGAAGAGTTCATTTTTAATCTTCACTCCTTAGAAGATGTGTGAGACACAAGTTGATCTGGAATAAAACAGTGTCGGTTTCAGATCTCGAGGGCCGATTTCACGCTCTGCACGCGCGACTATCTTTCTTTGTTTCCTCCGGCGAAACAAAATAGTACGCAACGCAACTGCTCTTGCTGTCATATATTGGTTCTGAATTATACTTTATTCGAATGAATTAAAAAATGTCTGTAAATCATATACGACGATCTTTCGTATTACTCGAGGAATTTTTTTAAAACCACACCCAATATTATTGTTTTAAACAAATATTGAGATACCAACTAAATTTCGAAAAGAAAAACGAATGCGACACATGATACAACTAAAAGAGTTGCGCAGGAAACATCAATATGTAGAAATTCCATGTCCCCTCTCTTGTGAACTTCATTTTGCCAAATAAGAGAGAAATTGATGATAAATGTAATCATTCTTTACATTTACAAGGGGGGGGGGGCTTTACGGCTCGTCGACATCGAGGTCATTAGAACCCTAAATTTTTTTGTACAGGTAGAGGGAAAATGCAGTTACGCACTTAGGGAGAGCCGACATGACTCTCCCCGCGTGTGGGACTCGCCGAATGACTCAACCATACCCACTAAAAACCCTCCTGAATTACAATATATCAAAACATATATAAAAAACATTCCAAAATATGAGGAAAATGAAAGATACCCTAGCTTCAATAGCGTCGGGATCGAAAAGAACAAGAGGTGACCAAGGAAGGTCAGGAAAGAGAAAGGAAGGAGCCCGGTACAAGTAAGTGGAAGTAATGCCAGACTCAGCTCGGGGCCCCGTGTTCGCCAAACACGTACTTTTACTAGATGTAAGTCCCCGGGGGGGGGGTGTAATCATTCGTATTTTTGCTCAACTTTGAACTAATGAGAAACTCGTATCAAATATTAAGTTTTATCTGATGGCAAAGTTTACACTGCAGCAAGAGGAGTCCATATCAACTCTTCCTCCTAAGGAAAGTGATATAGTTTTTTTTTTTTGATTTCCTTTCGTGTAGAACGTGAACACACGAGAAGAAGTCGGTGCAATTTTGGAACATGGAATGACAAAAGAGCAGAAGCATTGCAATGTTCCGTTGTTTGTTGAAACAATCGCATCACAATGACGTCACAGAAGGAAGAAAAACACGTTGGTATAACGCATTCACAAGAACAATTCTACACGGCACCGTCTCTCTCTCTCTCTCTGTAAAATGACATGCAACCCAATAATTGTTTAGCAAATGTAAACTACGTGAATGAATGCGTAATTAATAGTCAGAATACTCTACCAATACAATTTTGTTTTTATAGTTTACTATAGTTATCGTAATAGATATTGCAGCACACAGAACGATCAGGGCTCACGGTGAATTAGCTAACTGGGGAACAAAGCGTTGTACAAACAAGGAAAGAATATGCATAAAACGTGTAATAATAATAACAATAATAATATTGAAAATTTCTAACACACGAGAGCGACGTAAGGGGAATTGATCGTCGTGGCGCGGGTGTTTCTGAGTATAGAATCCCTCCCTGAATGATGTAGATGGTATTTGTGAAGACGTGTTGGTTTACGGCTCATTTAGCGTCTTCTCCTTGGATGCACGGGGTCGAAGGCAGCGCAGTGGGTGGCAGGCGGCGGCACTACGCATTCAAAGACCTCGAAATACACGCATGTGAAGCAACGGCTGCCTGCGTCCAATGAATACATCACATACTATGTCTCTCTCCCTCTCCCCCTCTCCCCCTCTCCGTCGATCGATTTACACGTCACGTACTTCAGTACTCTCGGCTTCAACAACACGAGAATTTTCGGCATTTTTCTTACCCGAATCTCCGGGAACTTGGAACTACGATCTACTTGTTTAAAAAGTGCTCTCTAATGACCTCGACGTCTGCGGTGCCGTAAAGCCCCAGTAAAAATACTTGTTCAAAGAATAATTCTTGCAAGATTTCATTCTTTATAATTCTGCCGTTAGCGCGAATAACAACATCCAGAAATTAGTTTTACCCGGATAAAAACAGGATTGGATTTTTAGATATTTGAAGGCACAACAATTACAAACAAAAACCAAAACAGTATCTCAATTCGCTCACGAGATATAGAAGAAATTTCGACAATAATATTTTATCTCAATACATCCCTTTAGAATCCTAATTTCGAGAAATTCTATTTTAGCGAGTGTCTGCAGCAGAAGAGCGATATCCTTAAAAGATTGTCAGTCCCTATATTGAATAATATTTTCCTTTGTCTGTCGGTGAACGAGTTCGTCCAGTCACCGAGAAAATACGCCACTCACGAGCATCGAATGAGTGGTTTCGGGATAGTTAATACGTGACTTAGTGCAATGAACGATTTTTTCAAGTCTTTGTCTTCTTTCCTTTAGAGATTTCGTGTGTGTGTGTGAGTGCAGAGTTGCCCACTTCGCTCCGATGAGTGTGTGGTCGGTGCACTTGAGCTAATTGGTCGGGGTGAGTGAGTTGAGTCGCCAACCGTCCATCACTTCGCCCCTGGAGGAAAGACACGCCATTAGTCACAGCTCAACGTCGTCCGCTGCTAAATGCTCCCAATGCTGCGCGCGATTCGTCACACACGCCAAAGCAAGCACTCACTGCGTACGACGACTTGTGCAAAAAAGGGATTTCTCTTAAGATTCCAACAACCATATTAACTCGAAATCATTGCAAAATATTGACAATTGTTCCTCGAGTATTATTATACATGTTGAAAATAAAGCGACACTTACCGTCTTCTATTAATAAAAAGTGTTTTAAAGTTACGGGAAAATAAAAATAAAAGACACCGCATTACAGTCACTCACAAATGGGACGAGACGTTTCGGTTGTCACCAAGTCATCAGTCATCAAGAGCAGTCAGGTACTCCGCAATAATAATAATAATAAAAGCTTTGGGATTTGTCTCTCATTTACCTAAATAACAAAATAAATCCGACGCGCTGTTATTGTGGAATGGGCCTTTTCCAATAAAATAGAGCAACGTCACTATAATATTCACCCTATTTAATTAGTAGGCTGCGTAGTAGACCTAGACCTATAGAGGTTTTCATTCGTTTAGTGTATGCGGTCCGCCATTGATCCTGGGCGTGGAAAGGTTGAGAATCACCGACCTGCAGAGGACGCTCTCGACGACTGACGATGGTGACAGCCGAAACGTCTCGCCCAATATGCGAGAGACTTTTTTTTCTCTATCTAACTATCTAGATATGAATTTCACACTGAAGAAAGGAGATAAAGCAAATTCAGTTGCACGTTCCAGATGAAGTAGCAGTTAAGAATAACATTGTATTTTCCTTCCGAGCTTAGCAGCAGCAGCAGCAGCAGAAAAACCCAAAGCGAATTCAAAATAGCAAAAAGACGAACGATTCCTCTTCAAAACGTTTTCAAAGTGTTTCAGAAAAGGAGACGGGACACAGAGGCCAAAAGACTATTTTCCAAAGAACCTATTGTACTAATTACCTTACTACCATGTAGGTACAAATATTCAATACTTCATTAATAACAAATAACAAGTATAATAATTTACTTCTGTTAAACTCTTTGTTGTTAACAGTAATTCCCAATTTCTGATGTGTGAACGTGACCCAATAAACAACATATTACTTGTTCCCCACGACAATAATTAATAATAATAGAACACACGTCTTCTGAGATTTCGTTTCTTCTTTGTGAGGAAGAAGAGAACGTGGAAATGAGAGACATGAAGACACGACATTAACAATAAATTAAGGGAAAACCACAACCGATAGGAGAGAGAGAGAGAGGAAAATCTCTTTAGATGCCTCATCATCAGCGCATCGCCCCCCGATAACTACATCAAGAACCGGTGAGAGCAGAGTCGCCTCATATCCACAACCGTATCCTTCCCATTGGATACAGAGACCCCCCCCCGAAGAGAGAGGGTTATTTTTTACACGCTCCCACAAGTAATTGAAAAATAACGGGGCAAATTTTAAGAGGCTTAATTAGAGCTCTCTTAATACTGACATAGAACGTTGTTAGTAAAAACTATATTAATATTATTGTAAATAATTTGCTACCCAGAAAGAAACAAGCAATTAATTGAAATCAAACAAGTAAATTAATACTAACAATAAACTTTATTGTCAAAAAAGCAAAAGTTATAAAGTGCGTATGACCACGAGGAGGACAATAAACTAATTTACTCTCCGCAAGCAAGCAAGGGACGTATTCCATCAATTCCGATCAAGGGTCCTAAGATTAAAAGGCGGATTTAACATTTCAGCACTTTGCTCCTAACGATAAGAATAAAAATAGTTCCATACGTGTTAATGGTATTAACAAATACCAACAAATATTGTATTTAATAAAACACAAAAAAGTTATTCCAGAAGCACGTTTTATTATCAAGCTATAAGTCATTCGGAATGTATTGTTGATCGTTCGTAACTATTAAATAACACTAAATTCGCTAATAATTATATCAATTGATATAATTATTAGCGAATTGATATAATTATATCAATTGAGTATGGGCTCTAATGACCTCGATGTTGACGAGCCCTAATTGATATATATCGTCTACAAACAAAAATGTTCTCTTAAGAAGGTATAAAAATGTTCACAATACGAGACTTTAAAAATATACAAAAAAATTATTAAAACATGTGTAAATTGGTGTAGTCAATAATGAAAATAATCATAACAACAAAACCAGGACAATTGAATTAATTGTGAAGTGACTATATCTAAAACCCTCCCGAGTCACATTGTTGAATTCATTTATTATCCATGAATACTGTGTCGTCTGTTTGAAAATATAAAAAGAACTTTATTTGAACCAGTAATTAATTCTTTTGGTAGGAAGTGTTTTCGAAAAATTATTTCTGAGGCGTTTTATTTTTAAAGCAAAGAATGTTTTCTCTCCCAATCAACAAACTTGATTAAAAAAATTTTAAATTGGACTTCCTCATTATTTTCATGAGAGCGCGCCTTCCCTCATTAATCTCAGCCTTTCAGAGTCGTTTGACGAGAAGAAATATGACTCACTTAGAGCGCAAGAGAAAATGAATAATTTTGACTGAAAATGACTATCAAAAAATTTCCCCTACCTTTCTTTGAGATATTTCAATCAATTTTTCGATGATTTACGATTTTCTCTCTAAATCGTTCTATGTACTAATTCATTCATCGCTCTAATAAACTCTTGCACTTCTCCATCACGGGAATGATGCGTTTGTTAAAAAAAACATTGTGACTTCTTTTTATAAAGTTTCTTGTACTTTCGTTTTGATTTTTTTTAAACAAAAGGTTATTAACTGCTTCATACAAAAAATACTCCCTCATTGATAGGTTGGCAACAGATCAAAGTTGTCCAAAAGGTTGTAGTTCAACAATCGAAGTACGAACCACATAAAGTGACAGCGATTGATGAAAGTGATTGAAATAATTGAAAGTAACGCTTCCTGAACCGAAACAAACGATTCGCGAAGTTCCTATATGCAATCACTATAGGAAACGTTTTCGTACAATTCGCTTCAGGCCAATTCCAATACAAAATGCTGGACAAAATACCCGCAACAACATTCAAATACTATTTTTTTCAGAATCTACAAATTTACTTTGTGGGTGAATACTCAAATTAAATTTGAATTTTTAAAGAAATTTAATAAAAAATAGAACATGGGTATGCCATAACTTATATCTTATAGTACTTTTTAAATAACTTATATCAATTTTGTAAAAAAAAGTATTTTCTTGCATGATTATGTTGTCTTATGACTCGTATTAATTTAGTTTTATGTGTACTCAACTTTAGCACGGTTGTGTACATTAATTCTGTAGCCCCATCCTGGTCCGGATTTTGCTCCGGTTTTCCTTCTGGTAGAGGCGGATTTCTTATACATGTTCTCTAGGCTTTTGTCTAGGGGTGTGTTTATTGTAACAATAAATCGTGAATTTAGTGTTTTTTCAACTCTTATGATTTTTAAACACTATACTCAGAACAATCTATAGTTCGATAATAATTTTGTACATGTAAATTTACAAACATATTTGCGTTAAATTACAAACATATTGACATTCTATTAGTATTATAACTCGCAGCTAACTTTTCATCTTATCTAGGAACTTTTGCTGAAATTTTTGAATCCGCCTCTTCCTTAGGGCCCTTGATTGGAACAGGCAAAACAGTAACAGGCAGCAACAGTGAATGACAAAGCAGCTACTTACAAATCGGGCACAATTTCCACGGAGTATTCAACATGAGAATCAGAATGTTGTTTATAAATTCTCTTAGATCTGAAAACGAAAGAATAACGCAGATGCAGTCTTACCAACCTAAGTCGTCGTCAATATTGTAATTCCTTCATGTACATTTTTAGTTATCTCCGTAATTAGAATAATTCTTTAAGAGGCACCAAATATTTAGTTCAGAATAACTCACTTATAGTTCCGTAAACTTGAAATTTATCGTATACATGTTCTTTAGGCTTCGTCTAAGGGCATGTTTATTGTAACAATAAATCGTGAATTTAGTGTTATTTCTATTCTTATATTTAACACTATACTCAGAATAATCTATAGTTCGATAATTTGTACATGTAAATTTTTTGCGTTAAATTACAAACATATTGACATTCTATTAGTATTATAACTCGCAGCTAACTTTTCATCTTATCTAGGAATTTTAGAATCCGCCCCCACCTTGGGGCCCTTGCTTGCTTCCGGAGAGTAAATTAGTTTATTGTCCTCCACGTGGTCATACGCAGTTTGTACTGTTTTTTTTTACAATAAAATTATTATTATTATTGTTAATCCATACGTAGGTTTTTTTACAACAACATTAGATATTATTTTTTATGTCTCATTTTCCATTAATGTATAAAAACTTTTTTCTGTAATATCGTTTATTTTCATAATCAAACGTTTGCGCGCATGAAGATATGAGTTTTGGTTGAAAAGAGTTTAATTCATTTCTTCACTCTTCGCACACGTCCAGTCTTTTATTTTGACAAAAACAAAACAATATCACGATAGATTCGTTTTTGTTACTTCGGTTGTTGACGAGACATTAATTTTCATCGTCCGTTTTGTGTTCTGCGTGTGGATTTGTAAAGAGTGTTTGTGTGTGTGTGTGTGTGTGAGGGAGGGTCGAGGGTGGTGGTGGTGGTTTTGGGGTGTAGAATGGGTGTTTGGAGGGGTGGTGGGGGGAAAGAGAAGGAAGGGGCGCGTCGTCATCTCGTGCGTCTCGCAGAGTCACACATTTGTCACGCGCGCGTGTCTTGGTGACGTTTCCGTAACTCAGACTCTGCTCTCATTACCGACGATGACGTCATAGCAGACACAAAGTTCATTATCACACGAAAACATGGAGAGATCTCCTCTCTGAATGTTTCTCCTGAGACACGACGTGACGGTGAGTTGAACTATCGCTATCTCTGCACATGACGTATTATTCTGCCTCTGACAAAACAAAGCGACCGGATGCGACTCTCGCACTTAGATAACTAGAAATTAATTAACTCAGCAAAACAGAAACCGCTCAGCGATTGCTTAAGACTCGTGTTCTTGTCAAGTTTATTGTTTCTAATATGATTGTTCTATGTTTATACTCGTAAGTTTGAAATCTATTTATAAAATTTAAAAAAAGCATTTGAGGGATCTTTAAGAAACTCGAGAAAATTGTCTGAAACAGTCGAGAGGAGCAACTGAAAGATATTCTCCGTTTTTTTACTTCCGTCTCGCGAGTGAAAATTTACTTTTTCTCTGTTCAACAGAAAATGAGGGTAATACGCGAGTAGTTAAATCGAACAGGCGATAGATAACCTAAGCGTCGCCAAGAAGGTTCATCTATTCATCAAAATACGTGAAGTGACTCTGCGAAGAGACCGATTCAACCCTTCAAGTGAAACGAGAGGCTCAGCGTTTTCCCTCAACATATATATGCGACTCATTTAAATGACTGCAACACCACCAAATGGAACCCGCCTTGCCGTAGGTGTCTGCGGTGTTGCCATGACGACACAAGAACGAAGAGACGAAACGGGAGGAACTCTAGACGCGATCGTAGAGGATCGTATCCCGCACAGACGACCTCTGTCGGCAGAGAAATGAACTTTCGTGAGGTGAGGTACAAAGAAAAGAAGACAACAGCTGAATCTTGTGTGTTGAGCCTTTGACGTGTCACGCGATACCTCCTCTCTTCCCGTCACTTGGCTGTAGAGGAAACAAAAAGGAGTCCGATATTTGGTGGAGAACGTTGTATTACACATCCATCGGATCCTCCTTCGTCAAGTTCCTCATCTCTTCCCTTCATTTTGTGATTCAACTCAATTTGCGACTCTCATTCGCTGAAGGCAGAGCTCGCGCGTTCTTTTCGTGGATTCAGAACAAACTCAACATTGCACTTCGAAATTACACGAATAATGACCTCCCAACGGGTTTCGATGGTCTACAAAGCTCCTTTGTAGAAAGGGGAAACCCCATGTCATTTTGTCAAACGAGAAATATAAAAGTATAGCATTTAAATAAGTAATACTTTAAAAATACTTCTTTTGGAATAAGATTGACTAGTAGGCATTGAGGTTTTCATATTTATGATCGTTTTTCGTATACTTCTAAATTTTTCTCAGTATTTTAAAGTGTGCAATTAATTCGTACTGCTGCAGGTATTAGCATTCATTCTGCCCAATTTGAAATGCGTTGTAGTATACTTTATAATCTCATTGTGTACATCACGATGAAATCATTTCCCTCCACAACCACCTTCGTCCTCCTACTCCTCCAATTATAAACACCCGCCCCCCCCCTTAATAGGTTTCCTGGTGGTTGGCTCTGATCCGCTGAGCGGACGAGACGGAGACTTTGCTCCGTATCTCGCCTCCCACACACTCTGGACACCAACAGAGAGAGAGAGAGAAGGAAGGAAGGAAGGGAGGGAGGAAATAATGATAATAATAATCATTTATTAGTGATCAATGCTCGGTGGCAGATAGAAAAGAAAAGATACATAACACAATAATACGAAGTTAAAAAACAAATCATCAATATCCATAAAAATATCTATAAAATACACGCGCACAAACGGAATAAAATGCTTAGAAAATTATTACACATGGTTACAACGAGAAATAAATTAGATTTAAGAAATTAACAATCTACATGAGAATCATATGTGCGTACATTCACATATATACACAAACACATTTTCGCTTACAAACAGTTACAGAAACACACTCATACGTACAAACACGCTCAATATACATACATACATGCCATTACTCCTCCTATAGCCTTAGCGTAAAAGTAATTGTTATAACATAAATAAAAGAAATTAATAACTATGAAAAATAAAACCAAAAAAGAGTTACTGAGAGCAACTTCACTTCACCTCGCTACACTTCACTGCACTTCACGTTTGGTGCTATTGCGACGAAGCAAGAAGACGGTTGCGGAAACATTTTACTCTTCTTGGTGAGTTCGAAAGTGTTGCTGCAGGTACGTGTTTCCAGTCTACAATGAATGGTTCTAATCACAAAGGAGTATTTACCAATATCCCTTTCCTACGTTTTATTCTACGGTTGTGGTCGCCGCGACTAATGTCATTCTGTCCGTGTAGCCTGGCGTTCACTGATTTCCACGCAGGCTCTCCCCTGTAGACTTTAAAGAAAGCACAAAGACGCGCTAACTTTCTTCGATTGGAAAGTGTAAAGCCCCACTCTAAATTAATATTACGAGTCTTGTCCCTAACATATTTTGCAACCTTTCTTTGTATCCGATCTAATTCATTGATCTGACCCTCCCTACACGGATCCCAGCAAGCGGCTCCTTACTCCAGTATAGGTCCAACTAACGAAGTGTACGATCCTTCCAGACCTTTAGATTTCGAGTTCCCTTTTCTAAGTACGCGTCTTACGAAGTTCAGCGCTCTCCAAGCTTTCTACGTCGTGTATTTACCATGTTCTGTCCAATTGAAGTCACGAGAAATTATAACACCTAAGTATTTACAGCATGAAACTTCAGGAATAATCTGATGTTTTAATGAATAGTCCAGAGCAGGTTTGGTTTTCGATCTTGAAAAACACAAAGATATACTTTTTAGAGAGTTTATTTTCATTTTATTCGTCTCAGCCCATTTCCACAATTCGTTTAGATCGCTCTGTAAAATATTTCGGTCTCTGTATTCTTTAACATTCCAATATATAATACAGTCATCTGCAAATAAAAGCACTATCGAATTAATGTGCTCTGATATATCGTTAATATATGCAAGGAAAAGAAGTGGACCCAAAACGCTTTCCTGTGGTACTCCCGATGTCACCGCGAATTCTTTAGAGAAGCACCCTCCTACTCTAACTTGTTGTGACCGATCCCGGAGAAATGACAAATCCATATGACAACATGCTGGTCAATTTCTGACTTGGCGATTTTTGCAAGAAGACGGTCATGTGGCACTAAATCGAACGCTTTTGATAAATCAATAACTATTGCATCAGTTCCCCCCCCCTCGTCAAGTGACTCAGCTAAGTCCTGGGAAACGGAAAACTGCTGACTCTCACATGAGTACCCGGATCTAAAACCTGTTGGGAAGGATGTAGAAAATAATTTTTTACCCAGTATTCTTCAAATAATCTGCAATATTATGTTCCATCTGTTTACGGAGGTTAAGCTAATGAATTGGTCGATAATTACTAACTAAAGAGCGATTACCTCCTTTGTGAATTGGTAATGATAAATTATTTAATGTAATATCAAAAAGCCTGGCTAGGTACGGTATCCTCTGGAATTTTCTCGTGAGTCGATTGTTTTTTAAATTCTTAATCTTAGAAATTCGCTGTCGCAACAGCCTAGTATTTGGAATAAAAATATTTTTTGGGAATTACTTGTCAAATTTAATAGAGGAAATACCAAAACCGACGAGTAATATGAATTAAAAATATTGGCTTCACCCTGAGATTGTTGTTGTTTTTCAATAGTGGGAGTACTTTCTTTATTCCCTTCCCCTCTTTTCTGGTATTTACAAAATTGCGACCAATAGTTGTCATTATTTTGGGAAACTTTGTGTAGAAAACACTTCTGGCCATTTTTCTCTTTGCTATTAATAACAGTTTAAAGAGATATTCGTAATTATTTTAGCAGTCGGTCTCTTTCTTTCGAAATTATGCGCTTTTCTTATTTTGGCTTTAAACGTCTGATGTAACTATTACAGCATTCATGGTCAGGATTGTTTTTTAAATTTTTCAATGCTCTTAAATATTATATTATTATAGTTTAACCAAATGTATTTCACGGAGCTTCCCGTACCAGCCCATCTCGCGTGATTTTGACGTAGAAAAAAGTGGAAATCTGGTACGTTTTATTATATTGATAAATTATTCTATTCTGTGATGTAGATATTTGAGAATTAGCTCAGTGGACTTCTAAGGTAACCGCGCGGTGGTCACTTGTACCGTCTACAGAGTGTCAGTACAGAGATAAAAAGCTCATCCTTCGGTCGTATGAGGAGAACATCGAGAACAGCGTCCCCTCTTGCAGGTCGCTTCACAACCTGACATTAGCCACAATCCCACACAACTAGATTGTTTACTAACATTTTCGTACTGCTAATACTATCTGAGCCACCGCCCCATGTCAACATGCGGTACGTTAATGTCCCCGCTGATAATGCTATTTCTACTTATATTTGAATTAAGATCAATTTTATTAACTAATTTTTCTAACAGGCTCATTTCATCACTTGGAGCTCATTATATTCCTGTAATTTGTAGAAGTTTACCTAAGTAACCTTCAACTTGAACAGATATTAATTCGTGAACTTCATCTACCTTAAAGAACTTACAGAACACGATAAACTTTCTTTTTAACGCAAATAAAAACTCCACCCCGACGACTCCCACGATCCCGTCTGAAAACTGAAAAATCTTAACGAAATATTTCTGCATCTTTCACGTCCTCCGATAGTCATGACTCCATACCAATAATAATAATAATAATATCTGGTTCATAAATATCAACTAAATTGGAAAAATTTAATTTTTTGTTGTATATACTTCTACAATTCGTCTGCAGCAACACTAACGACTCACCCTTCGTTAATCCGTCGACGAATTTCGTTTTTTCTCCTTTGGACCGTCTCCTCCTCCTCCTCCTCCTCTTAAGCTTCGCGCGTCGAATGAAAACAAACAAAAGTCGATCGAAGATCTCGATTGTTTTTCCAAGATATAAAATTTCTTAGATTAATTAGGCACACGTCACCAGAATTTACAATATAAGAAAGAAGAGCATTATTTTAAAGTTGTTTAAAGTAGACCAGAGAAGGAGAAATAGATCGAAAAATATGAACTGGTTGAACAACGAAGTGTTTTAGACCAGATAGTGTTAGGACGAAAAAGTGCACGAAATTTTCAGACAGTAGAAAATAGTTGTGGCATAAAATACAAAAATCTACGACATTTTTTAAATGATCGTACAGATGATCAATTTTTTGCATTAAATCTCAAAAAGCCTAAATTGCGATTTTTCGTGTTTCTCCGGATTTCATCCCAGAAGAAAAGAGTCGTCAACATCCCAGAAGAAAAGAGTCGTCCGCCTCTGCCTTAGGGCCCTTGATCGGAATTGATGGGATGGTCCCTTGCTTGCTTCCGGAGAGTAAATTAGTTTTTTTCCCCCTCCACGTGGTCATACGCAGTTTGTACTGTTTTTTGACAATAAATTTATTTATTATTTATTTATTGGTCGTAACATAAACTATAAAATGAGTTCTTTCATGTTCGCATTCTTTAATTAGTTATCACAAAAAAGCTAAAAAATAGTTAGTTCATTTTTTGTAATATTTATTGTTATAAGCAACTTTTTTTGCTTGTTTTTTTGTGTATTCAAATTCAACCCTTGCAATAAAAAAACAACGTATACGTTAAGATGCGATTAGAAGAGAAACACTAATAGTGAAAGATTGCTGTATCATTGGGAAAATTCTTTTTCGTTGCCTGCTAGTCTCTAGCTGCTGAAAATAATTCCTTTTTCTTTCTTTTGTTCTTGAGGACACGAGGAGGTAGCGTACGCACCACCATCTCGTGGCGAGTCTCGGTAGCTGACGCACGTGCAACGCGGAGGAGCGTGTGAATCAAGTGAGAAGAAGCAGAAGAAGAAGAAGAAGAAGAAGAAGAAGCTTCTTTCGCCATCGACCCCCTCCTCCTCCTCCTCCTCCTCCTCATCATCATCGTCGTCGTCGTCGTCGCCCCTCCCTTAAACAGATCTTAAATGTGGATCCACGCATCGTGTTCTGGAGAGAGTTATTCCGAGCTGCGAGTAAAACACCCACGCGAAACGACAGCGCTGCCTCCGCATCGCTCGAATACGAACTCTCTCTCTCTCTCTCTATTTATATTCAAATTCCAAAAGTTAACGTGCAAAATGGTAAAAGAAATTACTTAGCACGTATATCTAAAAAGAATTCCACGGTTTTTCATTTCCACAATCCATAAATAGAACTATTACTCTACTTGCACATATTTCTTCCGTGTCTTCCTCCTCTTCCCACGTGGAGAAGTTATCTGATAACTTTTCGGTTTCAGGTGAAAATGGCGACGAGTCAACCACTACGAGGCCACCCGTTCGCCTTCCACAACTGTACGTCATTTCCACCCAGACCTACCCCCCCCTCCCTGGGTGGCGTAGTGGTTGACACCCCTGCCATCAAAGCAGGAATTCCGGGTTCGATTCCCGACTCGTCGCCATTTTCACCTGAAACCGAAAGTTATTACTCTACTTATTTATTACTCCGAAATTTTTGTCTACTTCCACATTCGAAGTCAAAAAATTAAACTGAAGTAAATATCTCCTTTTAACGGGATAAAATGAAAGGTATGAGTAAAGGGTTAAAAAAGCTGGATTAAATACGATAACATCAACTCAAAGAAAATTGTTACTATAGCAATAAAAGTCAATACGATATCAAGGTAAAGCTGAACGTTTTCCAAAAGGTAGAAAACTTCGGTTAAGTGAAGAGAGAAAAATAACCAAAACATTCGCTTAAAAATAATTCAAGTACAAATAGCAACCAGCTTCGAAACCTACAGGTGGAACTACAACAGTTGCTAAAATAATATTTCTGAACAAAACAAACAACATTACAACTTGTGACTAGTTGTAGTTGATAATGTTAACTCAACCGATATTTTCCCACGTCTTATCTTGAAATTTTGCTGATTTGATATTCAAAGTACCTACGCCTAATCGATAAAGGGAAGCCAAGACACATGTTTTTTACTACCCATTCCTCTCTGTTATTATTTTTCTAAATCAAAGGTTATCAGTAACTTCAGCTTCAAATATCAAAATAGTTTTGTAATATTTTTCCCTATGAACTATCAGTTTGCTAAACGTGGGATTTTCACTCTTAGTGTACCGAGGCGTAGACTTTATGACACGAGTGAATAAACAGGTGCCACGTTGTATGCAATGCCCTGCAATTGTACGTTCACATTCCAACAATCGGTGAAAAGGATATCTGCTATGCTGTGCTATGCTCTCGATAGAGCAGAATAATCGTTCGTGATGCAAAAGCGAAATTGAGAGGGGTTTGGTGGGATTTCAAAATGGCTTCGTACGACAACATTGCTGCACGGACCCTAAGGTGTGAACACTACGCAACGTTCATACATACCTTTGACTTGACTACATCATTGCACGCCTTCGTAAATCGGGCTTAATGAGTATGGGAGTATCTGCCAACAAAGACAGTCTGTTTTTAACTCGAAACGTCCGAGTACCTACTCGTGGTGGAGACGTCAACAGCCCTCAGGTGATTGCTTAAGAGCTACCAGCATTGTAACCGCCCGTGGTCACTTATCCCCTGAAGGTGGATGCGACCCACGTTCACCGGATGAGGGCCAGGCCAGGCGGAAGTTGCGTACGGACTTTTCGGAGAATCGAGGCGGGTGGTGCAGTGTATAGCTCGCCTGCGGCCACAGCAGATGGTCCCGGGTTCGAGTCCCGGGCAGTCGCAATTTTTTTACCAGGTTTGTTGACGTTGCAAAGACAAGTCTCCACTCGCCTTGTAACGACACCCATTGCATGTGGAAATACAAACTGTTGTTGACTCGAAACAAACCGTAGAGAAATCCCATTTCACGATAAATTTTATTCAATATTTACGGAAACAAAAAGTTTCATTTTTTTTAGAAAGAATAATAGAATCTTACTTATTTTTCTTATACTCGTACAATTAATGTTTGTGAGCTTTTCCTCGCTTACAGTTCAGAAAAATCACTTTTCCTAAAAAGAAAAAAAACATTTCCTTACTGAGTTAATGGTTTACTTTTACATGTTTCTTAAGTTTTTTATATTTCCCTCAAAAAGATTCAGCGGCGCACAACCGTCATCACGCACTTGTTTAAAATACATCGACGTGAAATGTTGCACGAAGGAGGAAACGTTCCTCTCTCTCTCTCTCTCTCTCTCTATGAGAGAATTCTCTCTCGTGTGTCACCCCATCCTCGCACGGAAGCCCCCGTAGAGTGCGATGGAGTGAAGAGAGTTTGCAAACGAAAGGAAGGACAGATGTCACGTGAACAGACACAAGTAAAATCCTGTCTCTGTCCTCGAAAACTACGATCTTTTTCTCCATTTAACCCTTTTGGTTCCCGAAATTGAATTACAAAAATTGTTTCAAATCTTCTCAGAAGAATGTGCGTTTGTTTAACTAATGCGACGTAACTTTTCTCCCACTTTCCAACATTTCAAAAACCTTGTAATTTTCTGTGCATTTTAATAGTTTGAATCGTGTCAACAAATATTTCATTCAAAATAATTGTTTCATTGAAGAACTCGAGACATAAAATGCGTTAATGAGGATTTGCGTGATGCACTAGTTCACCAAAATCCAAAAGATTTCTTCTTCTCGAACAGGAATATTCCCTTCCGGTGCACCCTTTAACCCTATTGGGGTATAGAATCGAGACCCACGTGCCACAAGAATGACATGCCTTTAAGGTTTGAAAGCCTTGATTGATAAATCGTTTCTACTAACAAAACGAGCTCTAGAAGTTTAAATGACGATTCGTTAAGGACCCTGTGACAGAACACATTCACTCCGGAAAAGCCCCGCCTGTCAGATATACAACCCGCAACATTCACACGCAGGGCGGGTTGTCTTGCAAACATGCGAAACATATAGAGTGTCGTAAGATAATTAACATAACACGTCGTTCACAGCAGCTTATTCAATCATATGTGAACCTATGTAGCAATTAATGAGCACCATCGTGTGTCTTTATGATTGAATGCACGGTCCCAGCACTAATTTCACTCAAGTCAGTCATTTCTACATTTTTTAAAATAAGTCTATCACCGCATCATTCATGCGCGTTAGTGAATACATCTACTGGTCCACAGACCAATCAATGATGTATTTCCGCTCAAAACGAACGACTGTTCGCTCCATTTGCTATTACCTTTCTCTTTTCAGCGTTCTTGAGAAAATTTAAATCGGATTTTCAGTGTTCCTCTTCTGGAGTTCATCGCCTGTTTTGAGAGCGATCGTCAGTTTAAAAAAAAGAACAAATGCGTTTATATTTACTCTATTACGTCGCCCTCGTCCAGTTTTATCTAAAATTATATTCAATTCAGTAGTTTACGTTAATCGTCCATTCATTCAATGGTCCTCGAATGCCTCTTCTCTCATTCAATACAAAGGTTCGGCTCTAGCATCGGTCTTCTTCTCATCGTTCAATAGACACAAAAGACGCAAATGGAGCGGAAAAGTGGGACCAAAGTATAGCCAACGGACCGAGCTGCTCATCAATCAATACCCGAAATAACAAGGATTAAATTTAAAAATAANTATATATATATATATATATATATATATATATATATATATATATATATATATATATATATATATATATATATATCAGAAACTACAAACTTGAAATTTTGGCAGGTAGGATCATTTTACGGAGTAGACATTCGCTACGAAACGATTTTACGAAAATTCATCCCTAGAGGGTAAAAAGGGGGTTGGAATGTTTTATGAATTTATTCCACCATAACTAGAGTGCCTTGACTAATTTCAACCAAACTTCATACTATATGGCCACAAGCATTATGGGGATCAAACATACCTTGCACCCCTAGGGTGGGGGTGAGAAAGGGATGACATGTAAAAATAAAGGAAGAATCGGATATTAGTTTTCAGTGGCGTAGGGATGGATGAGGACGTTCCAGATGCTTTCTAAGTTAACATTCAGTCCACAATGCAAATAATACACCCCTAGTATCCCTAAGGTAGGGGTGGGAATGAAGGACAGGTAAACATAATAAAAACGACCGATATTGTCGTTAAATAAATTATTTCTGGGACTACTGAAGAGAAGAGTAACTTTCTGAATGCCACTTAAGCCGGTGATCAACCCCCCTAAGGAATAAACACCCTTTGTATTGGCGGTGAAAAGGAGTGAAATGTGAAAGTAATTGAAAGTGACCGATATTAG
>NNCF01126839.1:156636-206916 GCA_002313205.1 Laupala kohalensis | reverse complement strand
CCCCCTTCCCCCCCACCCCCAGCATATCCAAATCGCGAGAGTTGAGCGCGGAAGCGCGGGCTGCACGACCAACCTATATAGGGCAAAAAGGTTTCGGATCGCAGTCACTGCGAAATGAAAGGAACGAGCGGCGACGGAGACAAGTGTACGGTGTGTGCAAAAGCAGTGAGAGCAAAAGCAGTGTGTGTTTTTGAGTGGGTTTTTGAGAGACGGATTTGAGGCCTAGGCACGCGCCTTTTGCTCTCCCGACATCGCGCCACATCCAACAACGTGCGATGATATCGAAAGAAGCGTTTGCTCACAGTTTCCAACCGACGTCAAAAGTGTGTTGTAGCTAATGGCGATTACTTCGAATGCCATTAAAGTTATTTCGTTTGTATCCCTTGTTACCTTTATTTTTATGACACCATTCACTCTTCGAACGCACATTTTGTATTTCACGCGTATTAAGGTAGAAAGAGCTAGCAGCGTAGCAGGTACAATCAAATCAAAACTGAAATATGTGAAACCGGCAAAAGAATAAACAAGAGTAACATGTATGTACTTATTGCGATTTCAACTTGAAAAAAATCATCCCTTACCAAAACAATTTAAATAAAATAATTGCAATTAGACTCTATGGTGTTGCCTCTTATGAAGTAAACAACTTATTTAAAAAAAAAAAAAACAGACCTACTTTTAAATCACGAAAGTGATGTGACGGAAATGATTTTTACTTTTGATTCCTTTGTAGTATTTTTATTTTTACATCACAGGACATTTTTTAGAGACAAAAAAGATCTTTTTACTTTTTCCCAAAAGGGGAGATGAGGTTGTTGTTACACGCATTTCAAACGAGACAGGCGAGTTGGTAATGATATCGTTTGATATGACTATAGACTATTATTAACGATCAGATAAAATTAAATCCACGTTTTTTCTCTGTTATTATTCGTAACGTTGTGTTGTATAAACAAAATGACAAAATGACAAAACGAAGAAAACAATTACACACCTGCGTACTTTGACTCACTTCGAGGAGTGTGGAGGACCCGGTATTTGTTGCAGAAAACATTTCACAGAATGTTCGCGAACAGGAAGAAACAACGAAACGATTTCGCAGCATTTGTTTGAACAAGTGAGATACGTTCCTCGTAAAGGGAGAAGGAAAGATATTCACGACTGTCCAATCGATCAATCGATCAATCGATCGCGTCCCATGTAGTATAAATACCATAATTGACGGAAAATTAGTGCGTCGATCCTGAGATCTTCTATTAAGCGGACATAACATCAATTGTAATCATATCTTCTTTCTTTCTTTCTTTCAGCAACAGCAGCGTCATGAGACACAAACGCGATAAGAAAAAAAGTCGAGGATTATTTTTAATTATCAAATGCAACACAGCGATAAAATCTACGACGAATCTTTACGCGTCTGTGAGTAAAGAAAAAAGCGATCAGAAATTAAAAAAAAAAAAACTATACATAAAAAAATACGTATCATCAAAGTGTTACTTTGCTCAACAACCGATACATTTCACATCTATTCTTATAAATGTAGGCGGCAAAAACGACTACCCGAGTTTTCGTAAATCGTACTTCTTTCATTATTTTGAGTAAAACTTCAACTGTCGTTTCTCGCAAGCTTTCAGATTCTGCAATGAAATTTCCTAAATTGATTTACATCACAAAATACGAAGAGTGATTTATACATGATTTTTTTAACCCCCTAGACCTCTTTCTCCTCTTTCTTCCCTTCGATTCGACATTGCTCTTCTAACAAAGTGACAAAAATTAATTGAAAAATATTTACCCAAAATATAGCATTCGCTCTACTGAAACATTAGAAAATGAGAAAGTATAAAACTATTGTAGCTCTTCGCTCGTTTCACTTTTTGGTTTTTTAGTGAAAAGCGAAACATGTAGATTAGCTTGTACTTAGGAACGCGAAACACAAAATGTGTTTTCACGAAAACGTAATTTTTGTCTAACTGCAATTTCTTGGAGGAATTAGGTCACCATTAAAGAAAATTATAATTCTCTCTTTGAACGTGCCAATTAATTGGTCTATTTTAATAATTAATCTACTGGAATTTAGAGTTATTTCAATACTTGCGATTTATAAACACTATATTCCGAGTAATCCATAGCTTCGTAATAATACGTCGTGAACTACTTCTTTAGTGTTTTACCAAATACAAATCCTCGGCCATTCTGTTGATTTTGTAGCGCGTGTGTTCGTATACTGAACTAACTATTTGTTATTTATATCTTAAAGGAATAAAGTGCTGAAATGTTAAATCCTTACTAGATTCCTCGATCGGAATTGATGGAATACGTCCCTTGCTTGCTTTCGAAGAGTTAATTTAATTTATTGTCCTTCTGGTGGTCATACTCAGTTTGTATCTGCTTTTTTGACAATTTATTTTTTTTAATTTAACAATAAATTTATTGATATGAATCCAGATTGAAGAATGATCATTTAGACAAAAACTGGACCGTAAGAAAAATTGTTAATCTGTAGAATGCGTATTGCGCTTCATGAAAAATAGAAATTAAAATTCTCCTCAAGACTCTCCGCTTCTATCCCTCACTCCCAGAGAGAGAGAAAGAGAATTCTTTGACGTAAAGAGTCAAAGAATAATGAGGAGGAAGAAGAAGAAGAACACGAAAGGGCGATGATAGTTGGCGCCAACAAAGTGGGCGGAAACTGCGGGAAGTGGCCGACATATGCGATTCACAAATACACAATGCCCCTGTGGGACGCCAAAAGAAAAGAAAAAAAATCATTGCTAGCAGACTACGTGAATTCGCCATTCATGACTCCACGAATACAAAACGTCTCAGGAAATATGTAATAAATATCCCGCCTTATTTATTAGTTCCTCATCGCATGAACCGATTTTTCTTTAAGATTGGGATTATTTATGTTTGAAGAGAAGAACACGTTCAATCACAGATTTACTTTCCATCCTCACGAAACACACAAACCGTTTGCATTCCATTGCACATCGAGCTGAGGATAAAAGTTCATTCCACAGCTTCAAATGGCGATAGAAAGTTTTGTGGTACAAATCTAGTGTGACTGCATCCCTTCACACATTCAAAATATCGTATGACGTAAGGCCATTGAGAACAATACTTGTGATGGAGATTTCTTGTTTCTATTGTCTCGCATAACTTCACGAATTGACAGACAATAAAGAAAAAAATTAATCTTTTCTCTTTTCAATTAAACCTTTCTCATGATAGCGTCATGAATGGGACCAAAATACTAATAAATTATTAAACTTTGAATCTTAATGGCGTTCGATAGGAGAAAATCATTAGAAACATCTCGAAAAGCAACTTCTCAACTGCGCTATTGTTGAATGGAACTGCCGAAACAACTCAATTACACTTGAGCTCCATATTCTGGTTTAGGTCGATGGCGATGACGAATTTCGTTGGAACTGAAGTGGATCAATCGCTCTATTAATCATTATTCTTTCATTTGGGTTGTTCAGGTCCCTTGCTTCCCTCGTGGACAAAGTTGAAATTCAAGCTAAGTCAAGCACTGTCACATCGGGTCAGGTTGCTTTAGAGCTTCTCACAAAAGTCTCTGCTCTGAATTCAAAAGCACGCAGGCTGCGTTTTTCCATAAATCTGTTGCTCACTCGGTTTCCGCCAAGAGAGCTCCAAGTTTCTGCGATAGTAAGAAATATAAGGTCACATACACAGGGAAGTTTTTTTTAAAAAAACTATTAAATCCTCCAATTACATACTTGATTATATTGAATCCTTCCATTTTGTGTAACGTTTTTAAAAATTGTATTCTAGAACTAATCTCTACAGAACTGTTAATCAATACGGAGCGTTTCATTTAGTAACTCGTTCTTATTTTGCCTTCGGACACTTTCATCGCACTTCCTTGATAGGGAGAGGGACCACCGATATTGGCATATTGAAATGACGTCTCATATTTGTCTTCTCATATTGAAGTCTTGAAATCAGTGGTTGCAAATATGTGAACATTTAAATGTTCGCAGAGTCACCCCGCCGCTGCAAGTATCGTAAATTACAATATGATTAAACTTTTTTTTCTACAATACACCTAATTTTTACACATTTCTATCTTTACTATCTTTACTATTTTTGTGCATATTTATGAAAAAAGACAGGTAGTTGCAAATATGATTTAAATTTTACTGCATTGTCTTTTGATGAAGGGATTTTAGTCACAGAAGGTTGGCAACCGCTGACGTAAGGAGAATTCAAGCAATTTTCCGAAATATAATATCAGATAAAATAAACAATCATATAACGATATAACAATTAAATAATACTTAGTTTATTGCGAAACACGCTCCATTTTTTCATACTTCATAAAGTGAATTTGGAGACAAATATTCAGTTTTACGACGACAAATAGTTTTAAGTCTATCTAATGATTCGTACATTTTGACAGAAAACGCAGTGTGATGACGTTTCACTTGTTCTCTTTGAAAAACAAACTAATATTGAGATATTTGAATGAAATCGTCCTCCAACCCTCAAAGTTTCAGTCATAAAGCAATTAATAAGTTTCCTCATTTCGAGGAAAGCAATTCCAAATAATCCCTAGAGCGACGTGAAGACAGAATATTGTCGTATCCGCGGACACAATGCAACCTCTGAGGCAGACAATGCACTGGCTTTCCGCAAGGGTCAACGCAGGGCTCCCGTGTCCCTTCATTCACAACTCAGGCGGATCGCTCTTAAGCCCGCTTTACCAGTTCCATTCTGCGTACTGTTTCGTGGAATACACACCAGACAGGATGCATGGAAATAATATTCAAACATGCTCTGTTTTTCAGTACGACTCGTACAAATTGTCCACAGCACACTTGTAGCGGCATTTCTGATTTTACTCGTTGAGGTGTCTGTGTGTTCTCTATAGAGTCGCTTGCGAGGTCAACATACTAGTTGCGCTTTCTTTCTTGTTAGCAGAAGCTCGTAATTGAATCGTAAACTCATCGAGCTTCTACTCCGAAATACAACAAATTCTTACTTACACAACAAAAAGCATTACAACGTGATTTCCAAAAATCAGTTTCCTCACAAATTATTCTTTTCCTTTTCGTAAATGGACAGAAATGTAACGACAAAATTATAACATAAATAAGCAATATAACTATATTCATTCTTTGGTTAAAATCGTAGCAATCTAACAAAACTAGTGTTGTTTTTTAATATTGTTTTTATGATTTTGGTACACATAATAATAGAAGCGCAGAAAAAAAATTTCTCCTATTATTCTGTTAGTACGAAGGAAAGAAAATCATTCATATTCCCAAATACATGATACGATTTACCGGCCTTCGTTTTTCTCAGTACATGGAGATTACCTCTGTTAAGGAAATACACTTAATCTTTACTATGCGAGGGCAGAAAAATACGAAAGAAAAATTCCAAACTGTAACTAAAACGGTTCTATAAAACTGAAATAGTAAAGGTTTAAAAAAATCTACATTAAAAATTTTAAAAAAAATGTTATGTCTTTTCCACGGCCTCCTGTGATGAGAAACATAAGTTTCAGTGACATTACCATTGTTTAATTAAAACTCTTCAATCCGATAAAACCCAGAGCATTCGAGTTTTCCCCGAATGACGATCACAAGAAGAGTATTTTTTTTAAATAGATATTGACGATTGTAGTATATTGATAGCCTCCAATAGTTTGTTTCACGTGCAAATAAATAAATACAAAACTAAGCGTATAATTCTGTCTTCTTTCGTTACACAAAATGTGTGTGTGTAAAAAAATTCAACATTATCTTTGTCGCCAACTCCTCTGTGACACGAAATGTCTAATAAAACTCATCGAATCAAATGCTGTGGTTGATGATCCCACAGAGAGAGAGAATTTAAAAAAAGCGCCTCGAAGGGCCGATGGCTTCCATTATCGACGTAACAAAATGCTAAACAAATGAAATCTCCCACGTGACTTGACGTGTGGCTCCCGCGGGCGCCGCTGTTGAATCGCAGCAGTACCAGCGCATGTGTCACGTCGTCGGAATTAATTAGTCCGAAAGCCTTTTTCGCCTCCACCCCTCCACCTCACTCTCTCTCTAGCACCTCTCTCTCTCTCTCGTTTTATTCGAACCAAAACTGTTCATTTCTCTGCCATTTAATAATAAAACGAACTCTGCCGCCGCTCTCTATCAGCCCAAACCCCCTTTTGCGTCACACTCAACTTTCGTAACATTCTTTTAATTAGGAAGAATAAGAGAGACGATTGTCCAAATACGTCCAAAAGGAAATCTATTTTAAAAAAAAGAAAATATTTCACTTAATATTTCTCAATTGATTCACTGGAGGATCTCAAAAAAAATCATAAATATTGAAATTATTTGTATGACGTAAAGAGAATAAATTGTGAGAAACAAAAGCATCGTATCGTTCATGATCGCCATGTTCATGAGGTTTGTTTGTTTGTTTGGAGAAACTTCTCGAAAGACATTAGATTTTATCATCATTCACAGGAAACGGCGCTCGCGATGTAACTCTTCGTCAATTCTTTTCTTTTTATTATTTTTATTCTTTGCGATTTTATAAGAAATGTTTGAGGAACAATCATAGTTTGAAGACCTTTAGGAATTGTGTGTACGGTCGCCCGTTTTGTAGCACAGTCATAGCCCTACAACTACTCTCAATTTTTTAAATACAAACCTTAATATCTGACTCATTACTTATTAAATACATTTATGTTAAGAAGATAAAAATTTGCTTTTAACCTTTTACAACTAAAAATTGAGTTTTGTTTAAATGGTGTAAAATTTGAAAATTTCTAACTTTGTCCCAGGTGCCTTGAGCCCCGTGTGTAGACAACTCTCCAACAACAAAACACTGGATCAGAATAATGAGCTTTTTTCTTAAGCGATCAAAATTGCATATAATGCAACATAATGACATTAAGGGGGAAAAAGTATTAAAGGGAAAAGATTTATTTGCTCTCTCTCTCTCTCTCTCCTCGTCAATTAGCGTAACTTCCAGGGAAGGAAGTAGTCCAAAAGTCAATATGAACTTCAGCAAGAAACAGTACATGCACGCGAAATCAAGTATTCTCAAAATATCGTTTTTTACCCAATACGACACACACACACGGTGACAAAACTTCAATTTCATTTTCATTCTGAAGGTATCGATTTTGCGTGGGACCCCTTGCAAACCAAGAATCACTTGATCTTACACACAAACATTTGGTTTTACCCTCAAGACGTAGAGTCAGATGAAACATCTCCAGAAATAAAAAAAGTGTAGATTTTGATCAGGAGAGAAATGCGCTTCGATATCTTCATCTCTTTAAAAAATGCTTTGATTCACTCAGTTTATTAAACATCGCGTGACCAAGTCAGGAATGTCTAAATATTGAATATAATACATTATATAGTATAATGTTTTTGAATATAAATAATGAACTTCATTTACTACATATATTTAAAGGAAATTTCTATTCGCTAAAAATTTGAGAAAGGTATTGAAAAAATCATTATGCGGGTAACGCACATGTTTTTTAAAAATAAAAGTGCAAAACGTGATGGATTCATAAATAAATAAATAAAAACCAACAACAACATTCCCGATCGAAGAAAATAAAATGTGATATTTCAGTCGGATGATTCTCCCAAAGCGAGAATAACAATTTCTAATAACAATTTCTTCGAAGTGTTTTCGCAGCAAAAGACGGAAAAGGAATTTGAACGCACCGAAAAGATATGAGGAATGAATCTGTTGAATTTTCTTTAAAAAAATTAATATTAAATATAACATACATCGAGGGAAGAACATTAATATCGTATGTTACCACTAAGCATCACCGAATAATCTTTTCACTCGACAAAACACCAGGAGAAAAACTTTTGTTTGTTTTATTGACCAGATTTAACTTTGGTTCATTTAAAATAAGGATATATTTCTAGCAAAAGAATACATGTATTACTGCAATTTCATTATCAGCCATTCGTTTATAGAGTACTAGCCGACCTACACTGACAGTGTATAGAGTGCAACTGTAAACGTCTATCATTCATCGTCACTCGGTGCAGACAAAATTAGCGCGTTTCCAAATACAACAATTGTTATGATATCTTAATAAGTTCACATAGTAAACCAGGCGACAATTCAGAAAATTCTAATTTCCCTCCTTAAAATCGGAATTTTCTTTTTTTGACCTCTCTTGTTAGGGGTGAGCCTCTCACTTCGAAAGCTACCATCTCTTCAAATACGTAATAGTGGTACTTCTTCGTGGGTGATGAAGAAGAAGAAGAAATGAGTGATTGAGTCGGGACAACGTCCCCCCCCCCACAAGGAGAGACGTGAACAATCGTGAAAGCGTCATCCTACAGGGTACTTTCAAACTCTTATCAATTACAATTAATCATGTTTCTCATAAATGAACAAACCTTATCGTCAAATAAGCAGAAAACAGAAAACTGCTTTTGACCGCGAAGGGGATAATAAAAATTGTGTTTTACTCTCTCTTCGCAAAAAGAAGCGAAGGGACAATAAACAAGAAGGGCTTAAGGGGATTGGCCCCAAAAGATAATGCCTTTTCGTAAATGCGAATAAGCATTTACATAATACACGCAGTGAGAAACGCGTTCACTTATAACATTTTGACTATTCATAGCAATATTCACGCTTATAGTTTCGAATTCCGATGATCAATGGGACGTTTCCACTTGAGGCTGTCCTGAATAAGTACATTCCTATATTTGGTTGACAGTTTTTATCTGGGTTCCGTTTACCGCAAGTGATGTAGGAGGAAGAGATTTTGCGAAATGACATTTTGAGAGAGTTTTATCAGAGTTTCAACGACGAGACGGTTTTTGAGTGAAACCAAAAGACGAGAAGTGAGAGCATTGACGTCTTTGCGTAGTAGATTTGCGTCATTAGCAAAGAGAACCATTTTGCAATCAGGTGTGGTAGATGACATGTCGGATACGTATAGTATAAAGACGATAGGGCATAAAATTAAACTTTGAGGAACTGCTCAAGTGAATAGCTTTGTTTCTGAAAGATAATGCAGGAAAATTTGATATTCAACGAGGAAAATTTCGACTTGCTGATGCCTATCTTTCAAGTAGGAAGTTAGCCATTGATGCGCCAATTCACGAATGTCGTATGAGAGAAGAATTTCGTGATCGATTACATCGAATGCTTTCGAAAAATCAAGAAAAATACCTCCGCGGTCAACAGAATTACTTGCATCGTTTACAAAAGAAAATATGGCGGCGCTGTTAGTTAAAGGGATTTCCTGAAACCGTGCTGATCGTTTGAGAGAATATTATTAGGCGATAAGAAGTCTAAAAGTCTCTTATAGAAGAGTTTTTCCAGAATTTTTGGAAAAAGTTGGTCGATAGTTTCCAACATTACGTTTATTTCCTTTCTCATGCAATTGTTTCACTTTAGCTTTTTTAAATACGTCAGGAAACTCACCTTCTGACAAGGAGCTAGTGGATTCAGGTACATCATATATCTCTGATGAAATTTTTTTTTATTTTTGTTGTTGTTGTTTTTAATCGATGACACTCACGACTTCACTAGCGTTAGTTTTCAAACTGAACATAGGATGCGGCACGTGTGTGGATGTATTTGGTGGACATTGATTTTGAGTTACTCATTTCGATATTTTTTTTACCTACTTCTGAGAAAAAACAACTTTAAAAAATTTGTGATATCGTTCGGATTTGATAGGTCTAGTAGAGGAACGTAAGTTATTTAGAAATGGTAAATTATTTTTTGTCACTCAAACGTAATTTAATTTCGCTGTTTTATTATTATAAGCGTGTCGTGTGGCAAAGGCAATGAAAGCAGTCGTGTTTTGTGATTAAATGAGTTGGTTGCTCTCAAACACAAATAGAGGAGAGAGAGAGAGCAGTCGTCCTGGCGTCGGTTGCATTACGGGTCGTTTGCGGGAGGGATTTGCTGTCGTGTTGACGTTTCGAGGGCTCTTTCAATACAAAACGGACGCTGCATGCGATCAACAAGCCTCATTACCATAGATTTTTTGTATATAACAACCCCCCACCCCCACCCCAAACGGGGAGTAAATAGTTGTTCATCAAGGGAACGCGATTGATTGATTGATCCTGCTGCTTCTATTATTTGCAATATCCCCCTCTCTCCCACACTATACGGTGTTTCATGGGCTCTAATGACCTCGATGTTGACGAGCTCTAAAGCCCCATTTATATATATATATATATATATACACACGGTGTTTCTTCGTTTCGTGTGTCAGCAAGACGCGTCAAACATCGGGACATTAGAATGATTGAGCCACAACAAAAGTTTCAAAAGAAATAAAATAAAATGATTTGGTATAAAAGCCTTCATACATTTTTCTTCCAAAGTTTTTTCTTCTTTTTTTTATATCTGGGTGTTTTTTTTCTTTTCTTTCTTATTTTGTATCTAACCTGTCCTAAGTTCGTAAAAAAAATTCTTCTTTTAAGTGCCATACAAAACAGAAAGAATCCGTAGAAGACCTGCATAATGTACAATAACCCAAAACATTCCATGCGTCGAAAATGTCTCAACGCATCGAAAAGTGAAGTTGAAGGATTCTGTATTTGAAACAAACGAATTGAGAAACAATAGATCATCACAAATCGCATTCCGTGAACGAAAGCACGAAGAATAAAATATATTAATTTTACTTCTATTTAAAATCCTACACATGCCGCACATCCTTTTTCTTCCTTCCCTACCCCCCCCCCACGAAACTTTAAAACAATAGTAAAAATAAATCATTTTTGTGTGATGAAAGAACGTAGGTCAAAAGTCTCAGTGACAAACAGATAAACAGTAAAAAACCTCGTTCACCTACCGATATTGATGTAGAGAGAGTCGCCAGGAAAATATTTACTGTGCTAACAAGGAAAATGATTCAATTTCCCAACGCAACAAACACAACTCCTCGTTGATATTATTTCAGTTCACACGTAAAATATATTTTAGCGAACCTGAAACAGTTGTATCGCTCACATTAATTCCCGAATTCCTAACCGAAGAAGGAATAAAGGAAACTATGAACGCAAATAATAGAAAATTTAGTGGTATTTTGAACTTGAGACGGCGAGAACTACAAACATTAACAATGAATAGAAGAATGTTAGCCAAAGCGAAGCTGTGTCGGGGGAGCGAGTTGCTGCGAAGTCGTCGATGAGTTGAGCGATGAGTTGAGCGGAATAAGTGTTGTTCTCAAAGCAAATCTTGGTCACCTTTCAGTTACTAATGGGCATATTCGTATATTTTTGTGCATAGTGGATGATATATAAAATTCTCAGTGGGTCACAAAATATTATTCCACATTAAGAGGTTTAACTTCCACTGATATTACAAGGTTAATCCTTCAGAGTGTGAGAAATACAAAAATGAAGAAGAAAAAGCAGTAATACTTGACCCGAAAATTAATATACGCTAATAGATACATTAGATAAATTTATTGTCAAAAAAGCAAAAGTTACAGACTCCCTTTTTACGAAGTATGTACATTTCGTTGGGTGGATATTATAAATTTAATAATAATAAATTTATTGTCAAAAAAGCAAAAGTTACAGACTGCGTCGTATGACAAACGTGGAAGAGGACAATAAACTAATTTAAACTCTCGGGAAGCAAAAGCGAGGGACGTATTCCATCAGTTCCGATCAAGGGCAATTCCTAAGGCAAAGGCGGATTCAATTTTTTTTTTGCATAAGTTCCTAGATAAGATAAAAAGTTAGCTGCGAGTTATAATACATATATAACGTCAATATGTTTGTAATTTAACGCAAAAAATTTACATGTATAAATTATTATCGAACTATAGATTATTCTGAGTATAGTGTTTAAAAATCATAAGAGTTGAAAAAACAACACTAAATTCACGATTTATTGTTACAATAAACACGCCCCTAGACAAAGCCTAGACAACCTGTATAAGAAATCCGCCTCTACCCGAAGGAAAAACGGAACAATTTTTATTAATACCACATCGTACAAAACAAAATATCAGAAAAATAAAATTATATTTCACCACAGCACTCAAGTGATAATCATACTACCAAACGTGAGATATTGGAATGTAGTTATAAATATTACTTGACATTTGATTACAGACCATAAAAATTATAAAAGTTTTCTCACTTCGAACTTAAGATATTGCTGATTAAAACTGGATAATGTTACGGATTTTTAGTTATTCTCACGAATATGTGTCAAACTAGATCTAGAAATTTCTTATCCGATTATAATGCGTTTTGAGACTAAACATGTGCGCCAAATATTCAACGTCTAGAAAGAGAAACACCGAAAAAAACCGTAGAAAAAACAGTTAAAATATGTAACATCTTATTTTTCTAACAAACTCTCTGAATGTGTTTGATTCTCTTATTGTAAATACCAAATTTACTTTTCCTGTTCTAAGACACCAGTTGTAAGAATTTCTTTCAGTTATTTGTTATTTCCATTTATAAATTATTGGAGTTTCGCCCTACGCGTGTAGGAGATCCGTGATACAGTTGTGGAAGAATAAAAGGATGGCGTCGCGGTTCGATTCCCGGCTCCTCCCCATTTTCACCTGACCGAAAGTTATCCCATTATTTAATTTCGTTCACTCGAATTAAAGTAACGTTACAGAGTATCTAAATGCACAGGAGAGCCGCCGCGTTCGCTGCTCCGTCGGGTGAATGAGCTCTTGTGGTTCTTGTGGTGTGTTTCAGTCCCTGCGAGACTTCGAAGAGCGACTGCAACGCGCCCGCCGGCTCCATGGAGAACGCGACTCGTCTGGAGAACGTCACTCACACCATTTCGTGCCTCCTCAAGAACTACGACATTCGCTTGCGACCGAACTTTGGGGGTGANTCTCTCTCTCTCTATATATATATATATATATATATATATATATATATATATATATATATATATATATATATATATATATATATATATATAGTGATAAAATAATCTACGTTTACGGTTGAAACTCAAGGTTTGTTGAAGGATCAACGAATGTCAACTTACGAGTAGAGTTTTGTTCATAGTGAAAGCATCACGACATTTTATCAAACGGGAAAAAAATATTAAGTTGTTTAGAATTGGGTTGTGGTAACGGAAAATGTTGAATTCGTAAAAACTTACCATATGTTAGTCAGAATTTATTGATAATATAAAATTGCCTCGTGACCAACTCAAGACAACAGAGGTTGGCAATGGGAGAGATAGTATTATTTAAACAAAAAAAGAAAAAAAATTCCTTTTGCAAGTTGGTACTTTATTATGTTTTCCAGTTTTCCAACTGAACGAACCGCTTTCTTTTTCTTTTTTAAGACTATTAGAACGAGTTTACCGACAAAAGCTCACTTTATGCAGCTGTTTAGTTATCCCAACTAATTTGTAAATAGTTGAGAAATCGAAGCAGAAATCTTCGCAAAAAGGGAGAAAAAAATTCGAATCTTCGTCTTTTCCTAACATTTTTTTTCTTCAAAATAATGAATTATAAAAAAAATATTAAACATTATTTTCATTACACTCAATTCTTTACTTTTTATATCACACAGATCTCAATGTCGGCATCAGATCTTTCTAGAAAAGAAGTTCCATCGATTATTTTCACAAGGAAACAGTACAGCGTCACGTGCAAAAAAACCTGAGTCTTCAAAATGATAAAAAAATATTGATTCAATTAAAATCGCATTTAAAAAAAAGATTAAAAATCACTAATTAGCACACTATTATCACTTTTCAATCTTGGAATATACAAAGAGAGAGAGAGAGACTTGTAACGGAAGATGTATTCACACGTGCAATGTATTTGGAGACGAGAAATAAATAACTCGGATACCGGGGAGTAGCAAAATATCATATGCCCAGTTGAAAAGATTCAAGTTTATTTTAGTATTAAATAAATAAACAAACAAACAATTGTATCCGACCAGATTAGGCAGAAAACTGATTTTAATGCAAACGTGTCACAAGTAGACATAAATCCTTAGAGAGAAACACTCGAAACACATTAAAATATTAAAACGTTTCGCTACTACTTTTGTACTTTTTTTATCTTCAGGCGAACGTATCGCTAATTAAAAACGTTAACTCATTTTGCGATAAACGGGTCTCCAGTTCTCATTGCCACGAAAATGCAAAACAACATTCGGCGATTCTTCTGCCATCTTACGGTGTAATATTGAATCATGAGACGTGCCGGAATCGCTGATGGAAAGAACGTATTTTTTTCACTTTGAGACCCGAACTCAGTATTTGTTGAGTTGTGCCATTATTGCAGTCCATGTTCACCTGAAGATAAAAGTACAAAAGTTGTAACGAAATATTGCGTATACGATTTAAAATTTTAATGTGTTTCTGTATGAAGATTTATGTCTACTTGGTAATTGTGGAGCTTTAGCAACATTATCAAAGTATCCAAACCAAAATTACACTTCTTTCGATACTGTTTTACTCAATTATTGTATACTTTCATTTTATGTTTCTATTTTTATTTATTGTCATTTTATGTACATTTATATATTTTTCAGCGTATATTACTGACCATGGCTGCTATGCAGCCGAAAAAGCTTTATACCAATAAAAAAAATAATGAGCAACATAGAAACGCCTTTCAATTTATCATGCAGATTTATGTCTACTTGCGACATGTTTTTATTAAAATCAGTTGTCTTCTTAATCTGGTCGGATGCAATTATTTATTATTTTAGTAATTTTCCCGGGTGAGGAGCGACAATGAAAGAAACAAATGACAACTATCTATCTCTATCTATACCTCGTCCTTTTTTTTTTTTGTCTTTTGTCTTCCCCCCTCCCCCCCCCGCCCACTCCTCCTCCTAATCTCTCCCGCGTCGCCTCCATCTTGTCTTTTACCAAACGAACTGTTGTGTGGAGTGTCCCTGGAGGTTTCCTACTCGCAAGCGCCAAAACGTAAAGGAAAGAAAGAGTGGAGAGGAAGGAGAGGTGGATTAGTGGATCGCAAATCCCCGTCCCTCCCTCCCACCCGGATCCTTCTGCTCAGCCAAAAGTGCTCGGTTGGGGTCGCAACGATGTCACAAACGGAGTCTCCATCTTACATCACTAGCTTTGCTCTTTCCCTTATAGCGTGATTTATTTATTTCTACTCTTCATGTAAACAAACAAAAATAAACAAAATCATTAAATGTATGATACAACGAGTATATCGTATTTAGGCTCAAAGGACTATGATGAAGTTTTCTATTCACACGATCGTGCAGCGATCTAATATTATTTGAGGTAAAATATCTGAAATTGACTAAGGAATAAACAGAGTAACAAAATGTACGTGTTGTGGGTCAACGTTAGAAAAACATACTTCACCGGCCATTTAAATGAATTAAGATAAATTATAGTTGATGGTGAATATAAATTTCACAATTATTCAATAAACTTTACTAAATCAATTAAAACCAAAAATTATTTACAATAACATAAATTAACATAAAATAATAATAATAATTTTATTCCAATCAATATTGACTTTCTAGATACTTGCGCCTTATTGGAGGAAACATTTATTTTCAAAGAAACCAACGTTTCAATCAGAAAAGTGATGAAACTTTACTTGGATTTGTAGCAAATTTCCCTTCGTAGAATTTATTTACATCACTTTTATCTACGGGGTCAGTAGAGGACATAAATCACGTAGAAAGCGTTCTGCTCGACCGCCGCCACGTTTCTACATCGAACAGTCGTATCGTTTGTTCTGATGAATAGAAATTAAATCACGTTTTTCCCCTTCATTATTTCTCGTATTGTTGTGTTTTAAAACAATTAGAATAATAATGAAGAAGACGATTTGGGTTAAGGGCTGCTCTCGCCTGCGAGGACTACTTTAGTGCCATAGAAGAATACTGAATATATTATAGATATTTTAAAGACTAGACCCCTTCATTGTCCTCAAGCAGCGAAGACGAGAGAAGATGAAGAGGACGTTGAGCATCTTACACGCACCTCACACCCCATCATCATCCTCATCCTCATCCTCATTCCAAGTTGGTGGAAGCGTGTACGAAAATTTCTCAAGATTAGGAAATATATTTCAGTTTTGATTACTGACAAAATCAGTATAAAGCGATACAAAATCAGAATAGGAAATAAGCAACGCAAATTATAATAAATAGAGCTGTATTGCGCTTTTTCTTGGCACACTAAGATATGCCATTTAATATTACTCTTCTTAATTAGTAACGATATGTTTCATACCTCTTCCGTGCGTCTACGCTAGTGTAATGGCCAATCCTGGAGGAAACCTGCCTTCGAGGCAGCGCGCTGGGCGTGCCCTGCCTCAGCCCTACGCCGTGGGATTAAGAGATAAGGTTCTGAAAACTTGTTTAATACATTCGAAGCGTTTCAAAATGAAATTATTGATTTTGCGGTCACGATCAATTTACGTAGTACGAAGAGCAATCCGCAACTCCATTGAAAACGTTCTAGTGATGCAATGAATCTCCTGCAGGAACGTCCATTTAGTCCATGTAGAACGATGTCAATAAAGCTTCCTCTTACAAAATGTTCTGCATTTTTTAAAAAGTACAAGACACTAAAAAAGTCTACAGCGATAAGTTATCGGTTAATTCTGAAATGTTTTGTAGTTCCCACTTCATGTTGAAACACTTCTTGCCTTTTTAATTGTGTGTGGTCTCGTCGTAAATGTCAAAAAATTAATTACTTCTCGTGAAGAAGAAGATTAGATAAAACGCTTTCAGCGCTTTTATTGCGGAGGCAAAATTACTCTCGTATTTCATCACCGATGCAACAACAAAAAATCAACAAGCAAACAAACATCTCTGAGCTTCCAGAACGTCAGTTTGGCCAAAAGAGAGATAGAGAGATTTCGCAAACAAATCTCAGAGCATCTGAGGAGGAGGAGGAGGAGGAGGAGGAGGAGGAGGAAGAAGAAGAAGAAGAGGAAGGAGAGGAAAAACGTAATTTGTGTAATATAGAGCTTCTTTCTCTCTTCAACTCTATTTCAGGAATGTAACTAATACAGCAGTTTAGTTATGACTCAAATTAATAAAATAAAATACATATGTCACAATTTCGTACAAATAATTTTGATTCTAAAACATACAAAATAACACAACGTTTCGCCTCTAATGCGAGACTTCGTGAGAGTTCATTGCTAGAGAGTGACACATGTATGATTTCATTAATTTCAGTCTGGGAGGAACTGAGCTCGTTTATTCTTCATTAGAGTTATATTCAGAAGAAGAGATGATTCAAACATGAAAACATTATTCGTTGAGAATAGCATGTTGCCTTCGTGTAGACTCTTTTCCGTCCACGCGTATACACGTATTTGCTGGAAACGTCTCCTTTTTACTGAACTTCAAGAGATCGGTTTGTTTCTTTTCTCGTATCTACGAAATAAACAGGAAANTATATATATATATATATATATATATATATATATATATATATATATATATATATATATATATATATATATATGTGTGTGTGTGTAAAATGTTTTTTTTAATATATATTTAAAAACGCCGGCAGTGGGAAATGACACCATGCTGCATCGCTTTCTCAAAGTGGACGGAATAAAAAGTCAAGAAATATTCAAACATTCACTTAATTGCGGATGTTAATTGGTAATATGAATCGCTCCCAAGGCAACTGAGAATGGAAATATAGCTGCTATTTTCATAGTTTAGTTGTTTCTCATGAAATAAGAAATATTGCAACGGACCAATTATTGCGCTGGGAAAAATTGTCGAGATTTTTTGAAATCTGTGATATCACAGTACAAATCTACGATGAATGATATAATACGACTCTATCCATAAATGGTACACGAGACAATTAAATCTTCTTCTATTCTTCCAAAAGGATTTTTTTGCTCTCGAGTCTTCTATCAGACGAAGTTATTTTTTTTTTTTCCTTTTGCTTTAAAAGTGTCTTCCACACTGCGTCTGTTCAAAAGAAGGCGAAAAGGATGTCGATAGAGTTCGTTTACACGTGTGCGCTTCTTTCCAAGCAAAACGCTTTCGAACGTTAACGCTATCTGGGAGGTAATTTATGAATCACGATGATTTCGTTTTTGGTAACAATGGTCGACCCCCATCCCCCCCCACCCCACCCGCACCCATCTTCATCGTCGTCAAGGAAGCAAAAGCAAAAGAGATACAACGCAAGAACATGTGTCTTCTTCCTGGTCTTCCCNTCCAAAGAACAGCTTTGTCTTCGTATTTCATTCCCTCTCATTCCCGACGTTTCCACTTCGAGGGAGGATCTTCGGTTCATCGTCCTCTCATCACTTTCATCACCGGGGATACTATAATGTTGTAGTTTGTGTACCTATAACGTCGCTTCCATTATTTACTTTATGCCATGAACTGTTCTTTGGACTTAATTTTAGAATTGGAAGAAGAAGAAGAAAAACAAAAATTAAATATTACTTCTACACTATAGAGCTACGAGTTTTGATAGCCATAGACCACATGTGAGGTCATCTGAGTTACACGTGATGTTATTACTTATCAATTCAGAATATTTTTCTATTATTGTTTTTCGATTAAGTAATTACCAAATGAAATGCAAGAAGAACAGCAAAGAATTCTCTCAAAGGAACCTCGCTACTCGTGTATCTCTTGGTTCTTCGCACCAGAGAGCATAGCAGTCGCACATCTACACATGTTTACGTTTAAGTTTTTCTTCTCCCCCCCTCCCCTCTAACCCCGCCGTCCGGTGGCTAAGGGGATAGCGTGCTCGCTCACCACTCCAGGTCAGAAAAGAAAAAAAAAGAATTGTAGCTCTTTGAGAACGTGAATGTTCTTCAGTTCATGATGTAGCTGTGACTACTGAAAAGCGAACCCCCCTCCCTTCCCCTTGTATCCACCTCTTCCTAATATCAATATAACTCTTTTGCCTATTACTAACCACTTCTACTAACCCCTGCACGTGGACGAACGTGTTGGTAACCCACCTTCTAACAAAATAGCCCCCCTCTACTTTACCATCCACCCACCCACCCACGTCCTTCCTTCCTTCCTTCCTACCTCCTCCTCCTGTAGATAAAAACTTCAATAGCACTATAACCTACATCTCCTCTATATCCCCTTTCACTACAAAAATACTACAAAAGCGAAAAGTAAAAAAGCTTCATGGGTCACGAATCGAGTAACAACATCTTTTAGTTCATTGGATCAACGCTTTTATATACCGTTACACAGACAACATAGCAATTTTGACGCATTTATTTCTCATCCTTTAACAGTGTGCGTGTGAGTGTGAATTATATCTACACGTACGAGTTAGAATTTAATATCTATAAAATAAGAGAGTATCCATAGAGTAATTTAAAATGAAATATAATATCAGATCTATATAAAAGGTAATATTGGAAATATATAAACGATAAATCAATGAAAATGATATTATAGAGTTAGGATTCTAAAATGCGCACCCTTTTTTCTTAGAAAGATAGTTTCACAGGGTGAAATTTTGTTTCTAGATAACAAAGGAGGCATTTTTAAGGACCTTTTTTTCTTCTTCCCTTTTTGGGGGGTTCTTTGTCCATTTTTATCCCAACCGTGTCCATATTCTCCTTTTCCACCTTTTACTGTAGCTTCGCTCATGTATAAGAGATGCGACGTGAAACTTTCATTCAATTCATACTCGCTTTTGGTCCTCTTCTTACCTCATTTTGTACGAAATTTGAAGCTAAAAATCTTAACCCAAATAATAGCAAAAAGCACGATTCTGATCCATTACTCTTTGGATGTGAGTGTATCCCTCTACCGCAAGTAGTATCCGTTTTCATTCAGTTATAGGAGAGTAGAGTAGAGTCTGTGAGAGCGACCGAGAATGAAGGGAGGGAGGGAGGGAGAGGGAGGGATTCGCTGAAGTGAAGTGAAGTGAAGTGCTCGACGACGTGTCACGCGGAAATTGCTTCCGTTTTGTCGCCACCAAAGAGTGGGAGGGGGGAGGAAGGGGGAATCGCTCTCTGCTTCGGGGAACCCCACATTCATCGTGCATGTCGTCGACGCCAGGGGCGCTTCGATCGCCTCACACCTGCCTGACACTCCGACATCCTGGATGACACACCCTGTGACACTCATGTGCTGGTGCTGGTAACTCAACCCAATCACATCTCCTCACCACTCTCTCTCTCTCTCTCTCTTTCACATTAAACGGAATGTCAAGAGCCGACCACAATTTATCTCTTCCAGCGATAAATCACAATCCACCTCGAAATGATTCATTTCTGTGTCATCATTCATTTCCACTACGTTTCTTGCATCGGAAATTTCAAAAATGAGATTCATCAAAAAATATCCGTTTTGAAATCGAAAATTCGTTTCTAGGAAACCAGTCACAAATTTTAATATAGTGAATTTTAATAATACAGTTGTGTAAGGTCACGTGATATGTCTCACTTGCATTGTTTTGTTGACACCCCCCCCCCAACGAACAATTAAAACAAAAAAAAAACAACCCAAAAGTGGTGAAAAATGTATCAAAAGATACAAAAAAGAAGTTGTTCCCGTCATTTGACTTTTATTTGAAAATACGATTAAAAGCGTATTAACGCATTTTCCTCCCATTTCACTGAAATTCCTTTCGAAAATTAAACTTCGGGAAAGCAAGAAAAACATTGAAAATTTTAGTATTATTTTCTTGAAGATAGATCTTTTAACCGGCCTCTTCTCGTGTCGTGTAAACAGGAACTCCCGTCGTCAATTGGTTCCGTCATTCCTATTCATTTAGGACCAAAATCGGAGAACGTGTATTGGTGGGTAGGAATCCCTATTAATTTCTCCGTGCATTTTATGAACATTTTCTCCTTTCAAATTGGTCCTCAAAAAGGTCCAATTTTTTAATTTTTCAACTTACAATAAAGTAGAGAGGAGAGAGACTAATTTCTCTACGTCACAACGAAATTGCATTTCCAATGTACCAACCATCATGCTCAATGTAACATCCTCTCACATAATGCTCACACCAAAAATAATATTCACACAAAGCGAACTTTTGAATTTGACGTGAATTAGTGATTTCAACTTCTCAAAGCCACGTCTCTCAACATCACATTCATCCTTTTTCTCGACGTTACAATTTTTTTTTATTGAAAAACGTTTTAGCGAAAAATGATATATTTTATATACCGTAACTTATCGTCATAAATTATTTGTTGAAACATAATAAATTTATTTGACGAGATGGTTAAAAGGTTAAAATAGTAAAAATCCTCGTTAAAATCAACAACAGTGCGAACGAATCAATGTCGTCAATTTGTAAAAAAGTTCTGCAAATATTTGGGATCCAGACTCTGGTTCCTTCCTTTTGCTTCACGTTCCTAAAAGTCAAAACGGAATCTGGAGCGTAAAAGGTTGTAGCGATAACTTTTGCAATTCGAATCAACCACAGGTCGATGAAGAAAGCGTTTCCATTCCGTCTCTCTTTACCACAAAATGATTTTCATGGGATGCGGATTCACACTCTCTCTGTCTCAGTCGCCGAGCGAAATAAAGCCGTCACGTTTCTACACCTCGTGATTTCTTTTTGAAATGGATTTCGGAAGTTCCCGTACACAAGTGTATTAGAAAGTCTACTAGCGTATATCCTACGCTCCGATGTATTATACAAAATTGAATTTTGAGTTTCATCTATTAATAAGTTTAACAATTATATATTTTAAGGTTGAAAAAAATTAGGTAATAATTCTGTTCAAATTTAAGAGTTTAAACGAGTTTTACTGACCCCGTCCCTCCCCTGCTTAGGTCCGCTACTCAAGGACTAAAACTAATGGAGGGATGGGATTTCCTCCCAATTCCGTGAACATACTTAACATCCCTTTAAGAGAACAGGCCCTTCAATGTCCTAACAACGTAATACACTTTGTGCAGTGGGAGGTATTAGGGAGCACTTCGGTCGCCGGGTGTCAGCTTTAGCTGTTAGCTTTAGTGTCAGCTTTTGACGAGAAGCGAATGAAGTGTCGCGGGGTGACGTCATGACAAGTGCTGACGGATCTTAAGGAAGATGTAAATCTGTACTCTTCAAAGGACGAGAAACTGTCTCTGCATAAAAGACAAGAAATATCGAAGCACAATGTTGTTGTTGTTGTTATTTTTTGTCACCGAAGACACGTGCTCTGTAAATCGGTTTAATGTTCTTTCTATTTTCACTTTATTAAGTAACTGAACTCTACACAAATTGAAAATGCAATTTACGTAAAACTCTACAGCGGAAGTGATGAAGTAAAAATCTTCTCTCTTTCAATAAAAGAGAAGACGAGGAGGATTTTTAATTGAAGCACTTTCTTCGTTTTCTCCAAAATCACTTTCGAAAGAATCCCCTCCTCTGACGAACTTCTTCAGGAGTCGTGCTCGCAAAATTTATAAAAAGATATTTTTAAATATAAAAAGCTTTTTCCCCGTCACACGTCGCCTCCTCCTTCTAACACACAAACATACGAAACACGCTTCAAATGCAGTTCACAACTGAAATAACAATAAGCAGCAACACGGTTTTGGCGTTTGTAAGATTTTAAGTGATCGAGAATATTTTCAAAGATGTATTTAAATTCCTCTATCGCGAGAGGATTTTTGACAGTCTTCGTAACAAAATTGGGAAATTTGTCGATTTTTGCTATTTCCAACACTACATGCAAGTTTATGTTTTAGAAACTGATTCGAAAATCGTTAATTAAAATGAATATTGTTGAAAAATGAACCACAAGACATTATACGTTACAAAAAAAAAATTAAATACAGTTTAAATTCATAGATAAAGGAAGTTTGTATGCAGTGTTTTTATCATTTGTTTCGAGTAGAAATACTGTTTGTTTATTAGTTGTTGTTTTGTTTTCTTTCATTTTTTACTGTTTACCATCTTCAAAAGAACGTGTGTCAACTCAGAGTCCGGATTCGTTTTGTTTTACATGTGCGCGTTTTGTTGTCAGCATATAAGACACCGAATTTTGTGATCGGGCGATTTCACCAAAACCATCGCACATACTTTCACATATACGTTTTTTTTCACGTTACGTGCTAAAAGCAAAAGTAATTTCATTGTTGTATTTTTGTATCTGCAGTGCGCTTGCTGTCCTCCTATGTATTCTACTTCTGCTTGGTCCATTTACAAGCGTATGGAATCAAGCAAGCAAGCAAGCAAGCAAGCAAGCAACAATATCATTCAAGCTTCTTCAATCAGGAAACAAATACCTAAATATAGCAGACAGAAATACAAAACTTTTTTAAAGCGAAATACTCCTACTGCGGATGTGATGCATACTAATTCTACTTTACCTACAGAAAAAATTAAGCAAAATCGTTGGAGTAGTTTTTGAGATACATTCGAAATAGTACTTTGACCTTCAAGTGAAGTTTTTGTTTGANTCGAAAGAGTACCTTGACCTTCATGTGAAGTACCCTTTTTTAAAGCAAACAAAAAATCAGAGCACGTCCATTGACAAGTAAAATCTATCGTAAATGAGAAAAGTGAATTAAATTGATTCATCCCTTTACTCAGAATTGCTACGCACAGACGTTATGCCAAAAGTCACTTTTCTAGAATCGGATATTTCCGTAAAAATCTCGTTTTCGAATTTTTTCTTTCACGAATACAATATTTTCTATACGAGAAAAAGTACTAAGTGTGGAAAGACGTTATCAAAAGGTCAGCAGAATGTGAATGCAAATCTGCTTGTGTTTGAAGAGGGATTCACCCAACGTGTAATTCCGAAAGGAAACGTCGTGCTGATCCATTCCCTCATTTTAAATATTAATAGTTTCACGAATTATTTTTATCTGTTCTTCAGTACTTCTTTCATTGGATTTCGCCAATATTCAAGAGACATTCCCTCACAAATAGCGTCACAAAGAAAAACAGACATTGGACTCTATTGTAAATGTTGTTTTTGCGACTGTAAAATAACCCGAGGGGGCGCAGTGAAATAGATTTTTTGTTTTTGAATTCAGAGCAACATTATTATTATTATTATTATTATTGTAAATCGGGTAATTGGAACAAAGTTAAATTTCGTGAAAAGGGGTTGAAGGGCGAGGGACGAGGGGTGGCAACAAGCGTCACGTGATGCGCCTTCACTTCCGTTCGAGACACCATCGGAAGCGGAAACAGCAGCAGCAGCAGCAGGCGGATCCATAGGGGGGGGGGGAGGGGGAGCTACAGACCCCTGGACTCTTAACAGATAAAACTGAAGTTGATAACTGCATACTCCGTAAAAGTGTTACCAAATGTATAATTGTTATTAATAATACCAGAATAATAAAAGTAATGCGAAATCAACAAAAGCATATTATTAATTTTAATAAATAATTCTTTTTATTAATAATGCCAGATGGTTCATTATTAATCACTTATTTGATGCACTGTATTTTAAGGTAATATTTATAAAAATTTGTGTTGCGAAACTCTAATTTTGAAAGAAAAACGCTCCCCGGTTAGCTGCCCTTTCCCCCTTTGATATTACGGTCGTCTAATAGATCAATAGATCTCTCTCTATCGCGCCACTGGCACGGGAAGAGCATCATTCCCCCCCCCCATTGGTGGAACACAGCGTGAACTCTGTGGTTTGTGCTCTCTTCGTGTTAATAGCGAATCGATGCCTCGGAATCGTCCTATAAGCAAACGTCATGTCCTTCCACTAAACAGCCACTAAACCGGCGCAATGTGTGCGCTTCTGGTAGAGGGAAAAAACGATACGAAAATTCACCAGCTAAGTACTCGACAAGTACATATCATTTTTCAGTTCATCCATATTCGGAATACGTCATTCACCATTCACTGCTTATTAATGGCTCAAAATACAATTGGTGAGTTTTACTCGCTTCCTTTCATAAGGTCAATTCAAAGATCCAAGCGATTCCATTATACACATTTACAAAAATAACTTCTATACTTTCTACTCTTTACTCCGGAGAGTTATAAACTTAATATATTCTAAGAAATAATTTTTTATTGAAAATAACGTCAGCAGCGTAAGGGATACATTTCTTCTTCGTCATAAACTGCACATCTTTTAGTACTTCTCTTCAATTTTTCGTCGCCTTTTAGCAAAAATCAATTAAATATCGGAGCTTGAGATATCTTCTTCCCCCAAACCGCAAAATGGAAGAAAGGTGACATCGTGCGCTCACGATGCACGAGACTTCACAAACAAAGGACATGGACGCGTTCCGTTTCTGTTCCGTCGGGTTCTTTTCCGAAGCAAAGAGTAAAGTCATGTCGCACTAAAACTGAAGCTCGCAAAGAGAAAGAGAGAGAATAGAGGGATATAAACGAGAGGTAGCGAGCAGCGTCATAGAGTAGACGTAATGGAGAAATGAACATGAAATTGAAATTAAGTTGAACGCATCTCAAATGTTTCATTTCGAAGCGCACACTCGTTTTTTTTTCTCTCTTTAACTATTTTTTTTATATTTTTTCACACACCTCCACCTCTGCAGAGTCATTCAATTGACACGATGAATACGATCTGTACGACCCAGAGGAAAAGTTTCTAAGTTTTCGTCCCTCGAATACGAACAATGATTTTTAGTAGCATTCGAAAATAAACTGATGAAACATGCCACGAAATCGGCAGAAATTGTTTACTTTCGAAGTGATTTCTGTTTTTGAATATTGACGACGGGAGGTCCCGGGTTTCAGTCCCGGTCCGTCGCAATTTTCACCTGACCGCTGTAGACGATGCAAACACTCTTCCTGCACGAGTGGGAAAATTGCTGCTCGGAAGTTGAAGTGATTTAATTTCCTCCCCCCTTTTTCTTCCCGTGAAAAACAAGAGTGTGAATAATTCTTCTTCGTCCCTCGTGAGAGACGTGAAAAATCGAGATGCGTCTTCGTTCTCTCTCTCTCTTCGTCATTTGTAAAACGAACGCTGCGCCTCTGGACACAAAACCCTCAACCTCCATCCCTTAAACCTCTGCGGAAGGGAACAACGAACCCCGAGGCGCGATTGGGGCCCTGCCACCCCCACCCGTCGTCCCCCGACGGAGCACACGGCGCGACGGCTCCCACCAAACCCCACAAGAGATATTCGGAGTAACTAGTAATCAAAATAATACAAAACAAAGCAGAAGTTTCAAACGAATTTACTCAATTCCCATCAAGCGGCGAAGGACTTAATATTTCGAAAATAAATTATTTAGCAAACAGGTTTCATCTATTTGTTATTCCCAAAAATAAACCACGCTATTGCAATCACTGAGAATTCGAGATGAATTATTAAAAAGGGATTGATGACACTCCCGCCCATATGTAAATCCACTTGTGTCCAAAGGAAAAACTGCAGAGACCACCGCGTGGCACACGATAGGAATTCTAACTTCGTCACGTGCTTTTTTTCTTCTTTTTTCAGAAAAATTTCTCTGAAATTCAAGAAATTTACTTTCATTGTTAATTGTTTTCTTGAGTTCAATCGTTGGTACGTTTAACCTGTTTGCCCCTCGATCACAGGAATAGTTGTGTGGTGGGGTACAGTCCTCGGTTCCATGAATCACACAATGCGGTTATGTGCCTTCGGATTTGAGACGAAAACATTAAGAACTAACTCAGGAGCACCACTGTGTTAGTAATGGAAACATAACCCACATTTTCAATGCAAAAATCCCCGACTGCTGCACGGAAGGACGTAATTTAATTTTGTGCAGCAGCGTTTCGCACACAACTGGACTCGACACGGGGTCCCGTGTTGCTCTTCACACAACTCGACTGAGGCGAAACAGGGATCTTCTCTAAAAAATAAAAAAAAACAGGGACAAAATACGCGAGATGAAGTTATGTTCTTCGATAGAATTACGGAACATAAGTGGTAATGAAAAATAATATAAAAATTTACACGAAATAGCAGGTTCCTCGTAGGAAAATGTGCAAGAAAGAAGAAGAAGAATCAGAAATATTTGTACCAAATGTCCGTCGATGCGCTCTCTCTCCTACAAAAAATATCCTTCTTTGCACAATCGCAGAGTTGAACAATTTCTTCTGAAGTTAATTCTTAACAAAGAAATTAACGCAAATACAAAGTACGGTTTGGTTTAGACGCTATTCCCAAGTCACCAAACTCGCCTTCACATTCCTTCCCGATCTGTGTAACCCTCTGAGCGCAGTTTTATTTTGGATATTAGTAAGGGTGGTTCCTTGCTTGCATCCGGAAAGCAAATTAGCTTATTGTAATCGGTCGTGTGCACAATTTTTGTATCTCTCAGCACTAATTGATTTATCACTTGATCACTATAAAGGAATACAAGCAAAACGAAGTGGAATTTTATGAAAACCCACATCAGTATCATCTCCAGGTATCATCATCATTTGCGTTTATTACTTTCTCATATACAAAGTAGTAGATAGAAAGTATTGTAATCGTGAAGAAATTCGAAAGCGAGATTTCGACGGAAATAGCCCTTTTGGGGTTTTTTTCCCCCGATTCCGGAAAAGTGGTTTCGGCGTAATGTCCGCCGTCTGTGCATAGCGATTCTCAGTAAATGGATGAATAAACTCAATTCCCGTTTCGTATTTTCGATAGAATTTACTTGTTCCCAATGCACGTGCTCTATTCTTTTATATTTCAATACACTTCGTATTGTCACTCAAAAGTTCACCTTGAGAAACATGTATAAGAAAGTATGTGCAATGTTCTTTCTTTTTCTTCAAGCTCTTCGCACCCAAAGGGAGTCATTGAAAGTCTTCACAATGTCTCTTATCGCAGTTAGGCAAAATCACTACATACATTGGACAGCGAAGACGAAATGTTTAACCATAAAATTAAAATGCTTATTTCTATTTCATACATGTCAAGGTGTGTCAAAATATGTTGTCCCTAAGAAAAATAAATTTCATTCTTGCTCCTCAGGTCAAAATTTAGGATGATAAATTCATCTCAAGACTGTGAAGCTACAAAGTTTTCTTGAATATTTTCGCTATATATCCTGAGATTGAGAACACGCACGTAAAACGACAAATAAAAAGTTATATCCTGCGTCAATTTATTCGTAATTTAAATTTAGAAAAATGTCGAATTGAGAGCTTTTCGTCAGTTTTTCGCTTTTCTTTTGTTGATTTGTAACGACGATAACCACGATTTTGTTTTCGTAACAGTTGACTACCAACGTGACATCAGCGAAGACTCAGGGAATTTTTTTATAAACACAAGTTCTGTACACTTGTTGTGTCTGTCTCTGTTCTTCTGTAGGAGAATCGGTGACGCTTTTGTGAGGAAAATGCCTCCGTTTCGTTTATTTTCCGCGATGACGTGTTCAGTGATCTTGACGCTGTACGTCAACGACTTCAGAGACAGCACCACCAACATTCTCATCCAGGTGCTGATGGCGTTGGAGGGACTCATTCTCTTCGTCAAAAGGTGTTCAATTACGCATAAAACGAAATTCAACTTAGAGGAAACATCTGGGCGAGCAGGATGGATGCGGGTGACGTGTCTGTCTTGCTGCCTTTGGGGCCTAAGTGCAGGCGAGTGACGCCTGTCGTCGCGCCACCTCTCAATCAATACCTACCTCATTTCTGCGACCGCGACGACGACGACGACGACGACGACCAAGAGAGACAGAGACTCCACGTCCCGTGACTCTCTCGGGGGCGTCGAAGACAGAAAAGAAGAGCACCGAAGAAGCAAGAATCAGATGATGCAACCTCACTAAAAAGTATTGTGGTGATGAAGAGTGTGCTGGATTCAATAAATAATTAATCGAAAGGGGTCGTTAAAAGACGTGTTTCGCCGCGAAGAAGTCCAGGGAAAATTATGAACACGGTTGAGATAGGTTCTGGATGTTATATAAACTGTAGTTGGGGGTTGTCTCGTATTTCCTTTCTAATATAATACAATGGAATGAATAATGATCGTGAGGAGAAAATAAATTTACTTTCGAGACAGCAATACATGAACGTATATCCCTGATTAAAGTGTTACATGAAGCTGAAAACTCGTGTTTCTACGTTACGAAGGTTCATCCAGAACTTACGACATTTTACTGCGGAGGTGCCGTTTGTGGAATATTCACTTTAACACTGATGAACAAAATAACAACATTTGCTTCGTGCTCACTAATCAACATGCACCAAAATCACTCATTGGAATCAGTGGGGGTGAAGATATTGCGACAATCTTTAATACACAATGTCACTTTCATGACTGTCTGCAAACCCGATTGTATCTTGAAACTCTAGAACCACTTATCCACCTTTCTCGATTGTTGTTTTTTTTAAATTCATACACATGTTCTTTAGCTAGGTTTTTAGTACATATATTTTGTTACCTTAAGTATTACAAGGAATAGAGAATCCAGTCGGGGGAAGCGTCAATCTTGGGAGAGGGATTTCTGCATACTGTTAGGAGACAACAATTACAATTTCAGCCGTCTCGAAGAGTTCGGCGACATCACATAACTATCTACAAAGGTCAACCTAAATTATTGAAAGAAAAAAAAGAAGAAAAAAAGAAAAGGGTTTTAAAAATAGTATTCTTAAAATACTTCAAGTTACGAGAGTAATTCAAGTAGGTAAAAATAAATTCCAAATTTTACGAGGAGCAAGAGGCGCTTGACGTGCAGAAGCGAACATTGAAGACGGTTCTCAAAGTATAAAGAAGAGTTAGTACATACGCGTAGGCGTTAGAGGGAGAGACGCCAGAAGTCATCGCACAAAAACTGCTCGCGCAGAAGTGTGAAGCCGACAGAGATACCTCTTTTGTCGTCAGTGAAAGTTGATGAAGGACTGAATGGAATCGTCTCGGAAACACATTATTGGGGATTCATTTTGACCCCACTATTTTCAGCTCAAAAAATGTTCGGTTTCCAAAAATCAAAAGGAAAACATACATTCATTTTCTTTTCTGTACTCGATTCACAGTTTTCTATCTAGAAAACTTAAACCGTCTCAAACTAAAAAATGTCTACCAAAAGTTGCAAAAAGTAGAAAAATTGAAATTGGAAGTTAGTGCTATATAAGAGTGCGCAACATTCTACACGTCCTCTCAGAGAGACCCTCTTTCCATCCTTTCGGTTCCTCTTCTTCGTCTCTTTCCCGTATTGCGATACAAAACATATTTTAGACTTTCAGAGTATTATCTTCAGAACGCTAAACATATAATGAAAATATTTCCATTCCAGAGACGAGTGATAACTTTCTATTCATCTATGTATCAACTTTATTCAAAAGAGAATTTTTTAAAAGTTATTTGGACGTTTTCGGAGAAAAATCATTCGAATTCGCAGACATTATCATCTTCCTTCGCGATAGGGAAAAATCTCCAAGTAATATTTCACTGAAGAGATCCGGAAACACAATGTAGGAACAATGTGTGGACGCGAAGCGCATCAGCGAAAAACAGTCGTCGTGTGAACAGGAAAAAAAATTATGATTCTTTTACTTCTATATTTTTAATGAACATTTTCTCACTATCTACTTAAAATATTTACAGGTTATTTTTTTTTTAATAATTCATACTTCATAAGAAGTCTGGAGTATTTCATTATTTATTCATATTTACGTATTTGCACATAACGAGAAAAATGCCGCATCGAATATTTTCAAAAATGCAGTAAATTTTTCCTACGTAAGAAATTAAATTCCTACAGAAAAGTAATTCTACATTTCTTGACGAAAATAAACTACAATAGTGTACGCAAAGGGCGCTGGAGTAGGGTTCCTTCATCGATCGTCCGAAACGCCTAAAATGCCACGTGAACACGCATTTCTCTCTCTCTCTCTCTCGTATCTACTGTAAATCGCTCTCTCTCTCGAATTGAGTGAACAATGAAACACCGTTTGTGTTCAAGATACGGCGATCGAGTAGAAAAAAGAAGTTACAGATTTTGTGTAAAAGATCACCTGGAGGGCAATGAACAAATTTACTGCCCGGAATCAATGTCGATCAGAGGCGGATTTATCGTTCCGGCGAAATCATGGTATGCGCTTAATGAGAATAAAAATAGTTAACTATAATATGGTAGAAAATAGAAGAATATGTACATTCAATAGAATACAAATATAACCTATGTACAATTATCAAATGTTTAAATTTTTCCGATAACATTGCTAATACATTTTAAATATTAAACAACCAATGTATAAAATCCTCCTCTACCTGAAAGAAAATAATAAACAAAAGTAGCATGCTGAAAAATAATTTTGTAATTTTACATTTTATGAAAATCAATGAATCACTCATTGTAGAAGCAATGGTGCAGTACTTAGCTTTTTACAACTGCTTCGAAGAGATTAAATCTTATGACACCCGTTACGGTATTTGTGGGATAATTGAATAATACATTTAGATTGGAGGTAGGAGGTAGACAACCGGAAGGCATTCAGTCATCACTTATTTCAGTGCGATGGATCTCAGTTGTCGAGCGATTCGACTGGATTTAAAATATCTCAACGCGTTCGCAAGATCCATCGCACGTGACCCGTACAGGTTAGTTTGTATCGCGAAAAAAACGAGACGGTGTCGTGAAAGAAGTCAAGGGAAAGGGTTATTTTAACCATCAAGCGATGAATGAAAACTGAAAAAAAAAACCTTCAATTCTCTCATTTGATTCATGTTCACATCTGAATGGCCAAAGACGTGATACCCGTTTATACGAAAAGTGTTGAACAGATTTCTTTGTCACACAACTCAACAGATCCCGCGCATCGCATCTGCACTCTTAATTAACGTCCAGATAAAAAGCACGCGCCAGACGCAAACAAACCCTTCTTTTAATTCGTACAGTTATCTCTTTTTCGTTTCGCGCTCGCGTTGAGATAAAAGGTTCTCCGCGACTTTCTTGTTTCTCAGTGAAACGAAACATTTTCTTGAAGTTACAGAAACTTCTGGACAATAAAACGATACAAAACGAATTGATTTTTACTTCTTGACGTAAAATATACGATTCATTTTGGATAACAGTCCGTATTGTATTAATTATACTTTTTATAAGTATATTATCCTTTGCTTGTTTCCGGAGACTGACTTTTAGTGTATTGTCCCCCCACATGGTCACACGGAGTTTGCAACTGCCTTTCAGACAATAAAGTTTAAATATTTTGGGGGCAATAAAGTTGTTTTTAAAGAAAATCGAAAACAGATAGGCGAGGGTTTAACTTAACATAAATATGAGTTCCGACTACTTTATAAAACTGTGATACATTAATAATCAATAATATTAAACAATTATGAAAAAAGTAATGCTGAAAAATCCGAAAATACACACAACACATCAAAAGCGAAGAATATTTTATAATGCAAAACCATTTTTTACAATCAAGGGGAAGTGGGGAGGAGGAGGGCAGGATTCTTAAGCTATAGGGAGTTCTTAAGGAGTATCTAATGTAGTAGTACTACGAGGTAGTGGTTCCCAAAATGTACGCCAGGGAAGCACAAGGACGGTGCACCTCCACTCACGGCGCCGTAAAAATTAAAATTTAAAAATTTATGTTTTTTCTGTAAGACTTAAACCTTCAACACGAACTGCACGTTTCATAAATAATTCTTCTGTTTATTTCACTCCGATTTGTTTATTTATTTATTTCACTCCGATTTTATAGTTTTTACTGTCACATGAAAAGTAATCTAGTTAGAAATATACTTAAAATTCTACTATACTGTACAATGAATCGCTTACTAGGACTCGTCCATAAATTACGTCAAGTAAAAATTACCGTTTTCAATCCCATATAATTACGTAACGCTAACTTATCGTACACGAATGTTTCAACTGATAGTTTGAAGGAATCCCTGTCAATGAATTTTTAAGCTTTTAATTACTGTGAACTAATTAGGAGAAACTTTCGCGGGTTGCCTATGTTTTTTACAGCTGCTCAAAAAAGTTAAAATTTTCATTCCACACGCGATATTTAAATGAAATGCGAAAAATACTGTTCCATCGTGTCACGTCACTGAAGATAAGGTGATTGTTGTGAAAGAAATAGTCAAACTAAAATCTAAAGTCATTATCAAGTTTTAAAATCGTGAAGGAATTGTCCTCTCATCCGAAGAGAGTAAAGATCAATACTGCGAACTGTTAATTAATTAGAACTCCTTCGCTGAATGTTTCTAAGTGTAGTCCCTTGTCGCCGAATGGTCGAGTACTACGATGGATGGCTCTTGTTCACCGAGTCCCGTTTCCATAGAGTCCTCAGCGGGGAGGTGCCCAGACCCCCCCTTCCCCTAAACTATATCACGAATATTTATAAGAGTTGCGTACTCGGCACCAGGATTTGACTTTCTCCTGGAAATTAATAAAACTATTTTTGAGACTTACAGCAACTCAACCAATACAAACCCGAATCCACGAGACTCATTACTCGATCTCGCATCACTTGGCCATCTTGGAGACGAACGCTGTCTGCAACGAACACTTATAGATGTTTCAATTTTAAGATCTCGTGTTATTCTAGGTTGCATTTGTAACGAATGTACATGCAAAGTTTTCTGTTATTTCCACAAACATCATTATTTTTAATACGAATTCTTGCAGGGTACTCAATAACTGAACAATAAAGAACTTCTAAAGCAAATGATATCATAAATGATGTTGTTGAAATAGAACAACAGAATAATATTATTTGTCGTGTAAATTCCTGAAATATGAAATAGTCCATGGCTAAGACCTTCAAACATTGAATAAATAGTTATAAAAAAAATTGTTACAATGAGTGTATGACAACGTTGAGGGTATTGAACTAAATTACTCTATGGAAGCGAGCAGGAAACAACTGATCAAAAGACTCAAAGATCATGCCAGATTTATCATTTCCATGCCCAGAGGCAAAATCTGACCTGCACCCCCCAACCTAAATAAAAATAAATATAGTTAGCTGTTTGTTTCTAATATCTACAGAAAATTAACCAATTTTATTTTCAACTGTATTTTTTTTTTAGGTCTCTTCAGATCTTTGCGAATTGGCTCCAGAACAGTCTATTTTCAAATTTTGGCATGTAGCATGTGTGTATGTGTGTGTGTGTATGTTAAGAATTTAGTTTCCCTGAAAACTCGTGAACAAATTGATGTATCGAAACCAAACTTGACATTTGACTTTGAATATGTTGGGAATAACGCTCCCATTTACTCATTCCGACTTCATTTACACACTGTATGATATTTTTAGTATACTATTAATATTTTTATTATTTTTTTGCTTGAATTTTTGTGCTTTGTAGCGTGTTTAGTGTAACAAGTTTTTGTTATGAATTTAATGTAATTGGAAAGTTGAGTGGGGCACACTCCGGATTTTTTAAAAATGATTTTGTAGCAATTGAAGTAATTGAGAAAAGCTTTTGTGTAAACAATATCTTATCCTGGACACCTCAACAATAAGTTTTGTAAAGTTAACCCAAAAGGCTGTAAAGTAAAAACTGATTGAGGTATAGAGGGGAAAAAATAGAAGCTAAAAAATTAATATTAATAATAATAATAATAATAACAACAACAACAAGTACTTCCCGAAATCCATTTCAGAGAGCAGCAGCTATAAAATTTATTTTGATAGATCAATCGTCACCATCTAGACAATCCATCACAACAGACCAGATATTATTCTAATAGACAAACTCAAGAAAATCACACACATCGTAGATATTGCAGTGACCAACACCCACAACCTACAAACTACTTACAATGATAAAATCCAAAAATATGAAGATTTGAAAACAGAAATTCTTCATTTATGGAGTACGGAGTGTGTGTGAATAGATATAGTTCCTATAGTCCTATCCACCACTGGAGTCATCTCTCACAGTCTGAATACGAGCATCAATCGGCTTCATCTCCCAAAAAAAAAATTTTTCTAACTTTACAAAAGAGCAGCCATCCTCTACACCTGTAGAATAGTCGGAAGATTTGTAAATGGTGGCATTGCTTGAGGTGAGAGGATGCTCGGTGTACATACCCCGCACCTCACCCAAATCCAACTACAAGTTGTGAAAAAAAAAGTTCATGAAAGCAAATAAATAAATAATAATAATATTCTATTGAACCACATAGATCATAACAATGACGTATGGCGAGTTATAGTACTAACAACAATAACAATAATATTTACATATGAGAATAACAACATTATAATAATTTTGATATATTTGTATTATAACTGTAAAGAAGAGAAGATTGATCAATACCTGAGATGGCAGGAATGAAAATTAATTTTTTCTTCTTTCGGTTGATTTGATGTTGAAAGATCCTTTACGTATGACAAATTTGAAAATTCTCTTCATGTTGTGAAGAAATGGAAATATTTTTTTAATAGTACTAATTAATATGATTTGTCATTTGCAGGTAACCCTCTTGACGTTGGCATGGACCTAACAATTGCCAGTTTTGATTCCATCTCAGAAGTAAACATGGTAAATGAAAATGTTTGAAACTTGTGTGTTGAAAAGCTAAAGTATGGTAATCAATGCTAGAGTAAATTCTACATTCACAAATTCATTTCATAATACAAAAACTACAAATAAAAAGCTTAAATAGGAGGTAAAAGTTTTAGAAACGTATATTAAGATAATAAAAATAAAAACACTGAAGGAGGTAAAAAATATTGTGACTGTACTCATTCTTGATCTTGTTCTTTTGAAATTACTTTCAATTCAGGAAGATTTTATTCATGTCCCATCAGGGTCAACGGGATCCACACAACCAGGACCTAGAAAGTGAAATCAATCAAATATTAAAAGAAAGAAATTCAACAAAGAAAAGAGGTATTTTTTTACAAGGTATACCTGACATGAGAAAGAACTAATCAAATTTACTAATATTGGCTCATCAATTTGACATGGTAGAGAAATTCTCCATTAAATTTATCTCCTTTGTGCTTACAAAACTATAAAGCAAACACTGAGAGGATTCCTCGGTATTGTTCACATATTCATAATATGAAACCATCCATGCTTTATCTGGATCAATATTTTTACAACAATAAATTCTTTCCGCTTTTCCACATAAATTACCGTTGTTTGATTATTTATCAACATTTTATTTTTTTTTCAGGATTACACTATCACAATGTACCTGAATCAGTACTGGAAGGATGAACGATTGGCATTCAGCAATGAAGATGAAATTTTAACACTATCTGGGGATTTTGCAGAGAAAATTTGGGTGCCAGACACTTTTTTCGCAAATGACAAGAACAGGTGTCATACCTTAACAATTTTTCCTGAACATGAATTGGGAGTCAAATTTGTGTTCTATTATTGTCCTTATAATTTCAGCTTTCTTCATGATGTAACGGAACGCAACAAACTGGTTCGGTTAAACGGTGATGGCAGTATTACATATGGCATGCGTTTTACAACAACTCTAGCTTGCATGATGGATTTACATTATTACCCACTGGATTCCCAAAATTGCACAGTAGAAATCGAAAGTTGTGAGTATGGTTTACTATTTACTATTTTGAGAGAAATTCAACACTTCTATTAACTATTCACTATCGACTATTCACTCAGCTCACATGAAATCTAAATCAATTATTTCATTTGTGACATACCAAATTTTTTAGAGACACCATTAAAAAAATAATATAATATACTGTGGTAAGACAACATAATAAAGCAATCTGTGTCGATAACAAAAGACAAAGTATTTCTTCACAAGTTCACTAATATTGAAGCATCACAAGAACAAAGTATAAAACTCATAAAGGTACTAAAATAAGTTGTTTTTATAATTTGTTACCTTCCATAGTAGGAAAAGTCCATAGTAGGTTCCATGATCTCTCAAAATCCATAACTATACGCTCAATTAATTTCTATATTCAAGTCAAAATAACTTTAAGTGAATCTTTGCAAAAAGTTTTGTGAAACAAGGGAATTTTTATACATTTACTTCTCACAAATGTGGGGTTAGGTTCAATAATTATTCTTGTTCATTCTTGAGCAATACTGCATATTGGTAAACGTTTATTAATGTAAATTGCACTATTTATTAAAAAATTTCAATTAGTTTGGCATTACGCCTCCTAAACCCAACCTTTAATTATCATCAATATAATTTCTTAATTAAGAGAATGTAATTTTGTTAATAAAGACAAAGTGTTGAAATTCATAGAATAACCAAAGACCATACATTTATATTACTAAACAAACTTCACAGGAATTAACAATAGTTATTATAATTATTCATTAACAATTTTTGTAATAAATTTCCTCATCAAATCGTCTTGTTTCAGATGGTTATACAGTAGATGATGTGAAAATGTATTGGAAAGAGACTCCAGTGCGTGGAGTGGAAGAAGCAGAACTTCCGCAATTCACCATCATTGGATACGAAACAAACGACAGGAAGGAAAAACTAGCGACTGGAAGTTACCAGAGACTCTCTCTTTCTTTTAAGTTACAACGTAATATAGGTTATTTTGTCTTCCAAACATATTTACCCTCCATCCTCATCGTCATGCTTTCTTGGGTCTCCTTTTGGATCAACCACGAAGCGACCAGTGCGAGAGTTGCACTCGGTAAGACAGATACAAAACAGTTATGCTGAATTTCAGATAATTAGATTTTCTAATGGAACTGAATAAAAAAAACTAACAATGAAAAAAATTATGTACTCAATTTAAAATTTTAAAATATCATCTTAAAATTTAACTTTTCTAATACTATTTTACAAAAACTTTTACAAGAGTGGAAGTAAAATTTCTTAAGTCCTCCTAAGTGTGTTGCTTTGTCATATATGACATTTGTTGAAAAAACCTTTCCTAAATAATATAGCTTTTACAAGAGAACTTTGTCCCATAGTCAATAAAAATGACTAAACCTTCATTTTAAAACCTCCTCTCCCTTCAGTTGTCATAGTACATCGCTGTATGCTAATAAACATGTGTTGAATATTCAAGATCAATTTTTCTTGTCAATACAGATGATTTCACAGACCAGAACATCTTGACAAAAACCATTTGAAATTTCAAAATGCAAAAGCAACTGAACATACTGAAACGACTCTCAAAGATATATACTCATTAGAATTGGGAATATAATCTACAATAGGTGTCATTTTGAGACAATTCAACTCAGAGTTTGGAATTTAAAAAAAGAACAGAAAGAACTCAAAAATGTTATTATACGTGTAGATGATATCATTCAGACTTCACTCAGTGGAATTAATTCAGTATATTATAAGTCCATCAATTTCTTAACATCCCAAGACCATACAACTTTAAACAGCTGATGGAAACTTCCTTTATCATTTTTTTTCTTTTTATTTGTTTTATCAGCTAATAAAGCATGGCACCTTGTCAATGGCAAAGACCAAATTCTAATAAGTGACATGACTATAGAAGGTGTTTGGTTCTTCCCAGAAAAGTTTTGCTACATCTCAAATATGGTGAGAAGAGGACTCGATACACGATCTCTGAAGCAAAGTCACATTCTGAGAGCATCCATAGGTTCTACACGGTGTAGTTATGTCAACCAAACATTATAAATTGCTCCAGTTTCTCCACCTTCAATTTCCATAAGAATGAAGGCAAAAATCACTCTACTTGATCATTCTGCTACTAAGGATTTCGAAGGCACTAACATAGCAACTTTTGTTGCTGCTTTCACTCTTCTCATTTGCAAGTCAATCTGTTTGAGGAAACCCAACCATATAAAATTACATCTATGAAATAGACGAAAATGAAACATTAGACAAATCAAGTTGAAAATCATTAACGACCGTCACACTATCTACATTTTTTATGATAGAAGAATATCTTTAAGATCTTCTAAACATTCATAGAAAGACATCCAGTGAGATTTAATCATTGGGTTATATATAATATGCAAGAAAAAGTAAACATTAACTTCAAAAACAAAATTGTCCAGATTAAATAAATAATGAAATAGAAGGAACCACAAATTTTATTTCAAAGCTCTCTTCAATGTTTCAGGCATAACGACTGTGTTGACCATGACCACCATCAGCACGGGAGTTCGAAGCTCTCTCCCTCGCATATCGTATGTGAAAGCTATCGACATCTACTTGGTGATGTGTTTTGTGTTTGTGTTTGCCGCTTTGTTGGAATACGCTGCTGTGAACTACACCTATTGGGGGGCTAGGGCAAAGAAGAAAACAAAAAAAAATAAGGAAATTGAAGAGAAGAAAGTTCAGGGTAAGTTCCTAATACTTACAACAACATTTGTATTTAGTATTACACAAGTTGGATTCGCTCCATTCTACCAGATGAAGTGTTGTAGTTCTTGTAATAGAATATATGTAATTCAAAATACTTTGTGGAAACAGATGTTGCCAGATAGTAACATTACATATCACAATTCCAAAAAAGTTACAAAAATATAATTAATTTTAGTTTGTTTATATCGCTTAAGAAATTTTTTAAGTAATAAAAATCATACAGGGATGGATTCTTTTCTTTATTTTTAATGTAAAAGCCTTCAGAGGGATTATTGTGGACTAAGAGGTTCACAGGAGAGAGAACATATACCTCCCTCTCTTTAACCTTCAGAGGGAAAGTTAAATACCATTTAAAATTCAACTCCCAGGAAGAAAGGATAAATATAATTCAAATTGGCTGAAACATTTTACAGTGCATTTCTCATGTATTCTAAACCGATTGGAAGAGGAGTTACGAGCACAAAATTTGAACTTTTGAGTATTAGTAGCCATCCTAATATTTATACACTTTAAAGATCTATATTACGAAATCATTCAAATTCAGCAATATTAACCTCACGTCACGACTTGTGTTAGTGAAAGCAGAGCTTCAGTATCATTATTCATGAGGGAGATATCTGAGGTCTTTCTTGTTGTTTTATCACGTGTATGAACATACATATTTTCTCAATTCCTAGTTAATAACGGATTACTTACTTCAATATCACGTCTTTCTCACTTCAGGATGAATTTTGATAATATGGGTCAGCATGTTTTGAAAGCACAGAGAAACAAAAATGATAAATCGGCTTCAGGTAAAAAACACCTTATTCACTGGCCAACATTTTAAATTACAAAGTATTTGGTTGGCAAGGTTTAGACTGCGTAATTCATATTCAATGAAGAAGGTGTTGTGTTACTAATATTACTACTGAAAAATTCCTTTGACTGAGCTTTAAGCATAATTTCTTCAAGCTTTTTATTTGGTACCCTGCATTTCCTCCTCTGACACAATCATTTCACTTGAAGATGACATTACTTCCTTTCCCTCACACAAAAACGTACATTAATTTGTGTGTGTGTGTGTTTTATTAAATACAATATTTGTTGGAATTATGTTAATACAATAACACATGTCGAACTATTTCTATTGTTAGGAGTTAAATGTTGAGATGTTAAATCCTTAGCCTCTGCCTTGTGGCCCTTGATCGGAATTGATGGGGTGATCGTCCCTCGCTTGCTTCTGAAGAGTAAAATTAGTTTATCTTGTCCTCCGCCAGAGGTCACACGACGCAGTTTGTAACTTTTGCTTTTTTGACAATAAAGTTTATTTATTAACTTAACAACTCAATGTGTTTCATGTCGTGGCGTTTCAGTTCCTAAAGCGACCTCAACTGGAGGACAAGCTTCTACTACGAGCGACGGATTCGCCGCCTCTTCGTCTCATCAGGAGATAATTGAGTTACAAGACCTGCGTATGTCTCCGATTCCTTCCATTCGAAACAGACACAACAACCGATACGCCACGTCGTCCACCGAAGCGGTGGATCCCTCCAAATTCCCACCCAGTTTTCGTCCGCGGTCGCCGAGCTACACGATTCCAGTGCGAAGTGCCGGAGGGCTCCGTTTCCGACGACGAGGCGGCGACCGAGAACACCGACCCAAGATGATGCACGCCCTCAAGAAGGGCGCGTCGGTCCTCAAGTCGTCCATTCCTAAGATCAAGGATGTGAATGTGATAGATAAGTATTCTCGCATCATCTTCCCCGTCTCCTTCATCCTGTTCAACGCAGTCTATTGGATCTTCTACTTTCTGCCCAGTGAATCTGCTCATTGATTGAACTCTACACAGCAAAATGAGTCAGTCTCCTCCGATGAAGCGAAAAGCGCATGTGTGTACCGAACAATTACCGTGCATTTATAATGCATAGACAATTTTTAAAAATTTCAAATATTAAACATGAATTATTAGTGACAAGAATGAAACGAGATGGAGGTAATCGACAATTTGAAATACCATTAAGTCTAAAAAGTTATTTATCTCCCTAGAATATTTTCTTTCTGCAACTTTTCACTTCTACAATCTCTTACAACCTGTCACAATAGATAGTAAATTATCTGTAGAGAGAGATGTCGCAACCAGAAACGACACCAACAGTTTAGTTTCACTGCATTTTCTTTACTTAAAATCCTGGTACGCATTTATAGTGAACTGTATAAAATAAATATACTCTAATAAGGAGAGAAAGTATTTAATTAAATCATATCCAGGTGATGGTACATTTAATTTTCAAATGGCATTAATAGACAAAGAAAGGAAAAGTTCAAAGATAGCAAATTAGATCTCAATCAGGACGAGTCGTTTCTGTTCAACAGATCATACAAATGCAAGCTTTACAACGTGTTATGCATAGGAGGTAAGTTTAGTGAAGAAACTCTTTGCGTAGATTGTTTGCAGTGGACAGGGTGTGGAGAACTCCTCGAACCCTTCTCCACGCTGTTACTGTATGAACTGTTGTGAGGTAGGGGTTGCTGCTCGTGCACGATCGCACAGTCGAACAAAGCTACCGTGCATCTAGCCCAGGTTTCTTCAATAGACTCGTCTCCTGTACTATATAGATTGAGAGTATTTTCTTAGTTTATAAGGCTTAGATGGGACCAATAGAATGTTCTATTTTTGATTCTCGGCCAAAATCCCACTGACATTTTTGTTTATGAAGGATAATGTCGTAACAAAATCAAAACTTCATCCACCAGAATTCTTTTAAAATTGGAATTAAAATAATAATAATAATAATAATTTATTTCCAGACAGACAGATAGAAAAAAAAAAGAATTAAATCCAATTGGTTGGATGAAAGGATGACAATGATATTTCATTCAACAATGCAACAGAATGCTGGAAAGAACACTACTGTCTTTCTACCGCTAACAGCTGAGAATCTTTTAATATACGTTACACAATTTTTTAACACAACATAGCTCTCTTCTTTTCCAGAAAAAAATTATTAAAAACCAAAGAACTTGTGATTTGCTCATCAGTAGAAATGAAAAAGAAAAAACCCTTTTAAATATACAACAAACCACTTCATTAAGTTTCATATTAACTGTCAAAAAAGCATCCATTTCTATTTGTGTATATTCCTAAAATTTTGGTGCAAAGAAAAAATATGGGGAAAGAATGTCATCATAATTGTTGAGACTAAAAATTAACTGAGAGAAATTATTTTCATTGAAGATTTCATATTTTTAAGATAACTTTCTGTGAGAAGAATCANATAAGAGACAGCACAAATGTTGTTTCAATTATCAATCACATTCCATTTTTTTTTGTCTCATAAATCTTCAATCACATGTTTTTATAATAAAAAAAACTAATGAGATCTAATATGCAGAAAATTTTGGAATACATTTATTTTGCCTTCAATTAAAAATTTAAAATTACTCTTTGCTTCTCAAAACTTAGAATTTTAAAATGAAAATTTAAAGGAATTTATGAAGAAGAAAATGAAAAGCTCTAATATTAATTCTTGTTCTTGGACGATATATTTTATTGAAAGATTTAAAGTGTTCAAATGAAAAGAAAATCTAGATATAATATAATTATTTATATTTTAAAGAAAAATTCCTACTATTTTTAAACAGGATGTTTAAACAGTTGTCATTTGATACAAAGTTGCATATCTCTGTTTGAGAGTACTATAAGTGTTAGTTGATGAAGATATTTCGATGTAATTCGAGAAAGCTGTTGATCGGCCTGTATTGTATTTGTTATATGAGATGAATAATGAAGTGTAACAGATATGTAATGCATGTTAAAAAATTCATAGAAGTGGTTCACAAGTGGAGATTAACGTGACATCTAAAAGTAAAGAAAAAATAAATTGATATTTTTTGTTTTTTGGACTCTCTGTGTCCAACACTATGGCCTTTGTAAAAATTCAAGAGCCAGGGATGTTATTCAAGATGTCATTTTCATTAAATAATAATAAAGTTCAGATTTTTATACTTACTTTTTGCCTCAGGCTTCAATTTAAAGAATTGAAAGATGATATTTAATAAAGAAAATTCCAAAAATGAAATCAAAGCTCGTAACAGTGAAAAAAGTACAAGCTTCAAAGCACATAAGTTTTCTCAATTAATGAGTGTTACAAAATAGAAATAATTACCAAAACATTATTTTGATTATAAACAAACATACTCAACAAATGTTCTGTGTTCTTATTGGTGTATTATTAAAAGAAATTTCATTGATTGTCAAATGTAAATATCTTCAAAATCATAAACATTAAATATAAATAAAAGAAAAATGTCCCAAAAACCCTTCTAGTGAGAAATTACATATGCAACTTTAGTTCTAATATAGAACTAGCAGCTCAACATCTCTTGACCCGTAAATGTGAATACAACCTGGGTTATGGAAGTCAACCCTATTCCTACTCCTTAAGGCCATCAATAAAAAGACACACACAACACGAAAAAAACAGTCTGTTCAGTACATAAAGTATTTTTACAACACAATTTCAAAGGAAGAAATTACTAACGACAATTAAGTAACCAGGATTCCAAAATTATTGTAATGAATGTATTGATTTTGATGTACTTCGATGTACCACAAACGAAAAATTGAACAAATGCTCAAAACAATGAAATCTTCCTGGTGAAGAACATGTAGATGCTGCAAATTTTTTTTTTTCCTCTTCACTTTTATTTGTCATGTAAAACTATTTGGCACAAGTTGAGACAACTTCTATGAGAAAATATTTTTAATAATACTTTAGTAGATACAATTCATGAAATTTAATGAATGTGGTATAACTGTACAAAAATAGAAAGAATGAATGGACAACATAAAACTACATGTAAATTTTAGAAAGAAAAGAGTAAAAATATTCAGATGTTAGAAAGTGATATCATTATGTATGTTGTTTGATTTTCAGCAAAATGTATGTGAAATGGATAACACTTTAAGATCAATATCAAACTTTTGTAAAAAGTGTTTCAGATAATAAAGGAAGGTGTAATGACAAAAAATTGCATTTTACTAATGAAAAAAAAAAGTTGATGTTAATGATGAATTGTAGTGTGGCTTTGTTAATTTTAATATAGTTTGACAATATTTTACTTTGACCAGCACAAACTATTACTTCTTCATATTTCAATCAAAGTTATTTTCCCAATCTGATGGACTACATGTAGGGTGCCCAATTTCCAGCATTCTTGCAGAAATACCCCTTCAATATGTATAGAGCAAAATTTTATTCTGAATTGTCCATCTTCGTCTGCATATTAATATAATGTAAGTGATTAACAATGACCAATTAAAGTGTACAATACAATTTGATTAACTAAAGCATGTTATATTTCACTTGATGATGTACCAATGAGTGTCAAAATGTTAGAACAATTTCAAGTTTGTTAAAATTATTGCATGTGGTTTTTTGAAGGGTATTATTTTGTGATTAGTAGAATAGTTTTGAACTTCCACTAAGATTCGCTTTCATTGGTGATAATAAATTGTGCCCGCTTCAAAATTTCATTCTCATAAAGCCAACACAACATTTTGTGTTAGATATTTTGTATATGTTAAATAAATTTATCATAAGCATAATAACTAACATAAAATATTATATCGGCAAGGGTACATAAATTAAATCTTCATCCTATACAAGAGCATCTTTTGCCAAAATAAACAGCGTCCACTCACATACTCACTCACTCACATACTCATGTACAAAAGCTTTTTATAGAGAATTTGAACAAAACAAACACACAATAAAGTATTTACAAATAAAAATAGTTACAATAACCATCTAATTGCTAAACTTTCACATAAAAAATCAGAAAATAAACCTCCACACAAATAATAAGAACGAAATATGTTTATCACATTGACATATCCTATCCTACGTTTAATTGTTGCGGGAATCAGAATCCCCATCTACTTCCACTAGCCGTATACAAACTTCAAATTTTTTTAAAGTTCATTTATGAAAAGAAGTTAAACGTAGAAAAGAATTCCAAAAAATAAAATAACATAACGTAAAGAAACCAAATAATTTTTTTAAAACAAAATAATTTCCACGTAACATAAAGAAAACGTTGATGAATGGTTGACAAGACCCTCTACATGCAAACATGCTTAAGTTGCTGGGGAGAACCCTCTGCGTTTTCTATTGGAACACATCTGTGGCAAAGCTCTACGCTTCATTTAACTCCCTGACAGGTGAGCTTGCAAGGGTGCACCCTACAGATTATAATATGCAGATTATATAATGGTGCAGCTGTAAATGGGATCTTGGGATAATAGTCCTAGGGAACAAGATACATATCGATATGACATCAGAAAAAAAACTGCCCACGATTTCCACAAAATAGTATAAAAATAATATCCACAACAAAGAGCAAACTTAAACACACATTGCTACAAAAGCAAATATTTTCAATGTTTCAGGTACACACACATTATCATCCTCCGATTGTAACTGATTATACAGTGGACTAACTTGCAAAAGTTTCATCAAAAGGTAAAAGGAAGTTCCAAAAATATCAATATAACACAGACTATCTCTTTACCTACTTCACAAACCACTAATTAAAAAACTTCAATTACATATACAGACATCCCTGCTACATGAAAATACTATACGATCACAAGAAAGGTCATTACCAAAATTAATTTCAATGCTCAACAACAATTCGTAATTTACAGACATATGAAGACATGACACAATTCAGAAATACAGAATGAACTCACCAATTAGAAGTCTCACACTGTTTGACCACCACCTTAACATTCTGCTTTCAAAACGACCGCCTTTGAGAACTATCACTCGCCCTGGAGGCAAAATCCGTTACTGGTGATGGCAAAACGTGCTAATCACAACAGGGAATCATATAGCAACCAGATTTACTTTAAAAATTGCTTTTGATTGTGCGGGCACGATGAATATAACAGTATATTTCACTGTGTAAAATAACTATATTTCACTAAGTGTGAGGGTCAATGATTAATATTTTGTTTCGTTAATCTGAATTGGCAAACGGTTGTCTCCCCTTACGCAATAAATTAAATCAATAGAGCAAAAAAATTTCCTTCTATTAACAGCACTTCGCATGGAAATCCAGACGGAAAAGAATTGAGCATCAAAGTCATGATAACGTACAACCAGTGTAATGGCGACGAGTCTAGTTGACCTGGACTCGAGCCCCGAGACTTGCCAAATCCACAAAGGTCAAGTTAGCTTTCATTGCGCGTCACGAATATACCGGTAAATAATGATAACTTTTCGTGAAACTGGAAATTGAAAAACTGAGATGAAGGCGATTCGAAGATTTTACAATGTTTTTAAATTTGCAGTAAATGTAGTCTTCGGAAAATATCCCAAAAATTTCAGCTCAGAATTCGATCGGGAAGAAAAAAAATTCCTCGCTCGCGCATTTATAAACACTACGCACAACCTGCGCACAACACTAAAAAAAACCTGTATCTTTTCACCTTCACAATTCTGCGAGTTTCACACGTCTCCTCAAGTAAAATTCAAAAACAACAGTTTACAAGTATTAACGAACAATAATTTTCTTCTTCAGATATTGAATACAAAAAAATATGCAACATCTATAACATTATACACGTGTCCTTATCATTTGTATTAATGGCTTTTGATTATCGCGGTTAATACGTTTCGCAGCAGTAGCGTAATCTTCCGTTCAGTTCCGGAATCAGGGTGGATTCCTGAGAATTCCTAGCGCAGCCGCTCGAGAGAGAAAACCCATGGAGCAAATATATCTCGTTTCTGAACATGAACTTCAAAAAAAAGAAAATAATTGAACGTAGCAAGCGATAGCAGACGTGTTTCGCAAATGTGTTTCACCTCCTGAGTTATTCTCATTGAGGTGAAAGAAGGCGTTTTATTTCAAGTTACCTGACTGAAAGTACTAAATAAAGAAGGCTGTGACTAAATAAGTCAGTAGCACAGACTATAAACAGTAGCTTCAATTCTTATTGAATTGAATGGTTGCATGCCATTCTGGGTTCAAGTAAAATAATTTATTTAATCCTTCAATAAATTATTAATAAATTAACTGCAGATCGCAATGAATGTTGGGATCTATAACGTGAGACATCAAATTTGATCACCTTTGAAAGCAACTGTACGCTGGCGTAGTCAGTCGAGCAATTCCTTTCTTACGACAAACACACGACTTGCACTCGACACACGTCAATAAACCTGTTAAATTCAGTGTTGTTTCTGGGGCGTTAGGTTTATTCGGCTACGGAAGTGAAGGGGTTGGGACAGCGCTGGGCCAGCCCCTCGCCCAAGTCTTGTGCTTGGGTTGAGTAAGACCTTGGCTGGCCAACATACAATTCGTGGCATCTTGTAGTTAAAAATTAATGTAGCACGAAAAAACATTTAACAGCTCCATCGTAATTTTAAATTTTTGATCTTCGGCGGAACGAGTAAGGTCAAGTCTTCGATTTTCGGAAATATGAGAAGTTGAGGTTAGAATAGGCTTTTATTTAATTCCGGCGTTTTAGTATTGAAAAATCGCGATGTCGGACGAGGAATTGCAAGAAGAAGAACGCGAGGTTCTCTTGTCCATATACGACGGTGACCCTGCGTTCAACCAACTGTCTCCTACTGTTTTTCAGTACAAGGTGTGCAATGAAACTTATTTAATGCTTGCTGTACATTAGAGAAAAAATGAACTATACCCGACTGTTGTTCTATTCCAGTATGGTGAAGATGATGATCCAAAATCGTTTCTTTTGGAGGTCTCGTGGGGGAAAACATATCCCTCGGTGAAACCTACCATAAACATGGATACTTTCTATAACAAACATGTGTATGTATTTTTTTAAAAACATTTTAGAGGGTATATCATGTTACTCTTTATCTCAGGAGTCCACCATTTCAGGCTTCCAACCGTTAAGGACAATATTATCTCAGCTGTTACTCAAGAAGCTGAGCAGTATTTAGGTACTGCAATGACTTACTCGTTATTTGAATTTGTGAAAGAGAAAGCTGAAGAGTTAGTCTCGGCTCAACCTGAATCAATTGCAAGAGAGTTATCTGCTGCTGTAGACAGTGTTTCCATATCAGAGCCACAGGTAAGATTATTGAGGACTTCACATCAAATATTTTTCTTCTCTTGGCGTAGTGACTTGGATATCCCATCTCAATAACTTGTAAATACTTTTATTTGAAGTCACTTTTCATCTTGTGTTAAACCTGGCAATTATGCTTGTCCACCCATTTGATGTACTTATATTAAGTTTAGTAAATAACTGATGCCTACATGGGGTGAAATAAAGAATTAAGAAATTGTGAAATTATTATTTGGTATACAGGATTTTACAATCATATATTTCTTCAAGTATTAGCACATTTCAGACAACGATCTAAATCGACTTCCAGTACATCTATATTTAAGTGGTGCGTTATAAAGGGTTGAATGGTGTAGAGTGTGTACGTACTGTACCCATTTTTTCTGTAATGAAGGGCAAAATTTAACCATTAACCACGATGAAGATTGCAGAAACTGATGTACTCTGCTCTTTTTAGGGCTTTCAAAGAATTCCAAAGTATCACTAATTCTTGAATTTCCATTGGAAATATTTTCTGTTTACCCTATATATTCACAGTATGAAAATAGAAATGAATTTATACTAGAAAATTGTATTTTATCTTATCAGGTGTCATTTTTCAGTTCACATTTCTTCGGTTTCCTATTATCAAAATTCTCTTTGAAGCAAAATATTTCAGTCAAAAGCTTGAGATTTATAATTTTCAAAACATACATACTAATTGCCAAAAATGTATTATTTTCCATGTTGAGCCTTTGATATCTACTTTTTTTCTATTCAAAAAGAGAAAGCAAGAAGCAGCAAGTATCATGCCAGAGTTCTTGAAGACATTTGACTCTTAGCTCTTCCGTTAATCTTTTGTAGTCTCAAGTTACAATTTAATTAATACTTTGTTACCATGGCGAACTACTGTCAAGTGCATGAACACGTTCATTGAAATCTTTCGCCTTACAGTTTTTGTATCTGATTTTTGTACCTTACAAAATCTCTTGCAGTTTCAAGTCTAAAAATGCTGCTGATGTTTTTGTTTTTCTGTTGTGACCAGCAAAATTTCCCATTTCATGAAGTCTTGTGACTCCTCAGAGGCAGGAATTACTTTTACAAGTATGAACATTTAAGGGTGGACTCTTTAAATTTTGAAAGTGGAAGAATTAGTTATAGGTTGTTGTTGTTTTTCACATCCCAAACTTAAAAACCTGTTGAATCACAAAAAAGTTATACTAAGTTTAATTTGTTTTTAAAATTTTTCATCTGTTGAACCTAATTTTCATACTACTTGAACAATTCCGATAGGCAGTCCATCTAGAGATGGCATACGAGTTCTGCTTACTGAGGCTCCATTCCCTTTCTCCTTTCTCAGCGCACTGCGAAGGTACCTTCCGACTTATCTCCACATGGAAGGGTTAAGCATGTATGCTTTTGTCGTCTCTATAGGAAGCTGATAGCAAAAAGGCAGCTAAAAAGGAACATCTTAGCAAGGCCCAGAAGCGCAAGCAGTGGGACCGAGTGGACGCCAAAGGAGAGAAGCCTCGTGGATGGAACTGGGTCGATGTAGTGAAGCACTTATCTCAAACAGGACAGAAGCAAGTGCCAAGTCCAGAAGTGCCTCCCACGTCATAACTACATTTTTTTTGCACAAGAAAAGAAGGCTACATCAACTGTATCATCATAATCATCTCAATTCTGAGAATATCTTCTCTTTGTATATATTGGTTGTAATTAAGAAAAAACAATGTAAAATTATGAAATTTTCTTTTTTCCCTCCTTGTATATTGGTGGAAACCATAAATTAAAAATTACATGAGATTAATGCTGTACGATGTCGAATGTGAAATATATTTTGTTATAAATTGGTTTTTTGGAATTTTTTACAATAAAACAAAAATTTGGAGAAGTGTAGTTTAGTGCGCAGACATTTTATTTCATAATATGAATGTTATGAAACATTTAATGTTTTCAAAACTTATATATACACACACACTTCTCTTGGTCATTTCAATCCCCATGGAGTCTCCACTCACTTCGCCACTCATCCAGCAACAGTTGGTGACTCGTCAAGCTCCAACCTGAAATGGAGCATTGTCTTATGACTGCGTCACTAATAGTTAGCAGAGAATCGTAATATAACGC
>NNCF01126839.1:132068-156622 GCA_002313205.1 Laupala kohalensis | reverse complement strand
GGGGGGGGGGGAGAAAAACACAAATTAATGAATATATAAGAATATTGATGGGCATTTTGAACAACTGTTTATCCAGCTGTCCAACAACAGACTGTTACATTTCAATTCCGCCACTAGAGGACCGTTCGATCAGCAGTCGACAGAAGATGAGGATGGAAGCAACAGCTTCCAAAACTAGTTTGTGTTAAAAGAAAAGTAATATAATTTATCGTAGAAACTCCACTGTGAATTCCCCTAATAATCTTTCTACTTCAAACAAAGGAGACTATTACAACGTAAATTATTTGGGGAATTCCCAGTGGAGTCTCTACCTTTCTCTATAGCTACCTTTCTCTCGCAGCTCTGGTAAAAAGAGAGAGAATTGTGTGGAAGCTAAATGGTCCACTTTAGAATGCACTTCCAGTGGAATGCAGAAATCCCTTCCTTTTCCCTTGTGATGGTCGAGAATCAATCCTTTCAAACGCAGGCAGAGGCTGCTCTTGTGAACTGCGTTGTCCGCAAGTATCGGCTGAATACAAAAATAGAATTTGTTAACGGAAAAAGAAGCATCGAAAATGTGTTACTAAACTCTACTTAAAGTTAATCGGACAAAAATTAATACAGCGGAAGGTGGAGTGGTCTTGTATAAATTTCTTCAATACAAAGATCCCAAGATTGTTAATTCATCCAAGGGAGGACATCGTTATGGGAGTATCCTCGGCCCATGTGAGTACGAAGTACAGCAGATGTGTTCTCCTAATTCATTGACAGAGGGAAACAGGAAAGCAATTTGAAAGGAGCATGACGCTAGTATAAAGTCTAGCCACAGTAATAACCCACCAAACAGAGAGAGAGAGAATAATTAAATGATTAATTTCTGTGACCCTTTAACAGTATTAAGGGTAAATAACAGTATTTGACTCGTACCCGAGGAAGGTCAAAATCCTAGCTGAAACTGTGAGTGAAATACAGTCAATTGTCTATGAAGGTTGTAAAATCTACTTATTGAATAATGATTGATTAAATAACAATAACAGGTATTAATCAATTCGATTGAACACCAAAATGGTTTCATAAACACGTTATTTATGAACGATTCCCTCAAAATCAATCACAATTTTTTAGGATTTTATATGAAAAATAAGTTATAACCACTGAGATAAATTGCAGGAAAAATATAAATCTTATTTAGAAGAGGGGGGGTCCAGTTTTCTGACCAATGTTGAAATTATAACATTCAATTTCCTTTAAAATGCAACATAAGATAAGAAGATAGCTTTAACTACAAAAATAGCTCGTAAATGAATGTGTCGAAATTGGGCAATTCAACTTGACAATACAATAAAGTCTACCAATTTATACAAAGGTAACCCAAATTTATTCAGAGGCATTCATCCAAATCATTACCGCTTGAATGTAATTTTTCAACAGCTATTCAAGATAAGTTATCTTAATAAAGAACATCATTGACCAATATTGGGTCCTCTTGAAGAGAGGTTAAAATGAAAACTGCGTTTCCTTGATTAACTTCATCTTCATAAAATAGTTGTGTATGTAAAAATACGAAATTTGTTAACTTATATGAGGGTTGTACAAACGTGCGCTGCATGTACCCCACAGGTCTCATCTGTAATAATCGTTTTCTACAACTTAATACTACAGAACAGCACTGTCCGACTAACAGCCCACAAATGTTTCCTTTTATGGCACGTATGTTATAGTTTATTTCACGTACATACTAAAAATCTTTTAAAAGTGCTGTTTTCATTATCAATTATACTTATTCTTTTAAAATCCCTTTCATGACCTTTAATTTTGTAGTGTTTTACCACACCACTATTCGTATCTTCTATATTAACAATTTTTCTCATAAGTTCTTTTGTTCTAATNTTTTTTTTTTTTTTTTTTTTTTTTTTTTTTTTTTTTTTTTTTTTTTTGCAATTTACAGCGAATGTTCATGAAGTGAAGTTTGGTGAAATGATTGTCTATAATTTACAACCGCATAACCCAATTACATAATTTATTAAGAAGACAATCGGCAAATAGATCATTTTAATAGTCTAGAGAGCACTTGTGAAGAGATATATTTTTATATTATGAATACTGTAATTAGTTGATTATATACATGCACTATGAACTACAAAAATGCCATTATGTAATTTTTTTCTAATACAACTTTTTATTCTTCCCATTTTATTAAAAAAAACAAACTTGATGCATAAATTCCGATACTTACTAATGGAATATTTAAATAAATGGAAGAAGATATTCCCAACAAAGTAGCATGAAAATATGCTTCAATCACATCACTAGCTACAACACCTTTATGGAATGCAGCGTAAATTTTTTTACTCTGTATATCGATAACAAGAAAGTATTTTCTTCTCTGATACAGATCAGAAAGTTGATTCATTTCTTTAGGAGAAATTATTCCAGACAATACACTTCTCAGTGATGCTCCCAGAACTATTTGAAAACCACATAACTTCTGATCTGAAACACAAGGCATTGGTTATTAAATTTATAATCAAGCAATATTTTGCTAACAATTTAAAAGATGAAATTACGTTATACACATAAAGCTTGACTAAAGGAGTTTTATCTTTTGTTCAAGAATATGTTTTTTAGGGTCTCATTGAGAAGAACATATTCTCGACTGATGGGGTGATATGCGGGTGTAAAAGGGACTCAGAAAACATGTCCCCAAACAAAAACCTTGAGTTCATTCAGTGAAGATATATGATAAAAACAATTTAATTTATAGTACTCTGCGACAAAAGTTTTCTTCAACTGTGTGAAATTACCAAATTTTTCAACAGTTTTGAAGAAACTTAATAGACAGATGAGTGAAGTACATTCTCTTTTTCGTAGAAGAACTGTTCTTGTTTCCTAAAATGTAAAATGATCCCATTATAAATGGCACCATGTTACTTTGTTTGTTTTTTTATCACAAAGACAGGAAGTAGCACAACAAATCACCACACGTCATCACATGCTATCAACTAAACTACGGACAGACAACACAAATTAACTTTAAAGAGCAGCAAAATGAGTTGCTTTTTTTTTTTTTTCGTTTCTTTAGCTCAACAAAAAATTTTTTTGTTAGCATTAGTATTTATGTTCTTACACCATCTCCAGTCTCAAATGTCTTAATGTAATTTATAACATGATACAAGAAATAAAATAGAATAGATGGTGCAGAAACAGACATTCTCTTTCCAAAAATAAATTTTCAATTTTCCTCTTCCCATAAAGAGAAGAAGTAAAAAAGATTGGAGAGAAAAAAAATGTTTCTGAAAACAAAAGGGTACCATTCAGTCCTCTTCCCAGAAACACAGACTCTTGGTCGTTGATGAAGCCTGGTTGTAAAACACTCTCATGGGTCAAATACGATCGCAGTAGCAGAGTCATCCTTCCGGAATTTAAAGTCTTCAGTCGCAAACACTTCACTGCTTTGTAGTTAGCATAAATGTGAAAAATTGTTAAAATGAGAAAAAAACTCCACATAACTCTGAAAAAGAAAAACCGAAAGAAAACTGATAAACAAAGACAATAAAATAAACAAAAAATAATAAAAAATTAATAACAAAGAATGGAGACGATTATTATCAGAAACAAACAGTAACAATTAATAAATACAAAATGTTCATCATAGTTTCATTGTGTTTTATATACTAAATGTTGTTACTGTAGCAGCATTACTAAAGTAATAAAACTTAGACGTTAAAGCATGAAAAGTAATGAAATCAAATATGCCTGGACAATCCCCCCTTCTACATTAACATCTCCGGGTAATCCTAGTCGTATTAACAGTGAAACCCTTCTTAACTGGCTGGTTAATCAGAGGTTTTCGGGAAAAGTCAAGTTGCCTAGAATTACATCAGATTATACTGCATAAAGAAGCAAATGAGGAGACGTCATTGCAACTCATTTTATTGGACTGTACGTATACATGCATAAACAAACACGAAAAAATTAAACATTGCATTAATTAAATTGAAAATTAAATATTATATAAACTTTGAAATCTTAATGTACGTAGAGATTCTTTTTGTGGGGTTTTAGGGCTCGTCAACGGCAAGGTTGTTAGAGCCCATTATACGCAGAGAAAAAACTGATCCTCAAGACAGGCCACTTAATCCGAGGGCAGTGAAGAGTCGTTCAACTGTAGCCAGTCAGAAATAGACGTCGGACGAAATCAAAAGCTCTAGACGTGCATCATTATTAAGGAACGAAAGTGGAGTGCACGGCAGAGCAAATCGGCAGACTCTATTTATTTTGGTTGATGAGGGTTTCTTAAAAATTCATTGTAATTGTTTTATAATAGCAATAAATTCCTCAACATTTCAGAAGCAATTATGCAGTATAAACCAGGAACAGAAGCTACCAAATCTTATGTTATATTCAGTTGAGGATTTGCGGAGGAGAGGGGGGCACATGCACCCCCTCCCCCGAAAAAAAGATGCATATAAATAGTAATACAAGAAAGTTAATTTTTCTTTGAACAAAATTGAGTGTGTCCATTGAAAGCAACAAGACAAACTAATAAAATTTGTGTGAAACGATGACTTCGTTGGAGAAAAATATGACTTGCTTTGCTTTTATAGCTCTCCGCTTCTTCATGGGAACGCAAGAGCATAAGGTTGTGGTATCTCACCGTTTCTTGCATACACATTCTGAACCACTTATCAGATAGAAAATTACAGGGATAAAATTTACAAAAGAAAGAAAATTGAAAAAGTGTAAGTTATACGTTAATAAATTTAATAATTTGTTATTGGAATAATGGGAGTTTATTAGTACAATAAATTAAATATAGAAATCTTTATTTGTGTTCTTATAAAATGTGTAATAATAACATAGAGCAATTCATGAGTAATCGGAAAAGTTGTTGATTATGACATTATCGACCGTTGACTCCAAAGAGTTCAACATTGAAAACTAAAATTTTCAGACATTTCCATGATATAATCTTTCTCTGTCTGTGCGTTTAGTAAACAATCATATACCTGATTTTTGATATCCAACTGTATATTTCAATGTTACCACTTTCGTTCTCTCTTACGATACCACTGAATTAGTATTATTCATATTTTTAGATGGAACATCAAAATGTTTTTGATTTCATATAAATTACTAGTTGAAATTATATTAAGTATCTCTTCTTTTATGGGCCCCTGTCAAAATCAAACCCTGGATCTTCTCCTGGTTATATTTATTTCTTTTGGAACAGAGATTCCTCTAATAAACAGCCCTTTTGTGCCAAAAGTGGTTTACACGCTAAGGCAACAAATATATGAGAGTGGAAACTTAGTAATTAGTAATTCAAAAAGAGGAAGCTAGTAGTTAGGGTATTGAATTTCCCAGACATGGGTTTACAGGAATCTTGGGGTTGTGTTTAACATGTTGTTTAAACTTTCCACAAGGAGTTAAACAATTTGATAACCGATGCAAATATTGAATGACTGAGTAATTCAAGGACTACAAGAAGCAAAGAGAGAAAATAAAAAAGATATACCTACACTCCTTTGGTACTCAATGCTAAGATCAAAATACCAATTATGGAAGCTGTTAAATTTACAAAAGTCTCTTGACTCCCATCTTTTGCTGAAACATCTGCCATATTCCCTCGAATCGCCTGCAAAGATTGAAAATTCCTTTAAGAAATCAAAAAGAAAATAAGGATACATAGTCAACTGTCAAAATACATTTGACTCGACACACAAAACATAAATTCCCAAGATTTCGCAATGAAAGTACATTGTGTTCAAAACTAAAAACATAACTTTTTTTTTATTATCTTCAAAATATTAATAAAACTAAGAAGATAAGTAAATTGAGCAGCAAGTGGAAGGATGGGGTAAATATGAAAAGTCCATTTTTAGTTAGAGAAAGTTTAAATATTAAGATTTGCTCAACCATTAGACAGTAACTTGCTCAATCATACACAAGTTTCTGGTGTTTTAGCATAGTTCAAACAACTATTTAGGAACTGTTATGTGTATTGATACATAAATTTTGAGCAATTCAGAAATAAAAATTCTTCATTTTAAATAATGAAAATACTGAACAATTTTTGTAATTTATATGTCAAATGTTTCGAGAAGGGATCAGAAAAAACTTTATTCCTTTACCAACTTAACTTTATATTTTTTATAATATAAAAGCATCTATTATTTCGAAACTAGAATCTAAGACCTAGAATTTTATAATATTTAATAGCATGTGTTTCAGCAGAATACACAAATATGTATTAAATCCATAAGTTCATTTGAACATAAAAAACAATGAGATTCATTTGTTATTAATTGATTGTTGTTTTTTTTTTTTTTTTTTTTTTTTTTTCAAATGCAAAAATGATGATGGATTTGAAAGCTAACGAGAGCAACAGTACAAAAAAATGTTTTATAACTTCTTTCAGAAAGTTGATCAATATTTACTAAATGAAATACCAACATAAAATTTAAGCATTATCTTCTTTTAAGTTCTTTCGTCACAACAGACTTATATTGAGAAAAATACCTCTCACTTCTCAAACATAAATAGAAAAACGAGTTAAGCAGCAAGTGCCTCAGAATCAAATGTCTTAATTCATGCATGTAACCAAATGCGTGTTATACCACTGATTTTACTGCACAAGCGTAAAATGTATCTAAACACGACGTACATGGGCCAAACAATGGGAAAATGAAATACACCGTGTGAGTGATTTTCTGATATGCATACATTATTATGTTTAAAATGCAAAAGGGCAATTGTGTCTCTCCTGAGCATCAGTTCTAAATTAATATTAGTGTTTACTCATTTTTTAATACCTTTAATACCAATTTCAACCAGTTTTTCTTGCTTTACCGGTTTGAGTATGGTAATAAACCTAACCTAACCAAATATTTATATTCAGTAATATTAGCAGAAAAACAGCATTAATGCCCTTTTTGATTTCTACTAATGAAAAATCTCCATAATCTATAAATGAATCCATATTACAATTGTTAAAAAACAGACCTACCAGTATAAGAGATTATTACACCACCAGTACAGTCATTCATAAAAACTTGTGCCGTCATCTATTGAATCACAAACAGAACTAGTTTTTTATCCGTTATTGCACACTGAACATAGGAGAAACAGGATATAACACTTTCAGTATGATTGGGGTGAGATGACTTACCCCTTTCTTGCATCTGCATGTTCAATTATAAAATTTTGAACTATCAACATGTAACTGATATTAACGGCATTTTAAACATATCCCTGTACAAAAAAATTCCAACCCATGTAATAAGCAAATATAAAAAAAATGTAAAAGAATAAAATTTAGCTTCTTAAAAAGCAATGATAACTAGAAGTACGTTTACTTTATGTTTTGTTGATATTTACTCGTAGTTCTCTTTTAAGTGAGTGAAAAGAAAAACACTTGGGACAGATTTTGAGAGAATTTCATTTTTCATCGTCATCAATCCTAATGTATTTAAGTCTAATGTATTTGTGTGCCATTACATTTTTTACATTTACATCCAAAAACCAAAATTATTTTGTTTCTTGTTTTGGTATGCATTTTTGTTTCATATTTCTATCATCTTCTATGTAGGGAGAGAGTTCATAATTTAATGAATGATAAGAAAATTTTAATAAAATAGGATTTCTGTAAACAGAAAATTAACTCAACACAATATCTTGTGGAATCATGAAAGCTAAAGTTGAATACAAAAACTCTTGAAATATCAGAGTCTATGTTTTACATGTGTTCTTATTTTTATGTTCTATAATGCTCTTCATACATGAAAAGACTAAAAGCATCACATCATTTTTAAGATTTGTGTCAAATAGTCTATGACTTTCCGAATTGTGGCTTTTCCTAAATTGACTTCAGAGGCCAAACTGCACAAGCTTCATGAACCCAAGATTACCTTTAGAAAGACCAGAGACAGAAGGTGGAAATCAGAATCGTCTCTACCCCTGAGGTACGGTATCATACAGATAACGGAGCCAAATATATATATATAATTCGTGGTACAGATTTCTTGGCCTATACAATATAAATAGTTGCTATCCCGTCACATCCAAAATTTTTCCATACTTTTCCACCAACATTTCGATAGGCTTAACTATTCCATCAAGAATTATTCTTCAAATCTTTGCGGAAGACAATATGACATATTCTTAGTTGACTTAATTTATGAAACAATGAGTAAATAGAGAGAGATTTATTACTCTTCACAAACCCTTGAAGTTCAAATTGTGATGAAAATAACAAAGTGCACCCACGAGTTGGAGAGGAAAGATTTTAAAATTTTAGTTCCTATACAATTAATAATTAGTTGTTGTTTTCAAAAACTCACGGAGTACATTACACGGAGTGTGTTCAAGTACCTGGTGTTGCGTTATAGCCGCTCTCGTAGCCCCACCAGCCACACCGACAAGAGCTTTCATGGAGGTAGACACACACAACACAACCATGGAATAACGCGTGAAAAATGGCAACAGAAGTTCAATACACATGGCAACATCATTCAACACATCGGCAAATAATCTCCATTTCTTGCAATCAGCATCAAGGTAAGTTCTAAAACACAAAATAATATAATTATTTTAACTGTGAGCATTATTGACCACAGGTTTCTTTTTTTTAATACAACAAAATTAATTAAGATTAATCCAACACCTACAGTTGCCCTTTTTCAATAAATAATCAGACATTCTTTCATGATTGGAACGAAAGGGCTCTCACTCACATTAAGGGATGGGATTCTTAGGTGCGCACCTTTTTTCCTCTTTGGAAAGAAATTTTGTTTCTTAGAAGATAGAAAGGAGGCATTTTTTCAGCACCTTCTTTTTCAGTACGTTTATCCCTTTTTCTCTTAAATCGTGTCTTCAATCCCCTTTGCCCCTCTTTTACTGCAGTTTTTCAATAACACTTTAGAGCACATTTTATCCATTATAAGAGACATGACATGCGAGTTTTATTCCATTCGATACAGATGGTTTCGAATAAATATCAAATATTTTTAGTTGTTTTAATTTTAATTGATTCTTTTCTTCTTCCTCAGTTTATAGTGAACGTGCAAATTGTAACTTTTTCTTTTTTCTTTTACTATAAAAGCGCAGATACTCGACTGCAACTATCAGACAATTGAAAGAACAAGGTCTTAAAAATTAAAAAAAGAAAAATGGGATATAAGAAAATTATTTTCTGATTTCTAGGGTGGGTCTTATTTCGAGAAATTTTTAGATCACGGCTCCTTAACCCAGAAAAAAAATTTCTTATTCATCACCGCAGCCATGAAAGCGACGGGTTATATTATTTTTTCCTTCTTCTCATGAATTTGATGTGTATAACTGAAACTCAATAAATAAAAAAATAATAAAGTTAATTGCCAAAAAAGCAGTTACAAACTGTATGTGACCACATGGAGGACAATAAACTAATAATAAACTAGAACAGGGGCAAGATGTCGTCTTGAATTACTCTGCTAAAATAGCACCTTTTCCCTTCCTTTTTTCATACGATATCTGCACCTCAAAACCCTAAACCTGCTCCTATTAAATAATAGTACAGTAGAAACTAAATGTTATCATTCTATTGATATCATTTCAATTTTCATTGTACCAGATACATCAAATATCCTATGCTTCCTCATTAATACATAAAAAATACACATACAATAAATATTTCTAATATTTTGGTAACTGGAATATAGTATTATCATATTATAGCTCATCCGCATCAGTTTTCTAGAAATTTATAAATTACAGAACCATACTAACAAATAGGTCAACAATGTCATTTCAAAAACTGTCACAAAACAATGAATGTGTTTCTGAGAAATGTTTTCACGGTATTACCCTTTCCACCAAGCAAATGCGATACGTCCAGTCATGCCTGATCCATCCTTAAGGATCCAAGTGATAGCGGCACTGACAGGAGTCGCAACACTATCACCAACACCAACTCCTTTCATAACAGCCTGGGTAGTAAGTGCTCCAGATATCGTACTGCAGAATGCCTGAAAATAAAAGTTATTATCTGTATTAAAAGGTCAGCCGTCTCACACAGCACAGCATCATTGTATCTTGAACGGTCTGTATACAAGTTAAAGTTGGGCCTGAATTACAAAAATTAATAATACATAAGGAAATTAACAGGGCTTGGCAATATCTCAATCAAAAGTATTTCAACATTGTAATTAATAACATATCTTATTTAATTACTTTGTTTCAAATGTAATTTGTATTTAATTACTTAAAAACATGTAATTTGTAATTAAATGTAATTAATTACATTTTTATACTATTTTAACGGCAAGGTTTGCATATTAGGAGTGTCCGCTGAAACACTCAATAAATAAACAGTATTTAGCAATACCATCTTGGAATACACTTAAATGGTTTATTACAGGGCTATCTCTGAGATTGTGGAGTATAAAACTGTTTACAAACTGAGTATACAAATTTGCTTGCAACGAATACGTATTCCAACAGAACAATATCATGTTTCTAATTATTGAATACCATCCTTACTTATCAAACAGTATGAATTCTTTTGAAACCAAAATCATTTAGTTAGTTCAGTCTGCAGAATGAACATTTGTCAGCATTGTTGAATTTGAGTGAATTTTGTGTATTTTTAGAAAAATGTCTGAGCTTGAAACGGCAACATCTCGTAATTTCAATTTTGATAATGTCCTGGGAATTCTAAATGGAGAAATATTTGCAATTACAAAGCAAAAAGCCCAGGGAAAAATATCCTCGCTAAGTGTTTATTATACAATAAAAAGAAAAAAAGACTGTGTTAATGCTTCGTCAAATTTTCATTCTCGCTTAAAGATATTTATGTTTTACAAGTAATTCATAAAAATTTCTAAGAAAAATTCTCTAACAAAGGTGAAGAATTGCATACAGGTGAAGAATCAAATGAAGTTGTGTGGCTTTATTAGATAGTTCTTTTTCAGTGTATTTTCACATGTAATTTGTCATAAACCGGGTTTATAGTATAGTGGATATATTATAGTTATATATTTCCTATGCCACTCACGCTCATCTTTGTTTGTCCTTTAGACACATTTTGATAACTCATTTTTGTGTGAAATAAATATGACTATGTCCCAATTAATATAATTTTGAATATCTGTTTACTCAAATAAATTTTAACGTATTTAGAGGATACATCCTGAAGATCTGGATATTTTTGATGCAGATAATATAATAATAATAATATTTTATTGAACCACATATATCATAACAATGATGTATGGCTCTAGTACTAACAACAATAACAATAATATTTACATATAAGAATAACAACAATATAATAATTTTGATACATTTAACCATATTCATTTAACTTAGGCTAAGTAGAAATTAACATAAAATACAATTATTTTTTACTATTACAGAATATTAATATTTATTTTGGTTAGGGTTACTAGATATCCACGGTAGGAGTTCTGTTATTTAAATTTTATTTTATTAATTTATGTCGAGGTCTATATTTATGGTAAAACAATGTAATTTGATGTTGTTAGATAGTTTCCTTCATCATGGGTCACCTTCTGAACCTTTGTTCTAATGATTACCTGCAACATATTGTACGTCATACATTAGTTATTGTCATTGAGGAATTCTTGTACACCGTAGTAGAGTTTCTGTTGTAAGAATTGTTTGAGTTTTTTTTAATAGGTTCAGTGTATTGATGTTTTTTAGGTTTAGTGGTAACACTTATAATAGCTGTAATTATAAGTGCTTTTTTGGCTAAGAGTGGATGTTACCTGTGGTAGATGGATATCTCTGGCCTGTCTAGTGTTGTGAACATGAACAATGGAATTAAATCTATTGAGTGGTCCTTTGTCTAGTAGATCCTTTTTTACAAAGTACAAAGTTTCAAAAATATACATGCATGGCAGAGGAAGTATTTTCAACTTTTCAAACAATGATTTACACGTAGAAAGTTTATTAGTGTTGGTAATTGTTCGTATTATTCTCTTCTGTAAACAAAAAGTTTGTTTCGTTTCTGGTGCTTGTCCCCAAAATATTATACTGTAATGTAGAATGGAATGGACATTTGCATAGTATACAGTTCGAAGGGTATCTGTTGTGCAATTTGCTGTTAGAACTCTGATGGCATAGTTTATTATGCTGAGTTTCATATTCAGTGTTTCTAGGAGACAGTTCCATTTCATTTTATCTTGTATAGTAAGTTCCAGAAACTGTGTTGTTTGTTTAAAGATGAGGTGCTGCATTCATTAAATACACTGGCATTGTGTGTGCATCTGCAGCTGTTGAAAGATTGTTTTCTTTAGCAAATTTAATAAATTGTCCTAATTGTGCAAGTCTCTGCGACTCTAACTTCAAATATTTTTTTTCACTATAGAAAAGCAATTAAATTAATACATATACGTACGTATGTAAAAATAGAACATATAATCAAAATAAATGTTTTGTAGCAGAATGTAATTTGTATAATTAATTGTAATTATAATTAATTAATTTATTAAATTATTTAATTACAACATATATAAGTACTTAGTCCTTAGGCAATTAATTACAATTTTAAAAGTAATGAGTAATTAATTACATTTTTTGGAGTAAATGCCCAGCTCTGGAAATTAATGTTACCTGTACTGTGTCCCAAATCTGATAATTTCGGTAGTCAGCACTAACACTTTCTGGATACCCTTGAGGTAAAAACACTTCCCTCAGTGCTTCATAGATAGATTTGTGAAAAGTTCCAACAGGTCCCCGTCGCAAGACAACTTCCTCGCCTAAAAAACATGAAATTTTTATTTTTCCATAAATATGTATCCAACTCTACAGAATTAATAGCATACCCGGTAGTTTGATGTAGACTGCTTCTTCGCCGTAGATCCCGTATTGTTCACGAAATAACATGTAACGAGCCATAACAAAGCGGACGTGGATATACTAATTTTAACAAGATTCAAAATACATGTCTTCTGATTAGTGTATTACAAGCTTCGAGGCAGAAAGTGACTTCGTGGTTTGTTTGAAACGCGAATCATGTCTGCTCTTGCTTCAGACGAAAGATTCTTGTCTTCACGACATAATGTTAAAACCACGTAAACAGATCACCAACTCAGCACCAGCTGAAGACAGGTTATGAAGTGTTATCGCCGAAGATTTTCTCCACGGGCGCTTTAACCTAGCATTTTGCAAGAACTCTATTGAGTATACGTGAAATAACCAGGTCATCTTATAGACAAATACTCTCAATGCCATGTAAAATGAGATACTTGTCAAATTTGACGTAAGAATAAACTTAGCCGTATAATTACGGGGGAGAGGTAAAAGGATGAATCCTCCCTTGGGATGACGATTTCATAAGTCAGATCCCTGGGGGAAGTAAAGGGACCTGAAAGGGACCTCTGTTTCAACGTACCCTTCCCGTATTTATGTCGCCTTTTTTGGCGGGGCAGTGGGGAGGCGCAGAACGTTTATTTCAATTGGATGTCGTTGACAAACGTGACACAAAATAAATCATGAATGAAATGAAAAAAAAATTGGATTAAAATTGAAATGTGGCCGACTTAAGTGTTATCAGTAAAGTAAATTTGTGATAAAAATAGAAGTAACAAACTGGTGTGGAGACAATTTTCTAATACACTGTGCAAACAAGAAAGGGACCATCCCATAAATTCCAATCTGAGGGCTAGTTGACTATTTGAGAAATGTGTTGTAAACTTGGCATTGTATCGTGAATGACAGTGATTATGACAGAATTGTCCTTACTTGTACAATTCAATGTATTTAGAAAATTCCTGTAGGTCAAAAAGAAGTAAAACCCACATTTCATTTTGAATCATGGCACCCAATTTTTATCAATATTCTTTGTTCTACAGGCAATCTATTTGCACAAAAAGTCATTGTTCACATGTTTTTAAAAATCCAAAATAAAAGTGAAAGCAAATAAATCCTGTTCTATTTGTTCAAACTAATACTGAACATGGTAGTGCATTCACTTTCAGGTTATAACATTTATTTTATTCTCTTACTGGTTGTATGTAAATGTTGAAGTAAGAAAATAAATTTATGGTAGTAATTATTGAATAACAAATGGCAAATTGAAAGTTTCACAATTTTTCCTGGAAAAATGCAATTTCGTGACGTTGATTTAGTGTTTTAGGGAAGAGGATGTTTGAGCTCTCTCTCTCACTCTCTCTGTCTGTGTATGCCCCACACTGAAAGAAGAGTGCAGGTGCTTACTTATCCTTCAGTCAAATATTTAGGGACCAGGAAAAATAACAAGTGGCAATAAATATGATTTTCATCCCCTCCAGGAAAAGAAGAAAAAAAAGTTAGGGAAAAACATGAAATACAATATTTCCAAAATTAGATAATATAAAAAAAAAAAAAAAAAAAGTGCTAAATGGGGCATAAAATAAGAAAAATTAATTGAAATTGGTCATAAATTATTTAAAAACGAGTACACACTAATATTCATGTAGAGTTGCCCGTTTTTAACTCAAATCTTTATAATGTAAGCTCAAGTGAATTGATAAAACAATGCTATGGGCAGTGAAGTGCTGTTGTGTACCTCATTTCCCCCATTATTTAGAATCAATGGACTTCAGTAGATTGGACACGTTCACATAATCACGTAAATCAGAGAGAGGTACGACATGCATTTGGTGAAGTATTATCGTAAGACATTGATTCTGGGATGGTTGCTGGTTAACTCTACTTTGAGAAGTGAGAGGTATTTTTCTCAATATAACTCTCTTGTGACAATAAAAATTAACTGAAAGAGATTAATGGTTAAATTCTTTGTTAGAATGTTATTTGGTAAACGTTGATAAGCTTTCTAACAAGAAGGTACAATTAATAAACAAGCAATCACGTCTGTCTGTCTGTCTCTTTTTATTTATTTTTTTAAATTGTGGTGTTACTAGCTTTCAAGTTGATCATTATTTTCATGTCAAAAAATAAAAAATCATTGCAGAGTCACAATCATTTGTTCACTTGAACTTATGCATTTAATATGCAGTTGTGTATTCTGCGAACAGAAAATGAATCATACACTATCAAATATAATTAAATTGTATCCCTTTACAAACAAAAAATACAGGCTAACATTATGAGACGCCATTTTTTCAGGTCCCTACAGATAGAGAGCAAATAGTTACAGAACTGCAAAAGATTAGAAGAGATGAAAGTGTACAAACAGGATTTTCATAAAAATTATTATTATTATTCGTATTCACAAAACACAGTATTTTTCTCAGAAAACAAACATTTTTCCTAAAGAAGACATATTTTGAGTTACATCTTAAAATATATAGGCAATGAAGCACAAAAATATTCACCTGCAGGTAAAAATTACATTTTCAGAGTAAACAATTTGACTTCACCCAATTCACCCTCTGTGAGTGAACAGACAGACACTAATGAACTGTTGTGCAAAAATATAGTACTGTCCTATGAACAATAAACTGTACTAAAAAACAGTATGTTTTGTAGATTTGTACTCGTTATAAAAAATATTAGTTACTATTAATACTGCAACATACCTTACACTTATAAAAAATCTCTCAAGAGACGATTTGCAACACTTGGTCAAAACAAACATTAAAATTAGCGGCCATTGATGCTGACAAACATTTGGACAACAGCAGCCGATGTCACAAGGGCACTTGATGAAAAGACAAAAATTAAGAGGTGCAACGATTATCTTACAGCTCGTTATGGAGCGCACCTTCTCATGTCGCAAAGCACCACAGCATCACCAACTTCAAAAAAACTTATTCGCAAAAATTCATATCCCACAAACAGCGAATACAACTTAACTTCTACTCGAATAATTAAAATAATATAAGGATAATGCCTAATTATTGTAGATACACTAAGAGTCAAGCAAAGACAATTGCCGAAGTCAACACATTCGTCCTCGGCGTGGAATCTTCAATTCAATCTGTAAATATTCACATGAATTTTCTTTCTTTGTTTCTGTCTACACAACAACACAATAATTATACGTAGATTAAACGATTTAACGATTCAACAACAATTAAATTTTGCACTGATATAAAAACTTATTTATAACTATGTATAGCAATAAGTTTTATTTAATACTTTTCTTTTCTTTTTACTTTTTTGTGTGATGCACAATTTTTGTAATCTCTCCCAATAATACCTTAAAACGTGAGATAAAAGTTGACAGCGTTATAGTAATAGCCCACTATTAAAAAAATAGCACTTTCCACATTACGATACCAAAAACTAACTATACTCAACCTTTGTACACAAGTTTTCTTTGATATTTTTACTATCCACACACACACACACACAACTATACTCAACCTTTGTACACAAGTTTTCTTTGATATTTTTACTATCCAACACACACACACACAAACACGCACACGCACTCACGCACGCACACAAGTGAACTGCTTACTGAAGAAAAGCAAAATGTACTAATTTTCTTAATTTTGCGGTCTATACAAAATCCTGCACGAAACCAGTCGACAGAAAGTTTTGAGAAAAACACGATTATTGTAAATTATTGAAACGATTCGTGGGCCACTTACTCTGAATTCCCCAAGTAATTTACTTTATCGTGGATATTGTGGCAATAGAGAGAAATGGTAGTTTTAAGAACGCAGAGCAAGAGAGAGGATTGAGTGAACCAATTCTACACACCCCAATTAGTTTTCATCCGTTTCAAATATTTTCCATGCCTTTCATTCAAGGGTAAAAATCAGTCATAAGAAAAGGAGTTTACTATTAACCTTGTGCAGATTTCTACAGGGCACGAGTAAAAATTGCAGGGCAACAAAAATAATACGTCTGAAGCTATCTATGTAAAATTACTCCGTAAAACCAACGACTCAAGCAATTAAAAAATTTTGTTTCTGTTTCTGTTCATCAGATCACGGCAGAAGTTTATTCCGAGACAAAATAAGTTGAGTTCCATAAGAAAGATGGAGATAACGAAATCTTAATGAAGATACAGATTCTGTGGTAGATTCTCAATAAAACGAAGAGAAAAAAAACAGAAAAGAAAAGAGGAAAGAAACATAGATAGCATAAAGGAGAATGTGTGTAGATGTAATGGATATGACGTAAAGCAAAGCATAAATAAACTATTGCTAACTCAACAACGAGACAAAAAAATTATTTCACTTATAACAAAATGTTAAAAAAGTACATATAACAACACTGTACTAATCTACTGATACAACATTTCTTTTGTGTTATTTACAATAAAAATATACAGTACATCCAATTAAATATTTTCAAGAATTTAAGACTAGGGATTGAATGAAGGAAAACGAACATCAATGTGAAATATCTTTCTTCTATAAGTAGAAACACACGGAAACGACGGCGGCAGCAGGCAAGGTTTTTTATTTTTTTAAATCTCATTGTGACGGAGAGCAAAGACTGGAATGGAGGGACTAGCAGCAACAATCATATAGTATTATCTCTCAGAGTTCAAATTAACGAGTTTTTGCTTCATTGACAACATACAATACAGCATCATGAATTCTTCTGCTGAAAAAAGAAAAGAAAAGAAAAGCATGCATTTTATTAAAGTTAGAATAATTTGAATAGGTTTCTTGTGAAAAGGTGGATCAATTCAGTCTATCACTACGACAATGTTATTTCATTGCAAGATATATACTATATTCTGATCAAGACACTATCAATTTACAATGACTGATTGTTGTAAAGTCATTGTTGTCCATCTCATCTTATTTGCCCACAGGCCGCACTCTAAATACTTTCGATCTATAAGGCCAGCATGGGACAGGGTTTCGGAAGATGTCCAACAAACAGAACTTATGGGTCACATTTATTTGTTTGTTATGCGATATTTTGATTCTCGTCAATAAATTTAGATTATTTCAGGCTGGAAAAAATTAATACTATATTTCTTTTTTTTAAATAAGGTATTTTTAATATTTAGTATTATAATAAAATGTTTTAATATTTAATGTGTGTTGGGGTAATCACGAACACAATTTTCCATCTTTTCACAAGACATGTCATGTCAAATATAATTATCATTGTACATTATGTTCCTCCGAACGTTTGATGAGGAACTTAATGTACAATGTACTACACTTGTAAGGCTGCTACTTGGATAACGAATCACTGGCTTACGTAAATCTAACAAATTACACTTGAGCGAGATGTCGGACAGTGATTACGTTTAACTGTAGTTAAACCCTTGGAATGTATTTCAGGAGCAAATTATTATCCTCAACACCTGCACACTGACCAGAGACTACTTCTCATAACAGATTTTTTTCAAAGCTGCATCATTCCATTGCTCATGATAATAACTATTGTAAATAGGAGAGAACTTCTATTTGACCAAATACAGTACATATATTACCAACGCCGGTTCACTGTCAAATTGATCATTACAAAAAATTTTACATTTTTCTAATTAAATCTATCTTTCGCACAGTTGGAGTATGGAGAGGGGTTAAGACCAAAGCAGAGAGAAGAGGGTAGGGGATGGTTTAAGCACCCTCAACCACTATTACATAGACTTCATTCCTCAGCTGTCATTGGAATTCTTTTTTTAACATTTAAATAGTTTAATGTTTTAATACCTTAAAAAGCAAATATTTATAACAACCATAAAAATACCAACTAAATAGAAAAAAAAATGGAAGGAGGAGATTCCAAGGGATGGAACTACCCAAGTTACCGTCTTAGAAGAGACATTACTCATGAATTGAACATTGCAAGAATACAATTTTAGCTGAGAAAACAATAAATACTTCATAAAAATAAATCTATTATCTTACATGGATCTCCTCTGTTCGTCATGTCTCAAGGCACTTCCAGGTGATTTCGCAGGTTGCATCATTAGCTACACAAGAAAAAAGGAATTAACTTTATACTTTTTTAAGGAAACAAAATCTGTACAGTCGACTATAAAAATACGTGGATGTCGTTATTCAAGATTTCAATACCTTCAATAGGCATTTGATTTCAATACAATTTTACTTTGGTCACATCATTAGAAAATGAATTTTTTTACCTCCTCTTAAGAAACAAGGTTAACATTATTCAGATAAATTCCTCCAGAAATGTAGACATAAGTAATGTTGCGAGGATCCATCCTGTGTTCATACGTTGTCATTGTCTCATTATTCACATGAATCTAAAACAAATCATTCCTCAATTCATAAATTTCATAAAAAAGTTAAATAGAAAAATAATGAAAACAACTATTCATCAATTCCTTAACACTAACACAATTTTAACACCAAGACAATATCCCTTATCTGGTTACATTATGAAAGAAAGGATATCATACCAACATTGGTGTATCTGTTTCCATATCTTTAATAATGTTAATATACTATGCTTTCTTTCATAATGTAACCACTTGCTGAATATTGTCTTGGGGTGAGGCTTATAATAAAAGCTTTTATTTATAATATATTTTATATTTAATACTTTAAATTTACTACAGGTTATCCAAAATTATAAGTAATACATCCTCTGTAAAAGAAACTATTAGAACAAGGCATAAAATTATCCCAATTCCAAAGATGGACGGCAGGATTTAAAAACAGTTACATAATAGCAATTAAATCACACAATTGTTCCCTAATGATAGGAACAATTCAAATCACCCAAAAGAAATGATAAAGAAAAAGTTGCTTCACCGAGGAATTAAATTTCAAGGGTAAATAAATAAATAAATGCAAAAGACTTAAAATTCCTACACCCAAGTAAAATTTGGAAGAAAAAGAAAAAAGAAAAAAAAGATTAATAAATAATAAATATTGTTAAAATGACTCAAGTAGAAATAAACATTATTTATCATAGTTTATATATTCTTTATTTTTAATTAAGAATCTATTAGTTTTCAAGTTATACCAGTGTCATGTACCCTCTGTTCCCTGCCGTTCCCTCTGGGAGTTTTCCATTTGTCTTAATCTACAGAGCTTAATTAATCTTAATTCTACAGAGCTTTGTAAATGTAAACGGCTGTTGTACATGAGACCGTTTCTCACTTTCGCTCCCAATGCAGGAAGACAGCCCACTTCTTCCCCACACTTTGTCACGACATGTATTCATTTGCTCCATAGAAAAGGAACAAGAATCACTTAGATGAGTCTACGTAGACACCGTTCCTTAGAAAAATCTCTACACGGAACAAGAATCGGCCTGCTGAGCTAACTTGAGGCCAAGTGCCCAGCACACCGATACTATCGATTAGTTACTTCTTGTTATGAGCACAACTTAGTTAGTTACAAGAAAATGTAGATTTTTACAAAAAAATAAAAATTCCTTAGTTCTTGCAAAAATTTTCCTCAATAATCAGTGTACGTTACTGACGATGGCTCCTGTGCAGCCTAAAAAGCTTTCTAACTTTAAAACAATGAGCAACATACAAACGACTTTTAATTTATCATTCTTTGATAATGTTGCTAACGCTCCACAATTACAAAGTACTTTTTATTGTTAAAATTTAACTTTTTGAACGACATGTGTTGTCCAAAACAATAAAAAAGGGGAAATGTTCCTTCTACAAGACATTGATAAACATTCCGGATATGCCAACGGGTTTAATCTTGTATAAAACAATTGTTAAGCCTTACTATTTTCAACACCTTTTTCAGTTAGCTTAATTTATACCTATTTTCTTATTTCAGCCAAGAAATATGTCATCATTATATTTTCCATTTATGTATGTGGTGTTACCATTCTGTGGTGGACCCTTCCTCATTTAGAAGTATTTGAACAATAATTTTATTTAAAAGAATTCAAACTTAAACAATAAAAGAAATGCACAAGCATTAGTGGTAACTGATCTAAATTCTGTAAAGTAAATTTCTGTATTACATGAGATTAAAGTCAAGACGGTACATAATCTATAGTTTCTTTAATGGTTGTGCAATTCAAATAACACCAAAATTGGTGTCTTCACAAAATCAGAACTATTTCTATTGAAACTGCATTTTTTTTTAAAGATAGATTAATAAACTTTCCATAAATGAACTACGCCAAGCACTGAATTGGCTGATGTCAGTGGCTGATATCAGTGGCAGATAGTTGGCTTGGTCTCAAGCTAGCTCTGGTCTCCCTACAATTAGTAACACTTGTTCTTGAGGCTCCCTACCTCCATTCATTACAATTACATTAAATTTAAACTGTTTGAGCTTTACATTGTAACTGATGATGGAGAAACCTCCAAAACATTTTATGATAAATAAGTGTTAAGCATAGTTTTTTATCATAGTTTAAATCGTAGCTTCACTTATTTCCCAACTCCCAATACGATTACCTTGAATTTTTTTTCTTCGCATACTACACGCAAAGAAAATTCGCATTCTCTGGCAAAAATGAACTCCTCGCTTATTTCTTCTTCGTACCATTCTCCTTCTGACATGGAGTTGTGCACAATCTTATTGCAAAAGAATCTCACATCGTAGTGCAGTGCAATGCAAGCGGGAGAGAACAACTCATTATTCACGTCCGGATTCTTCCCACACACTAAATTTACAGAAAACCTGAAAGACAAGAAAGAAAGAAAACAAGAGTAAAACATTTGATACATTTTTGTTTCTATTGCTAATTGGAGCTCCAAGATAAAATACTATTATTAAAACATATATTGAGTGATGTTGTCCTCCCTCTTGCACTCACAATGTTCGTGGAGTGTGCGGCCAACATCACTCAATACATATTTGCATTGTAGCGACTCCTCTGTAAGTTCCCAAAGTATTTTACATCGTAAGATAAATATGTTATGAACAAAACAAAACTGTATGAGCACATTTTTTTTTAAAATTAAAATAGTTAATTTATATATCAAAAAACCATTAGTAGCAGAAAGATTTAATAGACATATTTCACAATTGCAATCTCTTTGACAATTCTACACTTGGCTTGCTTTACTTCGTATGAGATTACAAATAAAAGAGTGAAACATACAATGCAGATTTGTGGATTGAATAGCATCAATGCTCCGAAAAGGTTGAGCATTTCATGGAGAATAAAATCTAGAAGTGTACTATACCTCCGAAAGGCAGTGAGTGACGATATCCAACCAGTACATGCGAGCCGATTCTTAAAATTAAAGGAAATTAGCAAACTGGTAGTTAAATTATCCTAAATAAATTTAATTATTTGCTAAAAGAGACTTGGATTAACAAATTACTTCATTGTTTTCAACAATAATCTATAACAAAATTTGTATTTTTTGTTGCATCTGAAGAAACAAAAGGTTCATTTTGAACAGATTGGTGTCAAAAGGTTTTCAATTAGATTGAAAAATAATTCAACCACAGAACAGAAAACACACCATTTCAACTTGGAAAGAGTTCATTGTACTTGGGATGATCATGTGCATAAGGGATGAAATTTGAGAGATCAAGAATTATTCTGCAAGAAATAATTTACAAGTTCATCATTTACCTCATTGCAAAAGTTAGTTTATTTAAAAGTATACAAATAAAAAGTGTCGTATGGAAATATCTTTTGCCAAAACGTTTTTTGTTTAATTACTTCTGATCTCCAATATGAGATTGAATAGTACATCGTCGTGCACATGTGCGCTACTGCACTTCTCCAATGGGAGATGGTCATTTCTGACAAGTCACAAAAAAAATTTAGGGATGGAATCAAAAAGTGATTTGCTTCCGTTCTTAGAGAGAGAGAGAAAATAAACAGATTGGGTTCTTAAATATCTGCTACTTCTAGAGAACCAGTTCATGGAAACTTGGGATATCACCACTGCATATAGGGTTATCTAAAGACAAAGGTTGGATCTGAGAAGCAACTCATTAAGGCTCCTGCAGCTGGAGTCAATGTACACTTGGTTGTCTGAGACTAATTCTAAGTTTACCACACTAGAAGATGAGGGATACGTCCTTCCGTTAGAGGTCACCTGGGATTAAATTTTACAGAGTGACACATAAGTGACTCTCACAATAATAGAAAACTTCAAGGAGAAGATTAAGGAACTCTGAATGTCAACGCACCATACGCAATGTGATAAATACAACAAAAACCTATAAATATTAAAATACAAAACAACATGAAAATAATCTATGCAACATGAAAATAATATATTTACAAAGACAACAAAACTTAAGTCACAACACCCCCCAGGGGACTTACGTGTAGTTAGTACGTGTTTGGCGAACACGGGGCCCCGAGCTGAGTCTGGCTTTACTTCCACTTACTTGTGCTAGGCTCCTTCCTTTCTCTTTCCTGACCTTCTTTGGTCACCTCTTGTTCTTTTCGATCCCGACGCTATTAGGACATTTTCCTCTTTCTTTCTTTTTTATTTAATTTTTATAATGGTGTTTGTAATGTTTTGAGATATGTTTTGTTATGTTGTAATTCAGGAGGGTTTTTAGTGGGTATGGTTGAGTCGTTCGGCGAGTCCCATGGGCGGGGAGAGTCATGTTGGCTCTCCCTAAGTGCGTAACTGCATTTTACCTACCTGTACAGAATTTTAGGGCTCTAATGACCTAGATGTCAATGAGCCATAAAGGCCCACCAAAAAAAAAAAACACACACAAAATATTCAAGGAAGTAAGACATACAACACATGAGATACTGTTGCATACAGCAAGAGACTGTTACTTATGACAACAAGTCTCAGTGAGCGCTGCACCTTTAAGTGACATTACTGACTGAATATTTCAGTAGCTTGGAAGCTATTTGGCACATCGCATGATAAAAATTAAAACAAAGGGAGGTAAAACTGTCCAGAAGAAATTACTACATTATGCCCACCTCAATTGTTTGACAAAAATGTGAAGGTTGACGACCATTAGGACAATTGTAATATACACAGAAAACTTATAGACATCATTGAATTAATGAAAATCGAGGTGATATCACCAAAATATGAATAGATTTCACCATCCTTTATCAATTATTGTTACTATAAATGCTGGGCATCATAACACTTTTAGATATGTTAAAAACTTTGTCACAATTAATGACGCCCACATTGTTAGAGATTTTAAAAGGGTTTTAATTATAATGAAATTTCTTCTTGTCTTAATTGTATTGACTGGGAAATGTTTTTTCTGGAAAATGATATTAATTATTCAGTTAACTAATTTTATACTAAGTCAATTGAATTAATCAATTTACATGTTTCAACTTTCAGAATCTTTCCTTCTCGATATCCATAATTGTTCTCCATATATCTTAAAAAATTAAGAGATGAGGACTACCTTGGGTTCTCTAATCTAAGAAAATTATGTATCACTGAGAGTAACAAATGTTTTGTCTACATATTGTTCTTTCTCTTCAAATATAAAAAGTTTTGGAATTATCTAGATGAAAAAAATAACATTAATGGTTATCCATCGTCAATGTTTTTGGGTGATATAGCTAATCTTTTTGCTAAAAACTTAGAATAGGAAAATTGTGAGCGGAAACACACAAGAGTTGATTGATGGAAACATTTTTAATAACTCTGAAGTAGATATTAGTCTTTCTGACGTTGACACTGCGATTGCTCTGTTAATGTCTCCTAATGCAATAGGACCTGATGATATTCCCAGACTATTTCTTAAGAATGTGTATTGAACTTCCTAAACCTCTTAAGATACTTTGGGGGG
>NNCF01126839.1:93106-132062 GCA_002313205.1 Laupala kohalensis | reverse complement strand
TTTTTTGTGGCGCTTTACGGCTCGTCGACATCAAGGTCATTAGAACCCTAAAATTCTGTACATGTAGGGAAAATGCATTTACGCACTAAGGAGAACCAACATGGCTCTCCCTGCATGAGGGACTCATCGAATAACTCAACCATACCCACTAAAATCCCTCCTGAATTACAACATATCAAAATATATCTCAAAACATTACAAAAAAATGAAAGATACCCTAGCCCTAATAGCATCGGGATCGAAAAGAACAAGAGGTGACCAAGGGAGGTCGGGAAAGAGAAAGGAAGGAGCATAGCACAAGTAAGTGGAAGTAATGACAGACTCAGCTCGGGGCCCCGTGTTCGCCAAACACATACTTACTAGATGTAAGTCCCCTGGGGGATTAAGATACTATTAAATAAGTGTATCAGCTCATGTACGATTCCCGCCATATGGAAAACTAGTTATATAAGACCTATTTTCAAGAAAGGCAATCGTTATTAAGTACAGGTCGATTGTAATAGTAAATGCCACACCAAAGATTTTTGAGAAAATAACAGTCAAAAAATTAACTTTAAAATTTAAGACTTATCTTTAATGATCAACAAGTGTTCTTGAAGCTAAGGTCTCCATTCTCCAAGTATTTGTGATGATATATTTGACTCTTTAGCGGATAGACTTAGATAGCAGATACTGATTGACTCAATCAATAATTTTTTACTATTACAATGATTAAAATTACTAGGGCTGTACTTAAAATTACTAGTGGGAGTACCACAGGGGTCTTTCTTAGGTCCCCTTCTGTTCTCCATTGAACTAAAATTATTAAATACTTTAGCCCGTTGTTGCATCAAGATCTTTGAATCAACACAGTTGTAATACTTAAAGTCATCTTCTTTTGCAAGAGGATTTAGATTATGTGGTGAATTGAAGTAAAACTAATGGCTTACCTCTGAACATTGGTACAGGTTTCTCTATCACACTGTAAGCATTCATCCAATCTACTTGATTACCATGTTAATAATAAAGATGATACAATAAAGGATCTGGGCATACTTTTTTATTCTAAGCTGAGTTTTTATAGTCACATTGATAACATTTGTTGTGATACTAGTAAAAAGCTTTATTTCATTATTAGAAACTATCTCAGCTTAGTTAAATCCAAATTGACATATAGCTCTCAAACTTGGAAACCTATGTACACCAATTGAAATGCTATCTCAAGTTCAAGACATTTATCTAAAATTGATAAAAATGTCATGCATCCTCATTGTCAAGACTACACTGCTAGAGCTACTAAAGATAACTTACCTTCTCTTAATTCAGTAACGGTAGCAAATTATGTCAAAACTATACATAAGACGGTCTCTCGTGACATGGATTGTGTACAAGTTTTGATAAGCGTCCAAAGCATCCCCCTGCAGTTAACACTCGAGAGAGCTCTCCGTTTTATTTAGACATGAACCGTACTAATTATTTGGATAATAATCCAATTTTTCAAATGTGTAGTCTACGAGACCTATGAGTTTGTAATGAAGAATACTCACATTACCTTTGTCAACCTCTAAAAGACAATTTACCACTAATAATAATAATAATATAATTATAATAATCAAATAAAACTGGCTTTTCACAAATTTGAATAAATAAATGAGTATTTTTTTCTTTCTGCAGAATATAACTTGTATCAGAAATAAATAAAGTTTTGCATTCAGTAAAATATAAATAATCTACGCTTCTTATCTTTATCATTGTCTCTTTAGTGAATTGTTATTCATGACAACTCAACCAACTGCAAATATTTATCATTAATTATATTTAAATAAACAAATTTTGTAACAATTATGTAATGGATGTTAGCCCGATAAGACATTTAAATTAAACAAAATAATATTGAAACTTATAACTTACATACCTTTCCACATCTCCACGTACTTTGCCATCCACTACAACTACAGAACCAGGACCAAAACAACTTTGAAGAACGTATTTGTGAGGTACAGTAGACTTGGGAACATAAAATCTGTCTTCCAACTTCTGTGAAAAGAAAAATTGACAATAACCTCACAACTTACAGAATATTTATTTCTCCGATTAAATCAATTAATGGGCAGACACCTTCATTTAAAAAAACATAAGTTTAATACTTTAACAAAAAAAATACCAGGATAATAAGCAATAAAAACTATTTAAATATGTCTTTCTAAGTAATTTTTAGGAGTTTGAAACAAAAATATGATATACAAAAGCTTGCTTTACTTCCCCAAATGAACAAATTTAGTGTCTCAAACATCAAAGAATGTTTTGACAGTAATGAAGCATTGACCAGACACAGGAAGGAATGTAGGTTTGATTTTCATATTTTCAATCTAAGCTCTGGATGCAACTACAATTCAAATTAAGACAATAATATAAAAAAAAAGAGTTCTGTTAAACGACATATAATAGAAGTTTGACAGAAAAACTAGAAATAAATTTTTAAAGAAATAAAGGAATTTTACTATAAAAAAAAGAAAAACAGTTTCAAACTGCTTATGACCACATGGGGGGCTATAAACTAATTTATTCTCTGAAAACAAGCACAAGACCATAGCATCAATTGCAATCGAGGGCTTTAGGGCAGTGGCGTATTTAATATTTACAAAAGAAATTATTCAACACATACGTACTGTTCTCCACTTATTGTCTCGAAGGAAAATAAGGACCCGAAGGAAAAGTGGAGGGAGTGAATAGGGCAAATAGATACCTAAGATTGCGAGGGAGGGAGACAGACTGGCACGAGAAGCTCCCAACCCCTCTCCAACTACACCACTGCGTATCGAAAGCAAAGCGTTGATACAGAAGTTCCATAAAAACGCAACAAAAATCAACCAATCAATCACCTTTACTGGTGCATTAAGAAAGATGTTAGCTTCCCAATAGACGGTAGGAGTAATTAGGAGAGGGGTGTGCAAACAGGAAAAGTGTAACATTCAACCCTCAAACTGCACACAGGATCCCTAGGCAATTAGGCAAGTCAAGTACTTGTGAATATGTTAAATATAATTTTTACATTACTTTCCCAATGATTTATAGCTTGATAATAACACATGCATGAGAAATGACTTTTCTGTGTTTTATTAAATACAATATCTGTTGGTATTTGTTAATACTATAACTAGTGTCGAACTATTTTTTTATCGTTAGAGGAGTACGTTGAAATGTTAAATCCTTAGCCTCTGCCTTAGGGCCCTTGATCGGAATTGATGGGATGGTCCCTTGCTTGCTTCCAGAGAGTAAATTAGTTTATTGTCCTCCACGTGGTCATAAGCAGTTTGTAACTGCTTATTTGAAAATAAAGTTTATCTTTAAATAAATAAATTTATTGTCAGAAAAGCAGTTGCAAACTGCGTACGACCACTTGGAGGGCAATAAACTAATTTACTCTCGAGAAGCAAGCGAGGGATCATCCCACCAAGTCTTCTGAGAGCCCAAGGGAAAATCAGAGAAAAAGCTTAAATCCAAAATTTCCACAAAAAAAAGAAAAAAAGTGGGCAGAAAAGAACCAGCAGTAAGTTAAAGCAATAAAAAATAAATTTAATTTATTGTCAAAATATCAGAAAAGACTGCATATGACCACATGGAAGACAATAAGTAATTATCTGGAAGCAACCAAGGGATCATCCCATCGATTCTTATCAAAGAATTCAACATAAAATCAAAGAGAAAAAAACAGGATGGGAAAGGGCTACACAGATAATGTACAAAACTAAGCCAAGGTCTGAAAACAGAAAAAATATTACTGTTATGAATAATAATAAATAAGCATGCATTACATCCATAAACAACACACCATAATAAGTACACGAGTGTTAAGTTGTATGGTAAAAACATGATGAATGTTATTTACTGCAGGCTACAATCAGTGAAATTCCTCAAGAATGTAAGTTATGTAAACATACTATTGAAGAGGGTTTTAAAATATTGTCCAATCAACAATTAAATGTAAGGGATAAAAATACCACAAAATAAACAATAAAACACTTTTTACACTTACTGGAGCTGGGAAATAACACAGATCTTTCACTTCAAAATCTCCTGTAATGGACATGTGAGTAACAGTTGATAAATCCTGTCTGTGTTTGTAATAAATAAATGGAAAATCATCCACAACAATCTGAAAAATATGGAAAACAAATGTAAGTTATGAATTTCAAAAAATAAAGCAAACACTTAAAATACAAATAAGTCTGATTTTTCTCAGAAAACTATTGTTGGGAAATATAACATCTTATTCCTGAAAAGCAACTTATCGTAAAAATTCCTTTTTAATCTCATTATACAAGAAAATGATCACAAAAAATGAGGTATTATTGCAGGTATTTTTTTCTGGCCTTTGAAAAGATCATATATTTTCTTGTTTACTATGAACTATTTCTATTACAATTTGTTTCAAATACAAATAGAATTTGAATTGTGGTATTTTCCTAGATTTTCTCCTGGTGAATATGAGTCTCAAGCTAGACATCTAGTAATTCTCAACAATTGGAAACATGTCGACTATTTCCTTTTTCTTTTCTTTTTTGTTTGGAAATTAATTCGGTCACACCAAGGTTTCAAATTATCCAGCATGATAAATGTTTTAATAAGTATGTTGATAGTCAACAGAGTTGTTAGAATAATTAAAATGTTACGATATTCTCCTAAGGAACTAAAACAATTTCTTACCTTAAAACCTTTCCATTCTGCATGTATCTTGATGGAATATTCCCTATTTTCAGCGAAGAAAAAGCCACCTTCTCTTTCTTCATATCCCCAAAAGCCATTTCTCATTGTATTTCGCACCATTACTGGTTCATCTTCATCAAAACGAGGATTAAAATGTAAAGCAATATCGCTAACTATGTCAGGAGGGACTTCTGGACCACACTGTAAATTGATTTCGAACCTACAGGGACAATAAACACGAATATCAATACATGTGTCAAAAACACGGCGTTAAGGACTAGCGTGTACATTGAAAACTTTCCAAGTGTCATTCGAAAAATTAAACTAAAAAAGTAGTAATAAGCACAATTCACACCTATCAGCTCCTTCGTGTACGAAGCCATTAATGATAACAACAGATCCAGGCGAAAAACCACTGGAGAAGCATTTAATATTCATTGCGGTACGCGACGACCTGCAAAAGAATCAATATTACAAACTTGTGATACCACTCTTCCCTATCGCGCACAACAGTGTCAACAAACGAAGTGTCAAAACTGACGCGTCGGATTATTTAAATGTCAAAAAGAAACCTAATTCATGATATTCAGGAATCAACATACCGAAGTAAACAATACTGAAATAACCATCTAAAATTGTGAGTCATACTGGTTATCTTCTTTTTACGGAGATTGACTTCACCATGCGAAGCATCCTCCAACGCATGTAGTTCCTTTCTTTTCTTTATGCTCTTACGCAATCGAAAACAGAGAGAGAGTTTAACCAGCCAATCAAAACAGGAGGAGGTGGGCACGGACCAGATGGGAACCAGTAATATGGCGCAACAGCAGACTTACGAGATAAATACGTTTGAGCAGCTGTCTTCGACGTACATCGAATTTCATTCTTGCGATAAAGGATTGCGGACGGTAATCTCAAATACTTTGAATAGTCAGAAAACAGCTCGCGGTACGCGAATCAATTCTAATTCGGACCACAATGGTATCTTTCAAATCCCCAAAATGGGAGATCCCCCCAAAAAAACTTGATACATATGGATAACAAACTATATTCATTATAAAGTAAGCCCATTTAGAAATCCATGTAAGGAACAATAAGTAGGAACCTTAATCTTGATTTAGGTCTCTAGCAATCTGCGGCGCATGGCACGCGTCAGAGATTACCTGGTTTTCATTTGTTGTAGCAGGTATTTATATGTCTGTAGCTGGGTCATCCCATGTCAAGTGATCCAATTCTTCAATATTTTTTACCTCATATCCTTCAATCTTCTTACACTTGCTCATTTGTCTAAAGTAAGAATACATGTACAATTTTAATTTTTTCAGTTGCCCTTTTTGAGTTATGGCTGATTGAAAGAGAAAAATTATTTTAATTTTGGGTCTGCTTGCCTGTGCATAAATTGAAATAAATCGGTCCATAATTACGCTATTTAAGGTAGTACTAGTGTGGTTAGAATTAAATCACTAAAATCGGCATAAATACACAGAATTACATGTACTTATTATGATTTTTTTTTTTGGGGGGGGGCCATACGGCTCGTCGACATCTAGATCATTAGAGCCCTAAAATTCTGTACAGGTAGGGAAAAATGCAGTTACGCACTAAGGACAGCCAACATGTCTCTCCCCGCGCATGGGACTCGCCGAATGACTGAACCATACCCACTAAAAACCCTCCTGAACTACAATATATCAAAACATATTATCCAAATATTACCAAAAAAATGGGGAAAATGAAAGATACCCTAGCTCTAATAGCGTCGGGATCGAAAAGAACAAGAGGTGACCAAGGGAGGTGAGGAAAGAGAAAGGAAGGAGCTTACAACATGTAAGTGGAAGTACTTATTGTGATTTCAACTTGAAAAAAAAAAACATTCATCGCCGGACTTTTTAAGAAAATAATTGCAATTATAACTGACGGTGTAGTACATTTCGTTTTATGGAGAAAACACTTATTCAGAAAAAAGACAAAGATTTGAATCACTAAAGTGATGGAAAATTACTTTGATTTATAGACAATTTTCCTTTGTAGTATTTCTTTACATCAGTCTTTAATGGGATATTTGAGAATGACGTTTTACTTCTTCCGAGGTGAGATGAACAAATCACGAAACTATTGCGCTCTGCTGCTCTGCCATGTTTTTACATTACTCTCAAGACGGCTCCACACATTCGCTATTCGGCGAATCCCAAATAGCAAACTGCTCGCTCGCTATTCGTCGCAACACGAACATCGGTGCTCGCACCTCTCTTTCGCGCATCAAAGGAAGCCGAGCGTGGGCGAATGTTCGTGCTCTTAGGAACACCAAAAGGATACACGAGCCAATACACGAGCAATTGCGATTTCTAGTTATTTCGAGTGAGTAATCGCTGAAAAAAAAACAACAACAACAACTAATCTTTGTATTTTTTCCTCCTTATCGCACGAAGAAATAAGTATTTTTAGTAGTGATAAAATAGAGAAATTGGAAGTAATAAAAAGTGGTTTTAAAGTAAACCTTATTTATTTATTATCTCCAACGTGGTCACATGCAGTTTGCAACTAGTTTTTTGGCAATAAAGTCTATTTGATGAGAGATTTAAACCACAAACATTTTTATTCACTTTATTCTACTTTTTTATTAAGCGTCTTTACATTGTCTTTATTAAGATTTGTTATAAATAGTAAAAATATAACATTTAAATGTAATGAATGTTATTATTTCAATAAATAAATAGAGAGGGTTGTTGTGGAGACACAAATTAAGATAGTTATAGAATATTGGTTCTTTTAGAGTGGATAAAAACTATAATGATTGTAAGGGTCTTAACATTCGAGAAAACCATTTACTATAGCTATATCCATATGGAATAAAAACTAGCTTATATATTATTTAATTTCATTGTTTGAATTAAGATTAGGTAAGACCCATTTACTTTACTTAACAACTTTTCAAAAGACACAACTACATACGCAGCAGAATGTGTGATTACTTCATATTCTCTCTCTCCACAACCTCTAATCACCGACACGAATATTCGTCGTTCCCAGAGCGAGCACGTGCTCGGCAAATTGCTAAAATGTCTGCATCAGTGTGCTCGCCAATAGGCGAATACTCGGGAAGTACCACGAGCAAAAGTCGCTGTTGCTCGGGATTCGCCGAATAACGATTGCGTAGAGCCGCCTTATTATTTGCAAAATGTGGAAGAAGAAGAAGAAGAAGAAAAAGCAAACGGGCTTTGTCTCTAGAGAGACAAAGGAAATGTCCCACATTAAAAAGCTCATTTCCCTTTTGTCAACAACAGTATTATTCAACACAGAATATCTGTTGAGAAATATTTGCAAGACAAACAAGAATATAACTATAGACAGAGATATCTCTCTCTCTCTCATTTTCCCTGTAATAAAAATAATTATTCAGCATAGATTATCTGTTCACAGAAAAGCAGAAATTACTGCTAAGCTGTAAAAAAAAAATTATATTGCATTTGTAAGTCCAGACAAGAGATACAAACCGAATGCCAAATATTACAAACTATATTACAAGGATTTTCAATTTTTTTTTCATAATAATAATAATAATAAATATTTTTTTAAATAACAGTACAAACTGCGTATGACCACGTGGAGGACAATAAACTAATTTACTCTCCGGAAGCAAGCAAGGGACCATCCCATCAATTCTGATCAAGGGCCCTAAGGCAGAGGCGGATTCAAAAATTTCAGCAAAAATTCCTAGATAGGATAAAAAGTTAGCTGCGAGTTATAATACTAATAGAATGTCAATATGTTTGTAATTTTAAGCAAAAAATTACATGTAAGTTATTATCGAACTATAGATTATTCTGAGTATAGTGCTTAAAAATTGAAATAACACTAAATTCACGATTTATTGTTACAATAGACCCGCCCCTAGACAAAGCCTAGAGAACCTGTATGATAAATCCGCCTCTACCCGAAGGAAAACCGGAGAAAAACCCGGGCCAGGATTCTTCTTGTATGTTCAAAAAATTCAAAGAAGTATGTCCAATATGTATAAGAAAATAATAGTTTGTTGTTGTTTTTTTGTAAGGCTTTAGTGCTTGTCAACAGGAAGGTCATTGGAGCCCTTAAAATATTAGGGTATTCCTTAGATAGACAAGGGAATTCTTCTCCATACAAATCTCAATTTCCCGTTTATGAAAAGTTATTATTCAACACAGTATATCTCTTCAAATAAAAATAAAAATTAGTGGAAGCTCCAAAATAATTCAATATTGCTTTTGCTAGAAAAAAGAAGAAAAAAAAGTGGAATACTCTAATGACAAATAAATTTAACTATAATTTTAATGTTCTTTATTATTTTCTTTTTCCCACCTGCATGATCAAAAATAGACTAATATTTCAAATCTGTACAAGATTGGAAATATCTGTACAAGAAAATATTGTTGTTGTTTTTTTCTAGACAGGCAAGGGAAATGTCCCACATTATAAATATCATTTCCCTTTAATCAAATTATTCATTCATCCCAGTCAATTGGTGAAAATAAAAATAAAAATTATTGCAACCTCTAAATTAAATTCATTTTGCATTTGCTAATCAAAATGAGTGAAATAACCAAAATAGAAAATATATTTTTTAAATTCACTTACCCATCAGTAGGTTTCAGAAATATTTGCAAAATAAACAAGAAAATAAATGGATCATTCTTCAGACAGACATGAGAAATATCCCACATTACATACCTCATTTTCCATTAAATATAAGTAATTATTCAGCACAGATTATCTGTTCATAGAAAAGCAGAAATAATTGCAAAGCTTTAAAAAAATAAAAATTATTTGTTAGTCTATTTTTTTTTAGTGGCTCTGTACGGCTCGTTGACATCTAGGTCATTGGAATCCTAAAATTCTCTACAGGTAGGGAAAATGCAGTTACGCACTAGGGAGAGCCAACATGACTCTCCCCGCGTGTAGGACTCGTCCAATGATTCAACCTCACCCACTAAAAACCCTTCTGATCTACAAAAAATCAAAACATATCTCACAACATACATCAAATGGAGGGGGGCACATAACATGAGGGGTAGGACAAAGAATACGGGAGGGACAAAAAATGAGAGGGATGAGGAAAATGAAAGATACCCTAGCCTTAATATGAGGAAAATGAAAGATACCCTAGCCCTAGCATCGGGTGACCAAGGGAGGTCAGAAAAGAGAAAGGAAGGAGCCTCGCATAAGTAAGTGGAAGTAATGCCAGACTCAGCTTGGGGCCCCGTGTTCGCCAAACACGTACTTACTAGATGTAAGTCCCCTGGGGGGATTTTTTAGTCTAGATTAAGCATGTATACCAGCTATATTTATTTCTTTATGACAAATATATTTCCCTATATTATACAGATTCTCAATTTATTTTACCAACAAAATACAAAGATATATTTGCGAGATGTAGGAGAAGGAAAGAAAGAAAGAAAGAAAGAAAGAAAGAAAGAAAGAAAGAAAGAAAAGGGACATCCTCTAGAGAGACAAGGGAAATTGTCCCACATTAAAAATCTCATTTCCCGTGTTTCAAAAGTATTTATTCAACATAGTATATCTGTTCAAATAAAAATAAAAATTAGTGCATGCTCTAAAATAATTCAATACTGCATTTGCTAGAAAAATTAAGTTGAATAACTCTAATGACAAATATCATTAACTATAATTTTAATTTTCTTTACTATTTTCCTTTTTCCCTACTGTAGGAGCAACAATAGAAAAAATATTTCCAATCTGTACAAGAAAATAATGTTGTTGTTTTTTTTGTAGACAGGCAAGGGTAAATGTCATGCATTACAAAATCTCATTACCCTTTAATCAAATTATTTATTCATCACAGTCAATCTGAAAATGAAATTCTAAGCTCTAAATTAAATTCATTTTGCATTTGCTAGACAAAATACAAGAATTAACTCTAATGACAAAATGATAAAAAGGAATTGCCCTACCTACAAATATCAATTTCCGTTTTATCAAAAGTATTTATTCAATACAGTCTATCTGTTAAAATAACAGTTAAAATTATTGCAAGGTCTTAATGAAATCGATTTTGACTTTTCTGTCCAAATTTAGTAAAATATCTCTAATAACAAATATCATGTACTATATTTTAATATTTTGTAATACTCTCATTTTCTTTTACCCAAATTTATGTTCAAAAAATGCAAAGAAATATTTCCAAAGTGTACAAGAAAATAATAGGGTATTTCTTTGACAGAGAAGGGAAATGTCTGACATTATTATTTTCAATTTCGCTTTTATCAAAAGCATTTATTGACCACAGTCTATCTTTTAAAATAAAAGTTAAAATTATTGCAAGCTCTAAAGGAAATCAATTTGGGCATTTCTAGTCAAAGTAAGTGAAACACTAATAACAAATTTAATTTTCCATATTTCAAGTGTGTCTAATCTACTTTTTTATTATTTTCCTTTATCTGTCTGTATGTACATAAAAAGGGAATATTTGCAAGATGTGTATAAAAATAACGGAACATTCTCTAAACAAGACAGGGAATATAACTTGATTCAAATCTCAATTCACTCCAATGAAATATGTTTATTCAACATTGTTCTGATAGCTATCTTTTCCCATAATAAGAAAAATTATTGCAAGCTCAAAAAAAAAAAAAAAAATCTTGTATTTGCAAGTGAAGATAAGGGAAATAATTCAAATGACAAATTTAATGTCCCCTATTTTAATTTATTTTTCAACTTAGATTTTGTATCTATTTCTTCAGATAAAATTATCAATTTTTGCACGCTCTACAAGAAAATTGTGGGGTATCATCTGGATGAGACAAAAGAAATAACCCATATGCTAAAAAATCCTTTCCATATTTTTAATGATTTCATTCTACCTTAGTATTTTATTCATCTGTTAGGAAATAACTGTAAAGTTAAATTATTTTTCCTTTTTAAATTCTTTCCTTCAACATCATTTTGATGTCTATCTGTCATATACAAATGAGTTTGTTTGCTAGTTCTACAGAAAAATGGCGGGGCATCCCCTTCCTGTCTCTCATGATCCCACACATTATCGACACCACAATTAAGAGAACCCATGTTTTAATGAGTTTTTAGTTTTATCCTGAAGGTATAAACATGTGAGTATTAACATCTATCACTTCTAAATTGTTTCATTCATTAAAATATTAATCTGCTCCAACATACAACATTCCATGTTAGCAGGGACAATGATTTTCTTTGATCGTATAACAAAAAAAAAAAAAGCTCACAACGGAAGATTTGATGTTCACCTGGATGTGTGTACTACACTGAAATGCTCTCAATAATCAATATTTAGTTCTGTGTGCAAAGTTAAATTTATTATGAATAGTATTTCATGTGGAGAACAGAATAAAATGTAATGTTTCAAATTTAAATGCATGTTTTTAATCTGGTCTTTTAACTCTAAAATATTATCCTTTTCTTCCTCATAATTAAATATAAGTATGTCATAATAGATAAATATTTACTTCACTTATTAATGTTAATATTTTATATTCTCCATAAATAAATTAAATATTTAAATGTGACATAAGTATGGATCATTTAGTTTAACTACAGAATTTGTAAAAATGATATTCATCTCCTAATTTTTTGTTTTCTTACTTCAGACGATATTCGGACGTCAGTGAACAATTACACCTTGGCTTATCTGTTCCTTCACAGTCCTATGCTAGAGGTCTACTTGTTTCCACTGCTATCTTATAGCCAGTCACACATAATCTCTTGAGCTGAAACATGAGTTAATTATGCTTTGAATGTCACCCATGACAATGATATCATTTACTCTAAAATTCTTAGAATCTCTCTTATGAACATGATTCTCTCATGATTGTGAAAAATGAGATATGGATTTTAAGAAAACCATGTTAGACACACTACATAACTTAGTTGTATACACAAATATGTAAGTAAAATTGGTTAATAATTTAGATGAGTACTTAGCAAAGCAAATGCATTTCATCGCAAAAATTTTGTTTCCATATTAGAAGATGGAAATCTACTTCCTGTTAAACTTCATAAAATTTAAGGTGTAATTTTATTACTCTTTCAAATAGCAGAAAGTAATGAAATTCACTTTAATTACTTCTAATTAACATTTACTTCAACGATTACAGACAATTAAATTCAGTATATCTTCTATTTGGAAGTATGTTGATTGTTGTATTAATAAATTAACACAGAATATCAATTTTGGAATAACACAATAATTCAAGATTGTTCACCTTCCAATTGAAACAGAATCTATACATGATCCCACATCATTAATTGTGTCGTATAGTATCTTATCTGAAAACATGTTTATGAACACCAAGAGAGACCTTTCCACATCACAAGGTGTAACAATGTAATAGTACTAGCTGTTCTACAGTTCTGTTGTTGTAGCTTTAAACAATCAAAGCTGGTGAAAGTAACAAGATAAGAGTAATGTGGGTCCTTATTCAGCACTGCCTGTGACTTGGTGAAAACTGCATCTCTATTTCACTTGGTTCAGTCTTTACCTTCTAAACTGCATCTTCCATCACTGCCAAAACATAGTTCTCACATTCTATCAAATGCCCACAAAGCCAAAATGAACTAAGAAAAATAATATCCAATGGCATTTAAATGATCTGAAATCTGGTCAAAATATTCTTCAGTGAATCTAATGTAAATTTTAGTAATTTGTAAGATCCAATTGAATAAAAATGTATTGTGTGTGATGAAATTGCAGCTAATTCAGTATTTTGTTGAATTAGAGATCAGCTGGAAAAGATCTGTGGAGTATAACAAGTCCTAGAGACTTAGTCGAGGGGGTTGAGTCACATTCGTGAGTGACATGTTAATTGCTGAGATGATATGTTCCAGTTTAAAACTTTCATTAGGAACTTCCATTACTATCTCGAGAGGCATGACCCAACTTGAGTTACTAGCGAAAAGTTAGAATTGAACAGAGCACATTAATACTTTTGAGAATTCACTTACAGAAACTACTGAATCCTAAGAAATCTTCTACATCACCATCTTAACAGCTCTTAAATGCTTTGTCGAGTATCTACATTGGTAGATTGTTTTTAAGGTACTGATTATGTGATGGCCTACGATTTAAAATTATAATAACTAATATTAATAAGACGGCCACTGTTGTCCGTACATATACTCCAACCGAATCTCCCGGAATCTTCCCTTCCGCTGCCAACGGTAAAGTCACCTGACGAGAATCGTTCCTCCCATTGGCTGAAGTATAGAAATCCCGCGAAATTCTCGCCGATCGCCAACGTAAGTTTAAGTGCGTATTTCTGCTTACGATCTAATTAATACTTTGAATCAAACATTTCTTGTAACGAAGGTAACCCGATTTGTGACAGTTATTGAACAACAAGCTTCATGGGTCTTTCTGGCATAATTTGTGTCTAGAAGTGAGATTTTAATCTGTAAGTTTTATGGGACTAATAAACTAATAGTTTTCATTGCATATGCACTGATCGACATTGCCCTCTTTTCGACGGAAGACTGCGTCAGTAATAAAGAAGGCTATGGCACTGATTGTCGCTGTGAGAGATATTTTTTAATGAAACATTTTTTAATTCGGAGCCTTAAGCCTTATGTGTTCATACACGATAGTCGGATGTGATATTAATTTGAATTTATTTTTATTTACAAATATGTGCACCTGCAGGGGGATTCAGAGCATTTATGGCTTTACAAATAGAGAAAAGATGTGCAATAATTATAAAACCATATAAAATAATAAGAAAATTTGCCATGAGATAAAGATAATTAAAGTAGATCTGTTTTCTAATTAAACAGAGACAATTACAAGAAGGAAAGTCTTGTATAAATGTAAAGAATTTACGCAATAGACATTCACCTGATTGGTAAAAGTAAACAATTTTGTTTTACTTATACTTAATGATAACTTATTTTGGTACATCAAAAAGTATATTAATTTTAATATCTGGTTAGTATGAGTTGTCATTTCTTCCCATTTGCCACCAGAACATAGTGTGTAGATGTTATCATTAAGAATACCATTGACTTTTACTTTTTGTTTTCTATGTGTCAAATAGACCTTTATAAGTTTAAGAGGAATTGCTCTTATCCCTATTCTTTGTGATTAGTTCAGGAGCAACTCATGGCCATCAGTGTCGAATGCTTTGGAAGTATGCAAAGAAGTAACAATGGTAAGATTTTTTTGAAAACATGAAAGTGCATGTTTACAACCTAGTATCTTCCTAAAACCAAATTGTCTAGGATTTAATATTTGATGCTTAGAAAACTATACAATCTATTATAGAGAGCAGCTTCAAATATCTTGGCGATATTAGAAATGAGCAATAGGCCTATAATTAGTAAATAACTCTTTATTGCCAGATTTATGCACAGGTACTACTTCTGCTATTGTGAAGTGACTAGGACATTCACCAGTTTCAAAGCATACATTGATAATATTTGATAAGGGCAGTAAGATAAGATTTTTAATTCTTTTTAATAAAAATGATTGAATGTGGTCTACTTCACCATATTTATTTTTAAGGTTATGAATCAAATTAGAAACTCTAGGAACATCCATTGGGAAAAGAAAAAGCAACTATGATTATTTACTTTGGTCTCAGTAGGAAAAGTTACATTATTAAGAGGAGCTGAAATACTGTACTTTCTTTTACTATTTCATCTCCGAGATGTACCCATTAAAGAAACAAGCTTTTTCAATGTCATCATTTGTTTTAATTCTATTTACAATAATATTGGAAATAGTATTGTAAATACCATTGAGTTTATCCAGTTAAAGTGTTAAACTTCCATAATTCTTTAGATTTGGCCCCTTCCATATATTTTTATCATAGTTGATTTTAGCAAGATTAATTATTTTCTTCATTCTTTTTTCATTAACAATATATTTATTCTTTAATATAATATTGTTTGGATCGGCTTTATGTCATGAATATAATTTTTAATTTGGTGAATTTATTAGAGCCTTAGCGATTCATTATTTTGGAGGTTTATCATTATATTTAAAATATAATTCTGCAGCTTTACTTTTTATAATACAAAATTGATAAATTAATCTATCTATAGAATAATTTACATCCATGACATGTGAAATCTCATTCCAATTTGTCTCATCGCATAATATACTCTATAACTTATAACTGATTTTATTTATTTTTTGATCATCATATATTCCATTCAAGTCAAAGGCAATAAATTCTGGGCAATGATCTGTAATTTCAACTATAAATTTACATGATCTTACATTCAAATTTGACTTGATCATTACATGATCCATCATTATTTCTAAATGCAGGTCTTGTAACTGCATTAATAAATGATTATTATTATATTATTATGATTGTTCATTAATATATTATTTATATCATTATTTACCAAAGAATTACTATTTATATCACCAAAGAATTATATGATTTTCATTATCACAATTACTTAGTATAAAATGATTTAAATTTTTAAGGAATTCATTATACTCTTAGTTGAATCATCTATATACACCATATGACTTAACTTTAACATTATTGCTCAAATGAAATTCTAAACCACTGATACCCAAAGTGGTCTATATTGAGCCCCAGGAGTCGACTACAACCTGCAAGTTGTCCATGCCAACGAAAACAAAAATTTGGGGTCCATGATAGTGGATCTCATTTAAGCTGGCCGTGACCTTCATTTTGACTTTTCATGAGTGGAATAATCTACATACAGTGCATGTATGTCATATACAGATAGTATCTAAGTACTTACAAAATATTTTCTTATAAACATATATATGTATCTATTTAATTCAAGATAACTTTCGGTCAAGTGAAAATGGCGACCAGCCGGGACTCGAACCCGGGTCTCTTGCTTTGATCGCAAGGATGTTAACCGCTACACCACCGGTTTGCCACCTTCCACAACTGTACACCATTTCCACCCAGACCTAAACCCCGGCAGACCTGAGACACATCCCCATACGGGAGATAAGTGAACCAGGCGGCACACTATGCTGTGTGCAATGTGTCCCGGCTGGTCGCCATTTTCACCTGACCGGAAGTTATCACGTATAATCTCCACGTGCAGGGTACACGGAAGAAATGTGTATTTATTTCAAGTAAAACAGAGGTAAACATTTGTAAAACCTAAATGTTCATGAAACAAAAGGGATAATTTTATTAAAATTTAAGTTATTAAGTATATTTTGTGATATATGAAACTATTTAAGAATTATTATAAACTAGTAGGTGCTCGCAGCTCCGTACATGTACATTTGTTTTCTCTGCGTGTAAGTTCTTATTTTGTGGAAAAATATTTTTCCACGGTAAATTGTAGCCTGTGTCAACTCTTTGGTTGGCTACACCTCCAACTTGATCTGTGCAAAAGATCACGGAGATTTGTTGCTTAGTTTCATCCCCTCCCACTAAAAGCATTTATTTTTTGCTTAGTTATTTTATGTGATAGATACTAAATTTTAATTTGGTTGGTTTTAAATTTGAATTCAATTAATAAATGTATAAAAAGTAACGTTTGTTTTTAATGTTTTTCTCTCTGATTTCAATCTATCAAAGTGAGTAGCACTATACCAGCTGTCAAAAACACTTTTGAAGTTGATGAATTTGCGAAAATTGAATATTTGATAAGCAGGGGGTCTACTCATAACTGAAAAACATGGCAAGTGGACCTTGAAAGAAAAAAAATTTGTGGACCTCTGTTCTAAACTTATGATCTTGAACATACAATATTCTTCAACTTCTGTAGAAAGCTTCAGTTCTTTTCTAACCTAGACAATTACACCATCAGCTTTATTTATACTACTGTAATTTTTGTAACCATCAATATCAACGAAACCATTGACTTTACTTCACCAGGATTCTGTGCATACAACAATATTGGGCTTATTTGTAAACTGATTGAAGATTATTTATATTCTTTTTGATGTTTCCTATATTTATATTAAATATATTAAAACTACACTTTTTAAATGCATCATTATTTCTGAGATAACTAATATCTTTAAACATTTCTTCATGAATTATTGAACTGAATTCTTCATCCATTTTAGAATATATTAAATTTTTAAGATTATTGTACAAAAGAGAAGCTATTTATAAAATGATGAACTTAAGACTAGTTTCAATATCTGGTAATACTGGATTATCTTTCATATTTACTGCATTGTGCCTCTTAACTTCATACTTTTCACAATTTAACTTATTTGTCTCGTGGTCAATTTCCTTTTATTTTCCAAATAATCATTAGCGTTGATGCAATTTATACATTTCTTATTTTCAGTGCACTGATCAAATTTATGATTTCCAGAACAAATTACTACAGTGTATTTTATTCTGCTATCATTTTTTAGTAGCTGAGAACATAATCTAGGCAAACATGTTATTGTACAGCTTTGGACTTACAGTTTAATAATAAATGTAACTTTTGAGTCGTTTAGTGAAATATGAGAGACTGGTTAATGGTTTTCGATGACCTCTTGAAACTCATCTTTGAGAGTAAGCAAGCAGCAAAGAATGTTTTTCCCCCCAATAGAGCTAAGAATTTCTTGTGGTAGCTCCCCTACAATAGACATAAAATAAAGCGACTCTCTTTACTTCAAGCTGAAACGATCTCAACAATATTCTCTTTTTCTATAGAAAGTATAGAGAAAATCTGTCAAGAAATATGCTGGCAGAACCTTCAAATGAATTCTAAATATCTCCAGAATGTCATTTACAGATTTTCAGCAGTAATAAAAAAATAAAAAAATTGATCCTATAATTTCTAAGAACTAAGCAGAGAGATTGTATACCTTCGAAAGGTAAGCTGTCTGTAACTGAACATTTCCTGGTCTCTGAAGTTACAGAAGCCTATATTGTCTCTTCAAGATACCAAATCAAATCATTTCTAAAACATTTCAAGAATTTTGTACTGCTTTATGTCATGTTCTTAAGGGTTGTGTTGAGGTATAGAAATGAAGTTTTTTATCTGTGTCATAAAACAAGTTTATTAAATATGAAAAAAATAAGAGAAGCAAAGAAAAATTATTTCAAGGTTTTATTCTTAAAAATTACAAATTGTTTCAGCTCATTTGCTGGCCTCTAGTACATATGGTAATAATGATTGTCTGATTGTTGCGCTAGTGTACGAGGACAATCACCCGCACTCTTTTCTCGTTCCTTGTCTTCACATTAAACGTGTGTAGAGGACCTGAATATCCATGTAGAATGTTATTACTTCTGGTTTAGTATCAAGTTAATGAGAGTTTCAATTTCCTAATAAATATTGTTTTTCACGTGACTTCAAATGATGTAAGTGATGTCAATATCTCTTATACTTCATCATTTAAATTCCTTTTTCCGTGCATGTTCTTTTTGCTCCTCTTTGTTTTTAATAGTTTATTTCTAACTGTACGCAACTTTGGCACAATGGTTGTGTACATTATATCTGTAGCCGCATCCTGGCCCGGGTTTTTCTCCGGTTTTACCCCAGGTAGTGGTGAATTTTCCTTGGGCGGGAATGTCATCAATACTTTTGTTTTATTAATCTCGAATTCTTACTGCTCTAATATCAACAATTTATTTTGAATAATTAATGGATAACAGTATGTATTTATTAAATAATTTCTTTTGTAAACGTTAAATTTGCCACTGGCGGTGGACCTTTGATCGGAATTGACGGGACGGTCCCTTGCTTATTTCCAGAGAGTAACTTAGTTTACAATATTGAAATGACACAATCTTCATACAATTAATAGGATTATACAAAATACACATCTCCACCAGTGAACATTGCAGCAACAAGTAACTTGTTTTCATTGTTTGTTTTCAAGCATAAACGTTCACCTCATAAAATGGCGGCAGCAAAATTGTACTCTGTTAAATAAAGTAATAATAAAAAACAATTGTCTACAAAAAGGTCGGTTTAATAATTTCAATTTCTTTCCTTTGCACCATTACCAAAATAATTTCCGAAGATTGAACATTCGATTAGGTACAGAGTTTCTTCTGTTAAAAAAAAAAAAAAATTCACAGAAGCAATGATTCCTCTCATAAAAAATCTCCAAAGTATGAAGTTTGTGATTTCTTTAATGCACTACGAAGGAATACATTGTAATCTTTGGAAGAAATTAGTTGAGAACCGAGAACAACCTGACCTCGTCACGCGCTTGCTCTGGAATAAAACAAAGCAAGAAAACAATTAAACAAACAATAATAAACAAAATTCATACACAAGAGTACATAAAGACAAAAAATATTATAATAATATCCAGTAATGCTATTTCAGGAGACGAGACAAGACGACTGACACAAAACTGTGTGGAGAAAATATATTTTCAACCTTAACTTTATGTATGTTAGATGGATTATATATTTACTTTAATTCATGTAAGTAACTCAATACAATACTAGAAAATTCAACAAATTAAAAATTAAAAAACATCAGAAAGAAGAAAAAAAGAAATTAATTTTTTTAGAAATAATTACAATACTTGGAGAGAGACTCATATTGGAGTTGAAAAGAAACAAATTCAGGGAGGGTATTGAATAATTTATGTGCCAACTCATTTGCACAAAAGAAAGGAATTGAACTTTCAAATTATATTTTCAGAAAATATACATTTAATTTGTAAAAATACACTTTTACCCTCTCATATTTATTAATGGGAACATTAAAAGGAAAAGATAGATTCGAAGTACAGCACGATACACATGGAAAAAATCATGTACCATTTTCCTCCAATAAATACATCTTTCGTATATGACAGAACCATAACATTAATATCAGAAAATTAACGTTCTTTTTTTTTTCAGCAGAAGAATTCATGATGCTGTATTGTATGTTGTCAATGAAGCAAAAACTCGTTAATTTGAACTCTGAGAGATAATACTATATGATTGTTGCTGCTAGTCCCTCCATTCCAGTCTTTGCTCTCCGTCACAATGAGATTTAAAAAAATAAAAAACCTTGCCTGCTGCCGCCGTCGTTTCCGTGTGTTTCTACTTATAGAAGAAAGATATTTCACATTGATGTTCGTTTTCCTTCATTCAATCCCTAGTCTTAAATTCTTGAAAATATTTAATTGGATGTACTGTATATTTTTATTGTAAATAACACAAAAGAAATGTTGTATCAGTAGATTAGTACAGTGTTGTTATATGTACTTTTTTAACATTTTGTTATAAGTGAAATAATTTTTTTGTCTCGTTGTTGAGTTAGCAATAGTTTATTTATGCTTTGCTTTACGTCATATCCATTACATCTACACACATTCTCCTTTATGCTATCTATGTTTCTTTCCTCTTTTCTTTTCTGTTTTTTTTCTCTTCGTTTTATTGAGAATCTACCACAGAATCTGTATCTTCATTAAGATTTCGTTATCTCCATCTTTCTTATGGAACTCAACTTATTTTGTCTCGGAATAAACTTCTGCCGTGATCTGATGAACAGAAACAGAAACAAAATTTTTTAATTGCTTGAGTCGTTGGTTTTACGGAGTAATTTTACATAGATAGCTTCAGACGTATTATTTTTGTTGCCCTGCAATTTTTACTCGTGCCCTGTAGAAATCTGCACAAGGTTAATAGTAAACTCCTTTTCTTATGACTGATTTTTACCCTTGAATGAAAGGCATGGAAAATATTTGAAACGGATGAAAACTAATTGGGGTGTGTAGAATTGGTTCACTCAATCCTCTCTCTTGCTCTGTGTTCTTAAAACTACCACTTCTCTCTATTGCTACAATATCCACGATAAAGTAAATTACTTGGGGAATTCAGAGTAAGTGGCCCACGAATCGTTTCAATAATTTACAATAATCGTGTTTTTCTCAAAACTTTCTGTCGACTGGTTTCGTGCAGGATTTTGTATAGACCGCAAAATTAAGAAAATTAGTACATTTTGCTTTTCTTCAGTAAGCAGTTCACTTGTGTGCGTGCGTGAGTGCGTGTGCGTGTTTGTGTGTGTGTGTGTTGGATAGTAAAAATATCAAAGAAAACTTGTGTACAAAGGTTGAGTATAGTTGTGTGTGTGTGTGTGTGGATAGTAAAAATATCAAAGAAAACTTGTGTACAAAGGTTGAGTATAGTTAGTTTTTGGTATCGTAATGTGGAAAGTGCTATTTTTTTAATAGTGGGCTATTACTATAACGCTGTCAACTTTTATCTCACGTTTTAAGGTATTATTGGGAGAGATTACAAAAATTGTGCATCACACAAAAAAGTAAAAAGAAAAGAAAAGTATTAAATAAAACTTATTGCTATACATAGTTATAAATAAGTTTTTATATCAGTGCAAAATTTAATTGTTGTTGAATCGTTAAATCGTTTAATCTACGTATAATTATTGTGTTGTTGTGTAGACAGAAACAAAGAAAGAAAATTCATGTGAATATTTACAGATTGAATTGAAGATTCCACGCCGAGGACGAATGTGTTGACTACGGCAATTGTCTTTGCTTGACTCTTAGTGTATCTACAATAATTAGGCATTATCCTTATATTATTTTAATTATTCGAGTAGAAGTTAAGTTGTATTCGCTGTTTGTGGGATATGAATTTTTGCGAATAAGTTTTTTTGAAGTTGGTGATGCTGTGGTGCTTTGCGACATGAGAAGGTGCGCTCCATAACGAGCTGTAAGATAATCGTTGCACCTCTTAATTTTTGTCTTTTCATCAAGTGCCCTTGTGACATCGGCTGCTGTTGTCCAAATGTTTGTCAGCATCAATGGCCGCTAATTTTAATGTTTGTTTTGACCAAGTGTTGTAAATCGTCTCTTGAGAGATTTTTTATAAGTGTAAGGTATGTTGCAGTATTAATAGTAACTAATATTTTTTATAACGAGTACAAATCTACAAAACATACTGTTTTTTAGTACAGTTTATTGTTCATAGGACAGTACTATATTTTTGCACAACAGTTCATTAGTGTCTGTCTGTTCACTCACAGAGGGTGAATTGGGTGAAGTCAAATTGTTTACTCTGAAAATGTAATTTTTACCTGCAGGTGAATATTTTTGTGCTTCATTGCCTATATATTTTAAGATGTAACTCAAAATATGTCTTCTTTAGGAAAAATGTTTGTTTTCTGAGAAAAATACTGTGTTTTGTGAATACGAATAATAATAATAATTTTTATGAAAATCCTGTTTGTACACTTTCATCTCTTCTAATCTTTTGCAGTTCTGTAACTATTTGCTCTCTATCTGTAGGGACCTGAAAAAATGGCGTCTCATAATGTTAGCCTGTATTTTTTGTTTGTAAAGGGATACAATTTAATTATATTTGATAGTGTATGATTCATTTTCTGTTCGCAGAATACACAACTGCATATTAAATGCATAAGTTCAAGTGAACAAATGATTGTGACTCTGCAATGATTTTTTATTTTTTGACATGAAAATAATGATCAACTTGAAAGCTAGTAACACCACAATTTAAAAAAATAAATAAAAAGAGACAGACAGACAGACGTGATTGCTTGTTTATTAATTGTACCTTCTTGTTAGAAAGCTTATCAACGTTTACCAAATAACATTCTAACAAAGAATTTAACCATTAATCTCTTTCAGTTAATTTTTATTGTCACAAGAGAGTTATATTGAGAAAAATACCTCTCACTTCTCAAAGTAGAGTTAACCAGCAACCATCCCAGAATCAATGTCTTACGATAATACTTCACCAAATGCATGTCATACCTCTCTCTGATTTACGTGATTATGTGAACGTGTCCAATCTACTGAAGTCCATTGATTCTAAATAAAATTATTTCTACCTGTCATTATAATAAAAAATAAATATTGCTTTTAGTAATGTCCCTTGTGTTTTTCAGTCTCCTTGTACTAGGTTTGAGATTTTGTTGTTGGCCATCGCTGTCACATCCTGTTAACTCCCCTGGATGTTATCAAAATATGATAGAAACATTTTGATCTTCCTATCCGAGCTATTGTCTAGTTGTGCAATGTAAGGGGAAAATGAGTTAGAACTCATACAAAGGGGGGTTGGTAGGGCTCTCTGTAGCAAGAGAAAAGAAACAAACAGATTGGGCAAGTATTCTTCAGACAGGGATTCTTGGAATTTATCAAAGGGGATACATCAGAAAAGTTCCACTCAATTAATACAACGAAGCCACTGACAAAACTTTTCACAAATTTTTTTCATGAAAGTTCATATTTCTTCTTCACTCTGCAGCATTGTAATGACAGTTGTTCCAGTTAATGTTCAATTTAATATCAACTTGACATCGGGGAGATTGTAGTTACACAGTCAATCATAAATATTCAAACTTTTAGTTCTAATATATTAGATAATCATTTCCTTCAGTACAATGTACAATATGACACTTGTGTTAGACAACTATCATTTATGATTGTCTTAAGGTATTATATCCATCAGAGCAACCCTTAGGCTTAAGAACCCCTCTCCCCCCTGCCCCACGCCCTCCAATGTTACAAATGATAGTTTGAACTATTCCCCAACAACTGGCGATGAATTTTTATACTGTTACGAGGGAAAGTTTTATATTATTTGACTTGAAATTACTAGGGGATTATGGTTTTTTTGATAGCTTGGCTTTTACATTGGGGAAAGGGAAGAAGAAATCAACAACATAACCGACTGAACGCAGTCACGCGAAACTAAGTAACTTTTTCCATACCTTCAGCGCCATTCGAAAGAGAATAAATCCAAATAATAATAATAATTGTCCAAGTCCTAAATGAGTAAAAATCAGAAGTGCGATTCATTAAATCAGCCATGGACACGGCTGACGCTTCTCTTTTGAATGAAGGACTCTTTAGTGTCACCGAACCGTGGTTCGAGGGCTTCCCGCCGGGCGCTGACAATCACCTGGCCGCTGCGGACGGAATCTGGTGAATGTTAGCAAAAACCTACAAAACTAATGTTGTGGTCGGTGGGGGGGAGTCTTTTTTTTTAGAGCCTGTTCCAATCAACGCGCTCTTGCAAGTTGAGTTAAGGAACAACACGTAAAGGAAATTTGAGGTTAGGTTTTGAATGTAATAAGATGAGTCACTGGTTATTTTACTGTTATAATAAAGTTAATGTATATTTAGGTTCAATTTTTATATCTGTATATTATTTTTGATAACGCATATGGAAGTCTCTTACCAGACGAGGCCAGGGTCTAAGTACGCTTCTGCCGGATTTTCATTAAATGACCTCAAATGACAAGTGTCTTAAAACCTTCCTAAATTATCGTGTTCAGGTGACCATTATGTATTTACATTTATTTATTCACGAATTAGAACCATCGGGTACATTTTGCTTACAGAGATTTTTATTAAATTTTTCACGAAATTCGTTTGATGTGTTAAACATGATTTTCTCTCCAGATAATCAAGACGACCGAAAACACATGTTCCACCAAATATTTGATTCACAAAAAGAAAAATCCTTTTTACGCATTCGGGAAAAACCCTTTTGCTAACCGTGGTTTTCTTTTGCACTACATTTTGCTTCTTTCCTCGTTCGATTTAAAGAAAGACATTTTTGTAATTCTGATGTTTAGGGAGAAATAGGACTTTTATTTCCCTTCAGTGCATTCTGAAACTATATCATCATATTGATTTGAGAGAAGTTTTCGGGGAAGTTCTATGGAAAAGTTGATTTCAAAAGATACCATGAAATGAACGTATATGCTAGCAAGGCGAGTCCCAATATTTTATAGAAATGAATTAGATTAGTGAACGTAAGAGCACACTGTGACGTCATCGTATCGTCACAAGAGTTTATGCAATCGCTGACACCATTCAATTTCCCAGTTTTATCAGACAACGTATCATCACAATCATAGAATCAGTATTCATTAGATGACATGGCGAATTCGTGTCGCATCAACACTGGACGTAAATTTAAAAAAAAACATAAAAAAATACCGGAACCGTATGTTTGAAGAGATAGTAATTACCTGATAACGCTTTGAAAAGAAGCGATGCACTTCCCGTGAGCCAACGTCAGACTCAAAATGGAGATAAAATTTCAAATTGCTCCTCTTCCATTTCCCTCTAATGTATTTCCATCCTGATTTATTTCAAAATTAAAGATTCATCTTGCGAATCAAATAATTAATAATGCGACCTTTTATGGACCTTTTAACAGTTTTATACGTTTTGTGATAAATAAATTTAAAAAAATAATTCGATTACCTTCCTAACAGGCAACAACAAACGCAACCTCCACAAGATAAAATGGTTTATGCAGAAGTTTAGTAATCTATGAATCGAAGGAGTTATAAAGTAATAATATTTTTTATAAGAAGTAATTTGATAACGAAAGGGAAAAAGCTGCGGTGTTACCTGCAGTTGTGAATAAGCTCTCTCTATTTTTCAGTTTAATCTTCCAAATTATTTTATTTTTCTCGAGTTTTTGTGATTTTGATCCTACCTGTATTGTACTGTAAAATTTGTTTGTTTTGTGTGTGTTACGTGGAAAAAAACATAAAAAACTTTTCCTAAGGTTTACCAAGCCTAACAGACCTAACATACATCGTATTGTTTTCATTCAAGTGCTTCTCAAAGGTGTGATAAAGTTTACGTAAGTGCAAACGGAATCATTAATTTAGTTTCTTGGTGCATAAGGAGTAAACATTAGGGTGCTTTTAGATTTTCTCGTGCATGTTCTATCACATAAAAGTAATAATTAAACTATGTGGAATATTGTTAAAAATTACGTCAACTTCTGAAAATCGCGAAGAAAATGTTTCTTTACTAAACGATGGCAAGATCGTGTCAAATCCTCAGGACATCGCAAGTTTGTTTAATTCTCACTTCTCAGAAGTTTGGTAAAATAACGAACTCAATATATCAAATCAATGTCCTCCAATTATATCCACCCACATACCCAATTCTATGTTCACTTCCGAAACAAACGCCATTGAAGCCAGAGAATCATCAGCTCATTAGAAAACGAATTTTCAACAGGCGTAGATGATATACCCGAGTTCATTGTTAAATTTTCGTCCCACGCTATATTAAATCCGTACATAAATATTTTTAATAGTTCCTTATCGGAATAACAAACTCAATATTGGAAATTCCAACAAACTTAATATTGGAAATTACCGACCAATATCTCTACTACCCACTTTCTCAAAAATCCTAGAAAAATTGTTCTATAAGCGTCTTCTAGATTTTTTATCAAAAAATAACATTCTCTCTGACGATCAACACGGTTTTAGGAAATCCTTTTCCACTACAAGCGCAATATTTTCCTCCCTAAACGATGTTACCACATTTTTGACCGTGGATAAAATCCTCATGGTGTTTTTCTTGATTTATCCAAAGCATTCGATGTCATCGATCACGAAATTCTCCCCCCCCCCAGGGGACTTACATCTAGTAAGTACGTGTTTGGCGAGTGAGTCTGGCATTACTTCCACTTACTTGTGCCATGCTCCTTCCTTTCTCTTTCCTGACCTCCCTTGGTCACCTTTTCGATCCTGACGCCTTTAGGGCTAGGGTAACTTTCATTTTCCTCATTCCTCTCATTTTTTGTCCTACCCCTCATTTTAGCCCCCCCCCTCCATTTGATGCGTGTTGTAGATCAGGAGGGTTTTTAGTGGGTAGGGTTGAATCATTCGACGAGTCCCACACGCGCGGAGTCATGCTGGCTCTCCCTAGTGCGTACCTGCATTTTCCCTACCTGTACAAGTTTTTCGGGCTCCAATGACCCTTGATGTCGACATGAGCCGTAAAGCCCCACAAAAAACAAAAAAACAACGAAATTCTCCTTTCCAAATTGCATTCTTTAGGCATTCGTGGACTTCCACATCAATAGCTAACTTTTTATTTAAAAGATAGATATCAACAGGGACAAAATATCCTATACTAAAAATAAAATAATTCAGCGTTGTCTTTCAGAAACAAAGCCAGTTACTTGAGGTTTACGCCAAGGATCAATTCTCGGCCCTATACTCTTTTTATTGTATGTGAACGACATGTCATCAACATCAGATTGCAAAATGATTCTTTTTGCTGATGATACTAATTTACTGTGTAAGCACTGTCTCTTATACACATCTCACACTGTGACGTCATCGTATCGTCACAAGAGTTTATGCAATCGCTGACACCATTCAATTTCCCAGTTTTATCAGACAACGTATCATCACAATCATAGAATCAGTATTCATTAGATGACATNCATATTCAAGACAACCTCAAATGGAATTGTCACATTGACAATCTTAATTCCCAATTAAGCAAATTGTGTTACGCATTCCGAATCTTAGTTAACGCAGTTAGTCCACGTATTTCCCGTTGCGTTTATTTTGCAAACATGTACTCCCATTTACGTTACGGCATTACCTTCTGGGGTAATTCCGGTCAGAGCATTCAAACTTTCAGAATTCAGAGAAGGATAATTCGGATAATTTGTAAATCTCACCCCCGAACCTCTTGTTAACCTTTATTCAAGGAATTAAATATCTTAACACTTCCCTGCATTTATATTTATGAAACGGTCGTGTTTCTTAAGACCGAATTACTGAAGTGCCACCCTTGCTTTATACGAAACAGTCTCGTTCACGAACACTATACACGCAATAGTAGTAATATTCATCGGCCTAGAGTGTCAACCACTCTTTGCCAAAAAGGACCATATTATTCGGGTATCGTTCTGTATAATTCCCTCCCCAAGAATATAAAAGATATTACGAAACTGAATCTCTTCAAATCCGCGGTTATAAACTACCTCCTGTACCAGTGCTTCGACACTGTAAAATAATTTATTGATTTTAATAAAAGTTAAATCCGTCTTGTACTTTATCATGCCATTGCTGTAGTACTTTTTAAATAACTTATAACACTTTCAAAAACTATTTTCTTGCATGATTGTGTTGTGTCTTATGGCTCATATTTTTTTCCTACCCCTCATTTTTTGTCCTCAATGTTTTGAGATATATGTTTTGATATTTTGTAATTCAGGAGGGTTGTTAGTAGGGATGGTTGAGTTATTCGGGGAGAGTCATGTTGGCTCTCCCTAGTGGGTAACTACTTTTAACTACTTCTTTTGATAATAGAAAATTATATTGATTTCATATGAAGTAACAATTTCAGTTGCTCCGCTTAAAGCATTGCATTTCATAACGAAACTGACTTTTTTTAATGTCATCAGAATCCTTGAGAGGGTTGACAACCTTTGTACCGTCATTTTAAAACCGATGGAAGCAACGAGCCTTCAAGGAACATATTTGAAACTCAATATTTTTGAAGCTTAAATGTGACACTCAACATACACGTTTATGGAGAAAATGGCTAAATTATTGAACTAATCTTAATTAAAATTCGGATGAGAAATTGCTGGAAATCCGGATAAAATAGGATACGATAATGACCGGTTTCATCCTGACTGACTCGTCACTGGAGAAAGAAACCTAAAAAAAGAATAATTTGCTTTCTACATATGGGTTTCAGTGTTCCGAAAGAATATTTGCATCCAAAGCACAAAATTCCCTCACACGATGTCACGGGTATTAGGCAAGATACTGGCGATATACAAAAAAGACAATTTAAAACGCTACACTTCCGCAAACTTCGCTATCTAAGTAGAAGCCATGCCGTTTCGCTTCCGGGTGACGTACAAAATACACGCGTCCATTTCGCGCTTTACATTGCTGACTTCAAAGAAAACATCAATTCTTTTAAAATCACATACAGGCTTCGTCAGGAAAAAGTATATTCTCAAATGTTATTAAATGAATTTCCCGGAAGCGGGTCTAATTACGCCACGGTCTGACGCTCAAAATTTGAATCATTCTTGATAGAGCGAGGAACAAACATGAAATGGGCGGACGCAGGCGTTTGGGGCGAAACTCGTTAAAACGGGGACGTAAATAAATAAGGGGAGAGAGAGGGACATTGCTATCACATCGCAGAGCAACATGTCGTCGTTCAAACTTTCGTCATTCGTCATTTTGGCGCTGCTCGTCGCAGCCTCAGTTGCGGAGGTAAAAGTTTCGTCAAAATAATACTAACAAATGGGTGGATAATACTAACCTTCATTCTCATTATTCACCACATGAGTTAACTTTTCCGTTGTTTGTAAACACTTCGTAATGAAAAAGTCCCTTTTCGTTGTTAGACACCTTTCGTCTACATTATATGACGTTATCGATGGGGAAGATGTGTATCTATATATTATTTGTAAGTATTATGAGGTTGAGTATGAAAATTGACGAGATCAGCTTTCTTTTGTCCGAAATTCCAAAGCGATCATTCTTCGTAATGATTCAGTCTCCAAGTAACAAAAGTTCTTCGCCGCTCATGAATATATTTGATGCCTTATTCTTTTGAAATCTCAAATTTAGCCGTTTGTCTTCGATATCTCTATAACTAAAACCCCTATTGGTTTTTAATGAAGCATAGATTTAAACACAGACTGAGTTTATAAGTATTCTGTTGACGAAAATGGCTTCCAATTTCTCTGGAAGTCATTCGGAAACATAAGTACGACATTTAGACAAATTATTTCCTTTTCATATGAGACGTTTTTTTTTCATTTAGCACGAGTACGATATTGTGGTGAAGGATCAACGTCTAAACGATGCGACGTGTGACTTCATCCAAGTAGAAGACATGGATTCCAAAATGGTGGATGGACACTTGGAAAGCGATGTCGTAGTGAAAGTTGTAAAAGATCTTCCTTTAAACACCGTGTTGTGTGTGAGAGGAGAAGAGAAAATGATAAACGGAATGTACATGGACAGTACGCTGACTCTTTCTTGTACAAATCTGTGCGAACTCTTGAAGAATGACACCTGCTTCTATCCGATTCTTCAACAGAAGTCGGAAGGAACTCTATCAGATGAAAGATGTCCCATTCGGGCGGTAACTATATCTTTTTTGCTCTTCCAGAGATTGACGCTGTGCTATGAAGTATATTTTTAGATTGTAGTGTAATAATATATTACCTAATATATTTTTTCGTGTTGGGTTCAAATTCTAAGGTGTTCATTTGTCACAATTTTTTTAAACTAAATCAGGGCTAAATTCTATTTCTACATCTGCTTTATTTTCATCATGAATCAATATTCTTCATTTAGTGATATTTATTTTTTTGACAGACATAGAGGAATATATTTGATTAATTTTTATACATTATACCAATATATTTTCTACGTCCACACATTTTGTAAAAGCTTCAAAGTTTTTAAATGATGCAAGCACTAAAAATGTGAACCCAAGTACGATTCACTCAACACAGTTATGTAGCTTGTTATTTGCATTATTGTTTACAGGGAGAGTATCGCGTGAAAGGACTGCGTCTGCAAGTTCCTTGCTTGCCTGATAAAATCCCCGGAGGAGAATTCTGGAGGTTCACTGTCACTATCAGGAGTGAAGATGGCGCGTGTATTTACTACGAGACGGTGATCATGGTGGAGTTTCCGAAATTGAACTGACCGTTAGGTGATGCCGCTGAATAGTGTTTGACGTCATCAATCCATTCCTTTGTAATTGAAACTATTATATTGTTGAATAATTGCTAAAGAGGGTTTATTATTATGGAAATCCTACCTTTTTTCAATCCCTTACGAAGAAACCTAATTGTGATATTTTCTGATAAAGTGTTTCGATCGATCTATGCATGTTCTTTGATTATTTGTACTCTCCCTAAGAGAGTACAATTAGTTTTGACGATGACATTATTATCGACTGGGAAAGACGAAAATTATGTAACGAATGGAAGTGAATTTAACGAAGTATGTGAAATTAAAGTGAGAAATTAAGTAATGATTGAAATTAATTGAATTCTAGGGAGTACATTAGAACCTCGATTAACAGTGATGCTCACTTTTCCGACGAAAAAAAGGAACTTCGACTACAATTTCTACTCGAAAAGTAAATTAGTTAATTGTCCTTCACGCCGTCATACGCAGTTTCTTCTTCTGCTGTTTTTGACAGTGTATGTATTATCATACATAAATCCAACTACGTAGGTTCCTCGATACTTAGAGATAGAGACCTTCGGGTACCAATAAAATTTTGAATCTAGGACGTAATGAATTTGAGTAATATTAGAAATAAAGTAAGAAAAATCATTTCAAACTACGGGAAACGAAGATATTTTACTTTATATTTCAACCCCTGATAATGTGACTTTCTACACACACATGTATGCCTGTTTATGTACACAATTCGTTAAATAAAATGTGTCTCGATTAACTGCGGTTCTCATGTATCCGTGAGACCCCTCACCCCCACTACGGCGGATAATCGAGGTTCTACAGTATTTCGAGTTCACAATTAAAAATGTAAGAACGTATGTGGTTGTCTGAACTGAAAGCACTCATTAGTAAACTTTTACTTGAAAACAAAAATGCAAATTTTTTTAATCCTTACTATATGCGTTTCAAGGTCTTGAACTACCTTTTAAGCGGAAAAGGTATTCGGATGGTAAAAAGCGAAGGCAGAAGAAAGTGAGTCAACATAATGATAAATGAAGTCACAGTTACAAAGATTACAAATATTTTGAATCCGTCAGAAGTGGTATTAAACAAATTATAAAGCAGTGAGAATTTATCGTAATGGGGGAAAATGGTGAACATATTCTGGAGAGAAGTTCTGTCCCTCTGTCTATCACATTAGTCTATAAACACATCATCTTTTCATAAAACTGAGGTATTTACCAACTGGAGTTACTCTAATATCTTTTGATAGAACAAGATTCAAATATAAATATTTGTTATAGTCAATATCAAAGTACTGACCCCATTATGCTTCTTGGAAGCATGTTACAAAATAATCTCATTGTGACAATTACAAATAAATTATAGTGCTCAAAATACCGATTAAATTACTTTTTTTCATTTATAAATTAACTAAAGGATACATAAGTGAACGCAACCTTCTCACGGTCGCCTTATTGTGGACCGAGAACGGGATTCGCTTCGAATGTAGGACTATTAGTCTTTTAATTCTCTTCTTATAGTTCTACTCGAATTTTTACTGCACATGATACATACGATTCATTTTTAAATAATAAATGAACTCCTGCGTACTTATTAAATAATTTCGTTTAATTACTTCAGTACTTGTTTCATCATCCAGCCAAGAATCATCCGAGAAATAAGATTCGGAATTCACGGTTATTAATTGCACGGATGAATCCAAAGAGACTGATGCACTGACTCGACCTGGTTTATTATTTCGAAGAAGTAATTAGAAATCACTGATGAACATAATTATCATGGATCGATTCCTCTACTTCTTTCCCATTGCCAAGATGATTATCCATATCCAAAGATTTGAGTATGTTTTCTACGGAACTAATTTTACATAAAACGGTCTTTACGACATTGACGTTGGTGATTTTGCCCTTCCGATGGTACTTTCATGGGTTTTTCTCGACAAAAGCGTTTTATCGGATGAATTCAAATTACCTATTACCTTTTCTACGGAGCTCAAGCTACGAATCATTGATTTCTTGAAAACAGTCAGTTCTCGGCTGCATGTCTCAGTAGCAGTAACCAGTGACATAAATAAGCACTACAACTCTAGCAAACTAAACGGAAGCAAACGAACGAACGTTTTGACAATATATTTATCTTGACAAATACAAATCCTAAAGATCACAACAATGGTCCATAATTTAATTCGGATCCATCAAGTGTGGATAATTAACTAAACATTTTGATTCGTGTAGGAACAGCAATAATTATAGTTGTAGATTCTCGCGCGTCGATTCCTTCACACATAAATGAGAGCGAGAGGAGAAACTTTTATATCTACGTCACATTACGAGCGACAAACGACCACCGACACGACCATACACGACGCTCGATAAGTGAGGTTATGTTGCGTTTGAATAGTGATGAAAAGGACGTGATAAGGCTTAACATGGGGTATGAGATGTCGGGTAAAGAGCTGTTATCTTTATGAAGCGCACGATGAGATTTAACATAGGATCATTCTCTAGATGAGGTTAAGTTTTAGAAAAACTACTAGGTCAAGTTTTCAAGAAAATGAAATTAATTTTTAAGAAAAATTTACTGAAATTGTTCAAGATATTATTTTCTTCCCGGTTAAATTTGCACACAAAGTTATAATTGTCTAAATAAATATTATTAGCAATGACATAAGCAAAGGGAGAGTAGGACGATTGATTAGTAAGAGATGTCTCGTATAATAAGAAATTGGGTAATAGATCATTTGAATCCCTCCCTCCCTCGTCGACGTTGAGAAAGACACAGTTATAGTCAAGAAATAATAATAATAATAATAATAATTATAATAATAATAATTATTAATATAATTAAAATAATAATAATAATTATTATTATTATTATTATTATTATTATTATTATTATTATTATTATTATAGCGCATGGGTCTCCGCTCCCGTTAATTGTGACCCATTTCTCTTTGTGGAGGTTCGGAACCACGTTTTCCATTTCGACTTTCCGTCTTTCACTGCCATCTGGTAGTGGAAGTCGGAACTCTACCTGGGTGCATTTTTCGCCGAGAGAATATTCCTCTCTTTTTCTTGTTTACGGAGAGTATTATTTTACGTTGTTTACTCTTCATTCCAATAGTAAGACAGAGCAATGCTTTCAGAGGATAAAAAAACTTAGCTTTTTATCACCGTGTTGCAGTAGCCTCAGGGTTGGCGTGTTCGCCTGTTGAGAAGGAAAGGACTCCGGATCGTAGTCGAACTAGGAAGATGTGCGTTACAAGCCTCACAGAATATGATTAAATAAGGTATGGCGACGGATAATTTCAAAATTTTCAACACAGTCGTTTGACGACATTTGTTTTGGCGTCGCATAAGCGTTTTTTTTACGACGTTGAACCGACGTCACATTCGTTAGACGCGTTGGCTACGTCATTACGACGTTGTTTATCGACGTCGCCACGACGTCGTTACGACTCGTAAATTCTCCGCGGGATATCGTCCAAAACTCGTCATGACTTTGAATTCCCTTTCAATTTCATAATTGAGGTTTTTGAGCTTATGGCATATATTCAGTTCATTCTACCAAATACCTTCGCGAATCTTTCATCGTAGATCACCTGGACAAAATGCGAAATAATTTTTTCAATAATTATTAAATCTACATAGTTTACTTGTCCTCTCGCAATATATTCTTAGCACATTTTATGTGTAACCTGGATGTAAAGTGTTTTCGATAAAAAAAAGTACGGAGATTCATACGAAGACCGTAAAGAGTGATACAATTTTTCAATGTTCAAAAACAGCAAAAACGTGAACAATTTGATCAGAGAGAAAATGGAGCCGAGACGAAGAAATAAATCACGGAAGAAACACATTTTCAGTACCAGAATGTCAAAACAAATAAATTATTGAAATTTTGCATATTTTTGTGATTATAATACATTGTTTTAAGGAAACGAAGTAATGAAATGTTAATATAAGTTAATAGTTCACCGAGAAAAAAATACTATAATAATAATTTGTACTTGGAAATTTGATTTTGTCCTTTAAATTAAGAAATTATTCGACTGCAATTTTAACAGTAGGCAAAGAAAACACCAACTTTTCTGTGTAATGTAGACATCGTGTCAAGACGTGCGATTTTCTGGGCCAATGTAGTATCAAGGTAGAAGTTTAAATCATATTTAAAATGTTATTCGGGCTCATTTTTAGATGACCATACGTACGACAAAAATTTGCATCGAATCTTAAGAAAGAGTAAAGATAAGCACTGCTATGGCGATGCAAAGAACTCTTAGATTTTTGCTACGAACAAGATTTATACATTCTTCATGGGCGACATGGTTCAGACAAAGTCGGTAACATTACATTTATAAACCAAAATGGTGAAAGTGTTATTGATTATGCCCTAGTGACAGAAAATATTTTAACACTTCTCAAAAACGTTTGGATCGAACCTAGAACTGATTCACACCGTATGGCACTCGTGATAAGAATACATCTTAAAATACGCCAGGAAGAACAATTGTTTACAGAGAACTCAAGAAGGCTAACAATTAGGAAGTGGTCAGATGAAAAGAAAATTAATTTCATGGGAAACTTTAAAAGAAATGTCAGAAAATTATTTCCGGTGTTCTAAAAAAATTATAATTGGGAGATATATAAATAGCCCCGCGAGTTCATTAGAAAATACTCTCAGGGGAGCAGGAAGGGAAATGAGATGACATTTTGGAAAATTACGAAATAACAAAGGACCTGGTTGGTTTTCAGCAGAGTGCACAGAGGCTAAATTCCGGAAACGTTTCAATTGCTAGGAGGTACTGAACTTCGTCAAAATTATATAATAGCGGGAAAATGTCATAAAAATACTTTTGGAAATGCGAGAAAAACTTGGCAGGAAGCAGCAGCTAACAGAATTCGTGGTATATCAAAGACTCTTCTTTTGGTGAACTATTCGTATGCTCCAACAAAACCAAAGAATACAGAATGCTGTAGAGGCGGGAGAGTGGGGGAAGATATTCTCAAAAACATTTACCGAATCATATAGAAAGAGTTCAATACTCAGAGATATTATCTATTCCGGAACTAGATGTACAAATCTCAGAAGATGAAATTTATAAATCAATTGCGGACCTGAAGGGACGGAAAGCGGCTGGGAGGGGGGGATGGTTTACCTCCAGAATGCATAAAAGTAATTAACGAAGATCTAACTCGATTTTTATAAGAAACTTTCAACTGTGTGTTGTCTACGGAAACTTTTCCGGACAGTTGGAGTAGAGCCAGCCAATATACAAACAAAGGGAGCATAATTGATCCAAATAATTACAGAGGAATATCTCTTCTCGGAAAATTCACTCGTGGGGTAAAGGGACGTCAGTCAAGAGGGGAAAGTTATATTGCGCTTTCGTAGACTTCGAAAAAGCATTTGACGCTGTCGACAGAGTTCAACTCTGGGAGAAACTGGGGGGAAAAGTGTATTTCACAAAATTTCATCAATGCACTGCGAGCAAATTACAAGGCGGATAAGGCATGTGTTAGACTTCACGAAAATTTTGGTAGTGACTTTTTTTTTGCTGTGAATATTGGAGTGAAACAGGGTTGTGTCCTCTCACCGTTGCTCTTCGTTCTGTTCATTGACGATTCAACGGAGTGTCTACTTGGAGACAATACAGATGCACCAGTCTTAGAAATCTCGGGGATAACGATACAAGGATTAGTTTTTGCAGACGACCAAGTAATTTTTTTCTAAATCGATAACGGGGCTACAGGTGGGACTAAAGTGTTTAGAATTATTTTGAGGTAATAGAATATTAAAAATAAATACAGACAAGACGAAAAGTATGGTTTTAAAAAATGGTTGGGTTTTTAGCAAAAATGAAAGATGGACGTTCAAGCAAAAGAGAATTGATATTGAGAAAGAATACACTTACCTACGAGTTAATATATCTATGAACTTGAACTGGCGTACGCATAGAGAGAGATAGCAAAGCGTAAGGGAATATATTCGCTTTCAACGAAATACGGAGATCTGCAATTAAAGTACCCGAAATATCACCTAGACTCACAGACATGTTGTTCAGTTCATTAGTTACACCTACGATTGCATATGGGGTCGAAATTTGGGGAAGCACTAACAACTCCATTTTATATCCATTTGAGAGGTTCTCTGTAAACTGCGGAGTGAGATGGGAGTTTGGAGAATATTCACTGGATGTAATTTTGAAATTCAGAGCGATTAAACACTGGTTATAAAATCTAGAATGATTCTAGGAATGAAATTGAGAAACACTGTTTCGAGGAAAGTACAGAAAGATAAAAACACTCTTATTAATTCTAAACCTCAGTAACATGTGGGACAAAGAATTATACATAGACAATTACAGAGCAGATTTGAATGAAATAAAATTGGCGTTACATAATCACGAAAGACAGATAACTGTAATAAACGTTCAGGTAGTAGTTGCAGGTCAATGCCATACATTGGCTGGCTAAACAAAGCCGCGAGAGCGGGTTACGCATCGTTCAGACTTGGGGGGTTGGAAACTAGGAAAATCGAGAATTCTATTAAATCATATTTGTCCACTTTGCGAAGAATATGAAGACTGGATACATATCTTGTTACAGTGCTACGGGAGGGAAACTTTGGAGACAGACCGCGTGATGTAACGTTGGGTATCGAAGCCATGAGGGATAATCGATCACCGGTAGCGCAATTCCTTGGAAATTTCTTCAATACAGTTAGAGGAAAGCGAGATAAAAGAATTGCAGAGTTAGAAGTCGGGGATGAGAATGGTTCTGCCGGTCTTCCTTAATTCTGGTGGATGATGAAATGAAAAAAGTTGATCGTAAGAAATAAAGAAGTGAAGTGAAGAAACGAAAAAGTGATTTGTAAATATGTATAATACGTAGAGATAGAGTATTGTGTAAGTCTGTATACATGTGTAAATACGTAAGAATTTGTTGTAAATATGTACATAAATTTTCCTCGTCCTGACCGTTGGTTATCCGTGGTTCCCAACGGCGCTTAACGAACACACCAGTAGCCCTAAATATTCATATTTAGGGTAAATTTCATAAATTAGACTTTGTTTTGTTTCGTTACAATTAGAATATGTTGCTAGATCGTACTCGGTTATGACTGAAAGTGCGGAAGGCGTAAGTGGTAAGTTCCTTAAGAGTGAATATCAGGACATTGTAAGCAGAGCCCACGGCAACTACGGGGCCAAATCACAGAGCGAACGGGCCCCCTCAGCCCCGCCAAAACTAGGCACAATTGTAACTGTATTGTAAATAACAAATAAAGCCCTTTTCAATTGAATATTCACATACGTAGAGAAACACATTTTCACTTACAAACAGGTACAGATACAGACACTCACACTCATACGTATTACAAGCACGCTTCGATATACCATACACTCATACATAGTATACCATTCACTGCTCCTATAACCTTAAATGTAATAGCAATTGCTATAATGTAATTGAAAGAAATTAATAACTGTAAAAAATAACGCCAAAACGGGATTTCTGTGAACAGTCACGCACAACTTCACATCACTACACTACACTACACTGGAATTCTATTCGCTCTGCACTGCATTTTCTATACCCTTAGTCTCCATTCGCCTCATTTATAATGTGCAAAATCAAAATTCGAGATTAATAATATTAATAATAAAAAAGTATGAAATGACATTCCCTCCCATGGAAAATCCGCCTCTACCAACAAGGAAAGCCAGGGTCATAGATAGTACATTTCTATGGCCAGAGGATGCGGCAACAGAGATAATGCACACAAATGTGCCAGGGTTGCGAACAGTTACAAATAGAAATAGAGTATTTTATAGATTTTTAATAAAGGATCAAACAACAGCATGAAAAGCACGAAAAAG
>NNCF01126839.1:73661-84736 GCA_002313205.1 Laupala kohalensis | reverse complement strand
TATATATATATATATATATATAATTCAAATTAAGTATTTACCGTAGAATTTACTTGTTGTCGATGCACGTGCTCTAATTTTTTTTATTTTAAAATAAAGGGTACTTTACATGAAGGTCAAAGTGTTCTTTTGAATTTTCCTCAAAAACGGTTCCAACGATTAAATTTTATGTTCGTAATGTACAATTAGTATGCATTACATCCGCTTTAGCGTCATTTCAATTGAATGTTTAGTATATACGCATGAAATTATTTTTTGTCTACTACACTTACCCATTAGTTTACTGCTTCAAGAAGCTTCAATAATATCTAGCAGCGTAAATGGACCAAGAACTGAAATGAAAGATATGATAATAATACATAGGAGGACAGCAAACGCACTGCAGATACGAAAATACATCAATTTCTGCCTACAACGAAATTACATTTACATAACTCCTTTACGATATTTTTCGCCAGTCTATGCTGCAGATGGAAAAACGTACGAGTATATGAGAAAGTATGTGAATTGGTTTGGCATACAAAAAGATTTCAAAAGGAAAGGAGTGAAGCAATTTTTAATTCCGTGAACTTGGGAAGTTGAGATCTCAAAGAATCATTTAGTAAACTAGAGACTTCCGGTGCTGAAGAAAGAGGACTTCCGGTGCAAAGACACAAAGAGTGTACAATGTTTAAAGTCAATTATGTCCGAAAACATAAGATATACGAGCTGTCTTAACTCTTATTATACGAGCAATATATTGAAGTATACATTGGCTATTACGGAAACTTAATAATAATAAAAAATAATAATAATATTGAATGTCTTTGTTAGACGCATCATGTACGTTCTCGTAAATTCATTCTTGAGATTACCGTGATCAAGCACAAAATTCCCTCACACGATGTCACGGGTATTAGGCAAGATACTGGCGATATACAAAAAAGACAATTTAAAACGCTACACTTCCGCAAACTTCGCTATCTAAGTAGAAGCCATGCCGTTTCGCTTCCGGGTGACGTACAAAATACACGCGTCCATTTCGCGCTTTACATTGCTGACTTCAAAGAAAACATCAATTCTTTTAAAATCACATACAGGCTTCGTCAGGAAAAAGTATATTCTCAAATGTTATTAAATGAATTTCCCGGAAGCGGGTCTAATTACGCCACGGTCTGACGCCCATTCTTGATAGAGCGAGGAACAAACATGAAATGGGCGGACGCAGGCGTTTGGGGCGAAACTCGTTAAAACGGGGACGTAAATAAATAAGGGGAGAGAGAGGGACATTGCTATCACATCGCAGAGCAACATGTCGTCGTTCAAACTTTCGTCATTCGTCATTTTGGCGCTGCTCGTCGCAGCCTCAGTTGCGGAGGTAAAAGTTTCGTCAAAATAATACTAACAAATGGGTGGATGGTACCTTCATTCTCATTATTCACCACATCAGTTAACTTTTCAGGACATACTTTTCCGTTGTTTGTAAACACTTCGTAATGAAAGTCCCTTTTCGTTGTTAGACACCTTTCGTCTACATTATATGACGTTATCGATGGGGAAGATGTGTATCTATATATTATTTGTAAGTATTATGAGGTTGAGTATGAAAATTGACGAGATCAGCTTTCTTTTGTCCGAAATTCCAAAGCGATCATTCTTCGTAATGATTCAGTCTCCAAGTAACAAAAGTTCTTCGCCGCTCATGAATATATTTGATGCCTTATTCTTTTGAAATCTCAAATTTAGCCGTTTGTCTTCGATATCTCTATAACTAAAACCCCTATTGGTTTTTAATGAAGCATAGATTTAAACACAGACTGAGTTTATAAGTATTCTGTTGACGAAAATGGCTTCCAATTTCTCTGGAAGTCATTCGGAAACATAAGTACGACATTTAGAAAAATTATTTCCTTTTCATATGAGACGTTTTTTTTTCCTTTCAGCATAATTACGATATTGTGGTGAAGGATCAGAATCTAAAAGATCCGACGTGTGACTTCATCCAAGTAGAAGACATGGATTCCAAAATGGTGGATGGACACTTGGAAACAGATATCGAAGTGAAAGTTGTAAAAGATCTTCCTTTAAACACCGTGTTGTGTGTGAGAGGAGAAGAGAAAATGTCCAACGGGATGTACATGGACAGTACGCTGACTCTTCCTTGTAGAATTCTGTGCGAACTGTTGAAGAATGACACCTGCTTCTATCCGATTCTTCAAGAGAAGTCGGAAGGAACTCTACCAGATGAAAGATGTCCCATTCGGGCGGTAACTATATCTTTTTTGCTCTTCCACAGATTGACGCTGTGCTATGAAGTATATTTTTAGATTGTAGTGTAATAATATATTACCTAATATATTTTTTCGTGTTGGGTTCAAATTCTAAGGTGCTCATTTGTCACAATTTTTTTAAACTAAATCAGGACTAAATTCTATTTCTACGTCGGCCTTATTGTCATCATGAATCAATGTTCTTCATTTATTATTATTATTTATTGTTATTTGCTGAATGGACCCTTTTTTGTGTGGTTGACGCAAAGCCACATGATTTAACTGTTCATTTTCCTCTGTCTTCACTCTTCCTTCATCCTTTCGCTATGATTTTTCTTCCTCTGCTCTGTCCATTTAGTTACTGCTCTTTTTGGGATTTCATTTTCCGACTGTACTTTCCACGAATCTACCTTCTGTCTGTATAGTTTTCGCTCCAAAATGTCAGATCTTTTTATTCGAGCTTTTTCTAAATCATTTTTTTACTTCCTGGATCCATGGGACTGCCTTAATTTTTTCTGTTTTTTAGAATTTTGTTAGGTAATCTGGTGGTAAAAGTCTATGAACATGACCGTAATATTTTAGTCTTCTCTTTCTGATGCCTACCGCTAAGTTAGATATTATTTCGGTTGTTTTGCTGGACCTTAATCTAAAACCCGCTTCCGCCATTTCAGGACCGATAATCTCTCTTAAGGTTTTTTGTTCTTCTTTTAATAAATTTTCTAAATCTCCTTTTATGTGAAGAGTAAGGGTTTCACGAGCATAGAGGACCTCCGGTTTAATTACTGTCTTGTAATGCCTAATTTTGGTGCCTATGGACACACTTTTTTTGTTTTAGATATTGTGGGTTTTTTCCATTTGCTCTCTTCAGCTTCTGTAGTCGAATGTTTTGTGCTATTCTTTCTCCACCTGTAGGTTCGATGATTTCGCCGAAGTACTTGAAATGTGAAGTTCTGGTGACTATGCCGTATTGGGTGTTTAAGTTTTGTATATTGAGTTTTGAGCAAATGAATTCGGTTTTCTGAAATGAAATTTGTAGACCTACTTTTTCTGCACACTCTTGAAGGATTTCTATTTGTTTGACAGCTCTGGTCTCATTATCTGCTAATACTGCTAAATCATCTGCGAGCCAAAGACATGAAATTTTGAGGTCATGTTTAGGTCGTCCAAGCTGTATTGGTTTCCAATGATTTTGGTTCCTTAGTTCATTTTCCCGTTTCTGTATCATTTTGTCAAGGACAGTATTGAAAAGTATCGGGGACAAACCATCACCCTGTCGAACACCAGTTTTTATCAGGAATGGTTCGGAAATTTCGTCCATAAATTTGACTTTTGAGACAGTATCCGTGAGTGTTTGTTTGCTTGCACTCAGAGTTTTTGGGTCTAATCCTCGTTCTTTAAGTATTCTTAGTAGAGATACTCAAGGGAGTCATATGCTTTTTTAAAATGTATAAAAGTGCGAATTATTGGACTATTTCTGACTGCTTTATATTTTAGAATGGTTTTTAAATTAAAAATTTGTTCTGTGCAGCATCGACCGGGGCGGAAACCTGCCTGATATTCACTTATTGTATTCTCTATTCTTTGTTCTTGAATTCTTTGAAGAAGACACGCTGAGAAAATTTTGTATGTGATTAGCAAAAGAGAAATTCCTCTATAATTGTTCACGTCTGCTCTGTCTCCCTTTTTATGAAGTGGGTTAATAAGAGCACATTTCCATTCTTCGGGAAGTTTTGCTGTTTTCCAAATACCCTCAATAATTTGTGTCAATTCTTTGAGAGAGTTGAGGCCTAGGTTCTTTAATAGTTCGGCAATGATGCCATCTTCTCCAGATGTTCTATTGTTGTTTAATTTATGAACATGACTCTGTATTTCATTTTGCGTGGGTGAACCAGAAGCCGGATTCGTATATGATGCGATGTGTTCTAGAAAATTGCTAGCGGTTCAGGGGCAGTTAAGAAGTTGGTCAAAATAACGGGCTAGTTCCCCACAATTTTCTTGATTGTTAAGAGCAAGTTTCTCATTCTGTTTTCTAAGCACAAATTTTGTGGAGTATATCCGCGAATTTTGTCTTGTAAAAATCCCGCGTGTTGTAGTTTTGGAAATCATTCTCGATGGAGATCAATTGATCTTTCAAATATCTCCTTTTGGTTTGTCTGATAGTCTTTGCTACTTGTTTTCTGATTTCGTTCAAGTGTAGTTGATTTTCAGGAGATTTTCAGGATTGCTGTTATAATTCAGGAAGGCCCTTTTTCTCTCTCTTCCAGTGCTCTGTCACAGGTGTCTGTCCCACCAAGGGTGTTTTTGTATTCTTCTTGCGAGGGCATAGTTCTTTTGCTTTTTCGAATAATTTTCTTTTGAAATGTTTCCCACGTGTTTGCTGGAATGTTTTCCAATTCCTCCTTAAAATTACTTTTTTTTATGCTTTTAGTGTCAAAGTGATGTAGATGCGTTCTCTTATGTTGTATTTTTCGGTGAGTGAATTTAATTTTGACACGTACCAAATAATCATCTGAATCTATGTTTGCCCCACGACGAATCTGAACATTGTGTATTTCTTTCTGTACTGGGTATGATATTGCCACATGGTCTATCTGGAATTCTCCAAATTCCTGAGTAGGTGACCTCCAAGTCTTCACTTTTTTGGCTGGTTTTCTTAAGGAAGTGGACATGATTTTAAGATTATTTCGTTAGCATTGTTCAACAAGCCTCATACCGTTTTTGTTTGTGAATTTGTGTGCTGGATATATACCAACTGTTTCTTGATACTCTTTTTGCTTACCAATTTGCGCGTTAAAATCACCTAATAAAATTTTTGTATCCTCTCAGGGTATTTTCGATGTAACTTTCTCTAGTTTCGTCCAAAATGCTTCAGTTTTTAGTACGTTTTTCTTGTTGGATATATTAGTAGGAGCATGAACGTTGATTAGGGTATATTTCTTGTTGGCGCACTGTATACGAAGAGTCATTAATCGTTCACTAATAGGGGTTACTTCTAAAATTGAGCCAATTATTTTCTTGTGCATGATAAAAGCCATTCCTAAAATTGGACCTCCATTGGCTACACGTTTTTCCGTTTTGCTTTTGAATATGAGATAGTTTTCATAATCCATTGTGTCTTCAACAGTGAATCTGGTTTCTTGTAACGCAAGAATTAAAATCTTCTGCTTATCTAATTCTGTTACTAGGTTGTGCAGCTTTCCAGGTTGTGTTCAGGTTTTGACAATGAAAGTGCCAGGTGTTAATATTAAAGTCTTAGTTTTCAAAATGCTGAGTGATTGTGATTGACCGGGTCCCCCAGAATCCGAAAACCCGGTTGCCACCCTTTGATGGGTGGATTGACTACCACCTGGGGTAATGTTAGTATTACCATCACGTATCATTAGGCTTGTAATTAAAGGGTTTGTCCAGTGTTTCCACTGGGATTCTAGAATCAGGGATTGTTAGTTCCTGGAGCCGAAAGGATCAGACCTGGGGATCAGACGCTGACCAGCAGAGCCGCTCATTATTCATTTAGTGATTTTTTTTTTTTTGACAGACATAGAGTAATATATTTGATTAATTTTTATACATCATACCAATATATTTTCTACGTCCACACATTTTGTAAAAGCTTCAAAGTTTTTAAATGATGCAAGCACTAAAAATGTGAACCCAAGTACGATTCACTCAACACAGTTATGTAGCTTGTTATTTGCATTATTGTTTACAGGGAGAGTATCGCGTGAAAGGACTGCGTCTGCAAATTCCTTGCTTGCCTGATAAAATCCCCGGAGGAGAATTCTGGAGGTTCACTGTCACTATCAAGAGTGAAGATAACACGTGTATTTTCTACGAGACGGCAGTCATGGTGGAGTTTCCGAAATTGAACTGACCGTTAGGTGATGCCGCTGGATAGTGTTTGACGTCATCAATCCCCATTCCTTTGTAATTGAAACAATTATATTGTTGAATAATTGCTAAAGAGGGTTTATTATTATGGAAATCCTACCTTTTTTCAATCCCTTAAGAAGAAACCTAATTCTGATATTTTCTGATAAAGAGTATTCATATTTCACAGACTTGGCGCATCGATTCAGGATTTTTTGCACTTCTGCCTCTAGAACATTTTTTAATTGTGTTGACGTATTAAAAGAGATGTGTTTTGGTCTGAACATTCATTACTAAAATATTCAATGCCAATGGTCTTTTTGCAATCATTTGGCAATTCTGTGACAGTAATAATTCACTGTTTTAAAATTACCATGCAGAAAGCGTCAAATGTTAAAGCACTTGCTCAGTCATGGTCTAATTATAAACATAACCAGAGAGTAAAATATTTTATTGGTACGACACCTCACGGATTTATCTGCTTTATTTCTGAAAGCTATGGTGGTCGAAGCACAGACAAGTTCATCACTGAAACATCTGGTTTCTTGGACATGCTGAATCCCGGAGATGTTGTAATGGCAGACAGAGGCTTTTTTAATTGAAGATAGTGTGGGATTTCAAACAGCCAAAGTTATTAAGTCTGCTTTTGCAAAGGTGCTAGCTCAGCTTAGCGCAGAGGAAGTGGAAAAATACTCTTAGGGAAGCAAATGTTAGGATTCATGCGGAAGGAATCATTGGAATGTTACGACAGAAGTTCAGAATACTAAGGAACAAAAATTCCCATTTATATGTTAAATAATAATGAAAAAGTAGGAGTGGATGATATTGTCATGGTTCGCTGCAGCATTGTGCCTCAAGACTGAAAGTGGAGCATCCGTTGCACTTAGTTCTGTTGTTCTCTCTATTGCATCCCGGATTTATGTAAAACCGTACCGTGTCCCGAGTTGGAACATCAAAATTTTTAGTTCCTTTACTCAAGGGAGAGATGTTGAGATGGTAAACATAATGGTTCATCCTCATTTTCTCTCACTTTTTCACCTCAACTAACAGGTGCATAGCAGTAAGATTGCAAAAACGATGCGCTTCCCCTCATAACATGAAAAATAATACGCGTATCTCTGTTACACTGTTAAATTGTTATACAACATTTTTCTTTTTCCTTTTCGAATGTTCTCTCGCATGTTCGGGGAAATGGAAAAAAAAGTACGAAAATAATAAACAAGATTTTAAAGAAATGTTTTTTTCTAATGTATATAACATGTAAGGACTTACGACAATGTACTTGAGTTATAAAATAAATGTTTTCCGTTGTATATCAGACATTTCAGTAAAAATGTTACATTTTTTTGTGAAGGGGAAGAATACCTTGTGCACCGTCAGGGAATCCCTAGCGAGCGGGACTCGCAAATCCACAAAATGATGTGAAAAATAATACCAACAAGGTGTCCAAAGTGTTCTTTATTTTCATGCCAGAAGACATCTGAGGGACCTCTGGAAAAGCGTCCGCACCACAGAGCACCACCGCGTCCTAGCGGGAGACGGGGCAACGCGCGACTGGAGGCACAAAAGGAATCCTCCGAACATTTTGCACGCGTCGCGAATGTCAACAAATTGTTGGAAGAAGGTTGTCCTACGAATACGATCTCGTTAAGGAAAATTTTAGCAAAATCTACGTAACACTTGCAGAGTCAAACCTTTTAATGTTAAGCGAGCAAGAATTGTAAGTTAAATTCTGCTTGTTTTTCTACAGAATGTCTCTAATGATATTGATGAAATTCCCACAATAAACTAAATACACGAATGAATTTAGTGTCACTAAAAACACTATTACAACTGTAAAGGAACAGTAAACTTATTTGTTTTTCCGCAAAGCATGTAAGGGGCCAACCATCTCCAAGGCAGAGGCGGATACGACGAAGGCTCTCGTCTAACATCCGGGTGGTCGTGTTTCCCGGAAGAACAGCTATTTAAGAAAGAAAGAAATACAACTAATTCTAAAGATAGGGGCAACGTAGTTGTTCCATTAAAGCGCGGGTGAAAAGTATGACTACATGTTTTTTTTTTAATACAATGATGAATGAAAGGTCAAAATGTAATTATTTGTGTACTGCTCTCTGAATACACGGACAGAACACGTGAAATATTAATTTTTTGAGCTCTGTGATGAATGAAAATTATTGATCAATGGTGTGGATGAGAATTCAAGTTACGACGTAATATTTTAATTTGGAAAAAAAACAGTTTGAAAGAGCACAACTCAATATTCTCGGTAGGTTTTGCCAACTGTAATATTGGTCTGCCATATTCTTCGAGAATAGTAAACCAATAAATTGTCGGTAATACCTCATCACGATAATTGTGGAGCGACAGAGTAAAGCGATTTGTGCAAATGTTGGAATTCCATTAGAGACACGGGGGGTGGGGGCGGGGGTGTGCGAAATCTTGAAACCCGGCGCTTGCGACCACGAGCTACAACTCGACTCGTCTTCCGCGCGTCGCCCGCCCGACCGCCCCATGACGGGAACTGGGAGCGAAGCGGTCGCTCTGTCTGCACCTTTTTATCACAAACATGACGAGCGCTTTTTATACGAACGAGTAACAACAACAGCTATTAGTGCGAGTGCGCTTCATTAGAACAAACACGTCGTATTTAATTTACATCTGCTTCTAGTGTATTTCACACTGATGCACTTATTGCCTTCATTCTTTCTTTAAATTCCTACGAATCTACTCACGTGACTCTTTCGAATAAGGAAGACATTATTGCACACATCAGAAAACCAACTGAACTGAAAAAGAGAGACAAAAAATGTGATTCCATGCAACGCAAACTATCTCTCTCTGTATCAGTGATTCTTAATTTGAATTTAGAGGTATTAATAATGAATGAATTGTGATGTCGCGTAAATACGTGCAGCGGCACTCGCGCAGCCATCTGAACATCGCGCCGCGGCCAAACGGGTGACTCAGCTCATTACATGTTCTTATTGTGACTTCAACTAGACAAACATACCTCACAGACTATTTAAATGAAATAATAGCAAAATTACAGTTCATGGTGTAATTCATTACAACTTGTTTTAAAAATAGTGGTGCAAAACCGTTGCTTTCTCATATACTTCCTCATATGTAGAGACTTAGAGAGCGGCATTAGAAGGATTATTCTGTTAGGAGAGGGACGATTTTCACATGTTGCTCTATATTTTGATCGTCTTCCTTTTACCCAATTTAAAAAGGTTTTTTAAAACAAGTATTTCACTAGCATTTATATAAAAGAGTTTCTAATATACAAATTCTGGTTTTTCGTTTTTGGGGGAGATAAGATCAGCAACATTTATTTTCCATTTCAAAAGATATATTTATTAATAAATATAAAGATAAACAGGATATTATTAACGCGAGAACAAGCTAGAAGACCATAAACATTGTTATATAATTTATTTAGGAACTAAAGATTTTTTTTTTTTTTTTTGCAATTTGAAATTTGAAATTTCAAAATTATATTAATAAACATTAATCGTATCTATTAATTATTTCGGTTAAATAGGTGTTTCTGTTTGTTATATTTACTTCCTGTTATTTCGTAACGCTCCATATCTGTCACGTCAAAGAATTCTCGAAATGTTAAAACATATTTTTAACGATTGAAACTGCTATAGAGCATTGAATTTTTAAAAAAATCACGAAAAATAAACAAAAAGATTTATCAAACATTACCTTCAAAACAAAACAAAAAACACGTAGCAAGAACAAACACAAAGACGTCAATTCTTCAAACGCTAAGAAATAATATAAAATAACATCCGTAAGAACGTGCATGTCACAAGTAAATTCTACCCTAAATATGAAAAATGAAGAGAAAAAAATTACCATTCAGTATTACCAAAAATTACCAGGAGTGCTGTGCACAGACGTACGTCCAGCCGAAAACCACTTCTTCCGAAGCAGGGGTCTGCAAAACGGTTCTCGCTCCGCAAAGATCTCGTTTCCGAATTTTTTTTTTTTTTTTAACGATTACTTTACTTTCTATAACGACTACTTTGTATAAGAGATAAGTATCACATTGAAGGATACTTAGCTCCTAATGTACTTGACGAGTGTCCGTCGAGAGAATATACCATCATGTGTCGAGACTTAGTGGTTACAACCACAAACATTTTCTCTTACATTCTACGAGTGAAGAGAAGCGGTTAATGGCACCAGAGAATGTTTCTCCCCAATATAGTTAACCCACAAATGTTATTCCATACAGTTTTATATAGACATCGGAGGCGATTAAAAAAAACATTCTCACTCACCCCAAGAATAAAACTGCTAATGGAGTAAACGAAGGGAGCACTTTCAATTTCGGATGAATATTTCAAACGAATCGTCATCCCTCTGTTCTGCGATCATTCGTAGCTGCTAAGGATTTGAGTGAACTAGAAGAGGCGTTATAAGGAGAGAGGCGACGACTCGAGCAAAACATTCCAAAAGAGAGAAGATCCTGAAACTCGGGCGGATCGTCTGAGCCAAAGCCATCGTCGGCCAAAATAGCCGCACTTCGATTTTGTTTACTTTGGTTTCCAAAGCGACAAGAATATGGATTAAACCACTTCTCTAAACTTATTTTAGTGTTTTCACTGAATCATCATTAATTTCATTTTAAATCTGAAATTTAAATTAGAATCATTGTACGTAATCTAACATGTGAGTTAGAATTAATTTGTCAAATATGTCGAAGCTGTTCCAGTACGTAAATCACCAGTAAAATGAAATGAAATCCCAAACACAAACTTAGTGGACGAACGCTTATTTACTTTAATTTTCGGCGATTGTTCTCTATCGGACTAATTATATCTCGTATTATCCGGTCGGTCGTGCTCGAACCTTTCATGTCATTCATCTCTCACTTGAACATGGCCAAAAGGCCTGTTTCCTGCTGCTATACATGTGGGGGGGTGGGGGTGGGGGTTATTC
>NNCF01126839.1:53998-73641 GCA_002313205.1 Laupala kohalensis | reverse complement strand
CTCTCTCTCTCTTATAAAGGAACGACGGAGTGACAGGACGCGGCGGCGGCGGCGCACTGTGAAGATCGATGTTCTCATATCGAGTTATGAGTCAACGCACACAAGACTGCGAAGCTGCGCGATCAGATTCGGAACAGTCCGGTTCGCTTCTCTCGTGCGGAGAAGATCTCACTCTTCTTCACTGTTGGCGTATGCCAACAGATGTGTTCCAAATATGCGAGAATAACCTTTACGTACCCAAAATATGAGGCGACCTGCCTTCCTCATCACCCTTTAATCCTGGCGCGGGTTTTTCTCCGGTTTTCGTCTATTGAAGTAATAAATCTCGAGTTTTTAGAGTTTTTGTAATAGTTACGGTTTATAGACTACACCTTTACTGAATAAAATCTGTAGTTTCACAATAATAGGTAGTTCTGAAATATATTTTTTTGTGTTTAATTAAATATAAATTTCTTGGAATTATGTAAATATTACAACACGTAACCATTTTTTAATTCTTATCTTTGGAGAGAGCTAAAATGTTAGATCCTTAGCCTCTGCCTTAGGACCTTTGATCGGAATTGATGGGATGGTCCCTTGTTTGCTTACTTCCTTCCGGAGAGTAAATTAGTTTATTGTCCTTCTCCCCGTGGTCATTCGCTGTTTGTAATTTTTTTTTTTACCATAAATTTATATTTGTACTTATTCTTTGTTGACTCACGTAATACCAGTAAACGCTAGGTGTAATAAACCTTTGTTTTTTCATAGTTGGAACCATAAAAGTTAAATATCTCTTGTACGCTGGTAGGTTTTCACCTATTTTTGTTTTGCTTTCTGAGGTTTTTCCACACCTTCTTAACAGAGCGAAAAAATGGCGGTTCTCTCCAGGTATTCAGCAACACACGCGCTCTTAACTTCTTTTAGCTTCAACTGACCCATATCGAATAATGTATTAAAAAACAATAAAGAGAAAAAAATTGTAGTTGAACCAATCATGATTATATATTCAAGTCGAGGCAGGCGGGGACGTACAAATGTTGAAATCGTGTTTAGTGGCCGCGGCCGCCGCTAGAGTCGCTTTCGTCGTTTCCGCTCCACCATGGCGACGCTCGTCTTTCGAGGCAAATCGCAGCATCCGAAACACGACGCGATGATGAAGAGCCACAGCCAGGTGATGAGCACCAACCCCACCACCACGTACATTTCCATCGAACTCCAATCCCTGGCGGTGTTGTTGTTCTGGGGAGCGAGGGCGGAGAAAAGGGAGCGGTTCCCCGGGGGGAGGAGCCAACTCGTGGGAAGATTCTTCGTTTCCGCCTCCTTCGGACACGAGGCTCGAAGCATCACTTTGTAACTCTGAGACCATCTAGACACACAGAGAGAGAAACATATTCTCTTTTGTATAGAGCACAACTCTCTCTCTCTCTCTCAAGGTAGAATTAAACCAAGGAAAGAGCTTAAATCTCAAAAAATCTATGGGCGGTCTCTATTCAAATAATTGATTTCGAATTTTGTGTTATTTAATTGTTACGATTTATAAATAATATTTCCCGATTAATAATTCGTACTTCTGAAATATTTTTTTTGTGTTTTTGTAAAATACAAGTTTATGAAATGCTAAATCCTTAGTCTCTGCCTCAGGGCTCTTGATCGGAATTGATGGGATGGTCCCTTGTTTGTTTCCGGAGAGTAAATTAGTTTAGTGTCCTCCACGTGATATTACGCAGTTTGTAACTTTTTTTGACAATAAATTTATATTAATATCTGAAATCGGCATAAACAAACAGAGTAACGTGTAGTTTTCAACTTGAGAAACAACATAACCTCACTCCGACCATTGAAACGAAATAATTGAAATTATAATCTACTTTCTGGAATTTAAATATTTACCCAAATTCTCGTCAGTGACCAGAATTAACAATAATGGCAAAAGTTTTTGTATTGATAATATACTCTATAAGTCTAACAGTTTGCAAACAACATCTCATAAGCTTCTTTATAGAACAACAGACCATAAAGCGCTTTTTGTTAACGTAGAAACCGAATTAGTTCGTGGGGGAAAAAATTGACAAACCAATTCTTATGTTAATTACCGAAAACTTGTTAATTTATGTCGTTGTGAGAATTGGACTAATTTCCTTAACGACGACATAAATAACTCATTAGACAGTTTGATGAATTTAATGAACAAAATGTTTTATCCAAAGCGCGAGTCCAAATACAGATATTCCAAAAATAAAAAATAAACCAGCCAAGGAAGATTGGATTAATAAAGTACTGATCAATCTTACCAGAGAAAAACAGATGCTTTGAAGAAGATGGAAAAGCGAACCTCCTCATGACATTGTATTAAAAGACAAATACGTAAAAATTTTGTAACAATCTCCACAAAAAATTAAGACAAGCAAAGAGAAATTTCGAAAAATATAGAAAGTTATACATCGTGAAAATGTCAACAAAAAATTATGGTCTTTCGTGAACGGGAAATTGGGTAAAAAATATGACATAAGTAGAAAAATCGATAATGTTGTTGTTGATGGAAAAGAATACGATAAAAAAATCGATATTACAAATCAATTTAACAATTTTTTCTCAGCACTGTCGGCTCCAATCTAGGTAATGTAATGTTAAAAACTAACGAAGCATTTTCTTCTCCCCTGCCGCAGTCTAACGACCGATCTATTTTTCTGTACCCAACGGATGAAATAGAAATAATTGACACAATTAAATCGTTGAAGAATAAAGCTTGCAGTGATGATAGTACCGGCACTGATGTATTAAAAAAGATTTCCGTTTTTATAAGTAAGCCCCTGGCTCACATTTTTAATTTATGCATGGTTAGGAGTATATTTTCCAAAGCTTTTAAGAGTGCAGTTATTGTACCTATTTACAAAGCAGGTGATAAGTCTAATGTGTCAAACTATAGGCCAATTTCACTTTTACCAGTTCTATCAAAGAATTTCGAAAAATTGTTATTTTCAAGAATCTCTAAATTCTTAGACAGTACTACTTATCTTTCTGATATGCAATTTGGCTTTGGAGAGGGTAGAGGTACCGCTTGAGTCATTGCATGCGTTACAGACTTTATACACTGCAATTTAGATAAAAGTACACCAGTTATTGCTGTTTGCTTGGATTTAGCATAGGCATTTGAGTACTAATACTAATCTAGAGAATTGCGGTATCCGTGCTCCAGTCCCAGATTTATTAATAGATTACTTAAGTGGTATAACTCAATCAGTAAAAATTGATAATATCAAAGGCAATACAAAAAGGGTAGCAACAGGTGTACCACAGGGTTCAATTCGTGGTCCCTTATTATTCCTAAACTATATTAACAGCATTTTCAATGTAGCTCAATATGGTCGCATTGTATCATACGCAGATGATACTTATAATACTAGTTTCAAAGAATACATGGGAAGAAACTGCGTTTGTTACCAATAATTACCTTAATATGGTCTATAACTAACTTGTTTTAAACAAACTAACACTAAATATAGATAAATCAGTATACATGACTTTTTGTAACTACATTGCTAGCACCCCACATAATTTTGATATAATATTAAATAAGTGTAATTGAATCCGAGTACCATATGTAAAGAGTTCTCGTGGACTTGTCATATGAGATGGGATACTCACATCAATAGTATTGTTAAGAGACTAAAGTACTTAATATATGTATTTGCTAAATTAAAAGACATCTTAGATAGGGTTTCACTGATGATTTTATTTCATGGGCTCTTTTGTGGTTTAGCCACTTATGAAATTGTAGCATGGGGTGCAGCGTACGTAAGAAATATCAGGCCTCTTAAAATATTGAATTTTAAAAAGAATTACTGATAAAAATGTAAACGCATTAAGAAGAAAACCTCTCAACCTGAGACAAATATAAATTTTAACTGCATCCGTTGACACTACAGCGGAATTAAATTAAATTACGTAGGATGCCAAAAATCTACTAAGTTTAAAACTGTAAGACCTTCCTCAGTAAATTAAGAATTTGGAGAAAAAAAAGAAAAGTTCTATACATAATGCGATTTGTGAGTTCAATAAATTACCAAATGCACTAAAATCTCGTAATTTCACTCAAAGTTCGGTCTATAAAAAACTGAAAGATCACATTGAGCTGCAATGAACTCGCTAAATCATATCCCCTTGAACAGTCGTTCTAATATTTTAATAAGGTTTTTACTGTTTGTACATTCGTTCTATTTTTTAGTTTCATCCCAGACTTTGCATGTGTATATTTTTCTTAGTAAGAATGTACGTAATGTATGAATGTATTTGACAGATTTAGCAAGATAATTGTTAGTTGTGTTTTATTCAGAATCTTACTTCATATGACTCATGTATTTTCGTGGTGTGTTTCATCTTCTGCATTGTTATTTCATCTCGTGTATTATTGATAGATTTAAACTAAATCGTATTTTTTTCCATCGTATTAGAGTATTCACAATGTTGAATTACAAAACAATTGCAATTAAAAATAAAGAAAAAGGCAAAATAGAGAGAGAGAGTCGTGAGTCACTTGGAGACAATCGGTCGCTGTTGCTGCTGCCGCTGCTGGTCCCAATTTCAACGTCTTAGAAATAGCTAATATTTGTATGTTATCCTTTTAATCAATGTTTTGAGTGAGTTTATGTCGCAACTACGATAAGCGATATGAAAGAAAAGAGCGACGCGACGATAACCTTTAAACGATGGCGTATGAGGGCGTTTCACATCGATCGACACTGCGACCAAACTTCGACCTTACTTCACATTCTTTTGAGTTATCGTCTTCAGTCTTTTTGCCACCATTTAACCGGAGAATTTAATTAACCCTCATTGTTGTTTGATCTCTAGACAATATCAGCAAACAACAATCAACTTTAGTCACTTGTCAAAACAAAGGACGAATTTATCTCATTATCATCGTTTGCGTTCGAGCAGCCACGTGACAATGACTCCAACACAAACGTACCCTCAGCATAGATTTATGTATAAATTCGTTCCCCGATTATTTTCGAGACTATTTTAAGGAGCCCTCAACCAACTTTCTACGACACTGGCAAGTACCTCATAATTTATGAGTGAGTGATACGCTCAGCTTTATGTATATTTCATAGACTCAGCCACTCAGCGATCTCTGTTGAGGGTTGTCCGTGATATTGTTTGGTATTGCCCTCTCTCTCGCACACATCCACTAGAAGGAGGTGCGGTATTAATGCGCAGCAGTCAACAGTTAGAGAAGGGAATCGAGTTCCCACACCCGAGACATACCGAACTTCGTTTTCCCCTTCGAACCGCTGAGACTATTTATATGTACGTAGTAGGTCTATGATCCGATTTCTTTCTTACTTGAGAAGCGTCTTGGGGGGTTCGTCGATGTGTATACGGCACGCGAACGGCGTCCTAGACACGTCCAGCACCGCGTCCTTCGACGACGCATCTCCTCCTCGGAGAGACGTCCAAACGGATTTCGAGAGCTCGTGGGGGTATTCCCTGGAGTCCCACTGGGGGTCCACTTGCCCCATGCCCTTGGCGTGCAGCATTCGATTGGCTCTGGCTCTCGCTTTGGCTTCGAATTTGGCTCCCAAGCCGCGACGATGCGAGAAGACGGAGGAGGAGGAAGAAGTGTTCCTCCAGGGGAAGACGCCTCCGAGCGCAAAGACGTCGATCAATTGCAGAGGATTGTCTTCCAACAGCAGCTCACCCAAATCCCCCGACGCTTCGCCCCTGCAGAGGCCACGTCAGAGGAGTTTTAGTTCGTTTAGTGCACGCAGCAGCGCTGTGCAACAGAGTGTGCTACATCAAGTCTTTTGGAGGTAATAACTTTATAGATCTAAGCTGTCAGATGTAATATTTGACGACGCATGTCCAGTGACGGAAAATTGACTTCTGGATTTTACCCAGTCATACATTACAGTATGAAAACATTTCATTATAATACTAAATATAAATACTTTTAAAAAATGAATATACTACTTAATTTTTGCACCTTCAGTTAATATAAATATGACGAGAATAAAAAATTATAAATATGAGCCATTAGTTTTATTTGTCGCGTAACATTTTTCCAAACCTCATCCATTGACGCTCCGCAACCTAAGAAAAGTTGGGCAGCGCTGATTTCGGTGCAATAGATACAATCTTATGATGCACGTGTGAACGATTTATCCATCATAGGACCACAACTTCATTTATGACTACCAGTGAAGAGCGACGGAGGGGTGGGGGGGTGCGGGCGGGGGGTTAGGTTGAACATGTGACGAGTTAAATCCTTCAGACAATCACACTCAGTTGGTGATGACATAACGATCGCCACTGTTGGCGTCTCTTATTTAGGAATGCGGAATTTTACAAAGCTACGGATGATTTCCTAGTGAATTTTAGGTCAAAATAAGAAACGTAGCGAATACGTCGATCGTATGTTTGTCTCTCGCCGACGACCTCTTCAACGCACAGGTCATGAAACTAGTATTTAATTCAGCAAAATGGAAAAATGACTTTAGTAGCCTGCAACAGTTCACGAGATTTATTTATTTATTTTAAAATGCTACTCATATTTCTTTCGTGATAACTTTCGGTCTGGTGAAAATGGCGCCGAGTCGGGAATCGAACCCAGTTCTTAAGCGCGCACACCATAGTGCGCCGCCTGGTTCACTTATCTCCTGTCTGGGGATGTGTCTCAGGTCTTCCTGGATGGAAATGGTGTACAGTTGTGGAAGGTATATTTCTTTCTTTGCTTTGCATATTAACTTCACACTTCCACAATTGTATTGCAATGATGGCATCGCATACGGAACAAATATCTGTCACAAGCATGTCGCATATGATCACACATCTCAATATCGTATGTACGCGATCCCTCCGTAGTGCTTTCTCGAGTTTCATTCTGGCAACAAAAAAAAAAAAAGGGAATAGGGATAACACTAGAGCCATCTTGCGTTAACTTCCAAGTACTACACTGCATAGTAGTTCAAATTCTCGCCGTAGCGTTTCAAACATATCACCGATAAAGAAGGATCGTATGCAATACAAAGACCATAAGAGTACTTGTGAGTGAGGGCGAGGCGTCGACGCGTCTCGAGGTCCGGCAGAAGGACGCGAAGGGCGTTTCCTCTGAGGGAGAGTCGTCGCAGATGAAGCAGACACTGAGTGTTGAGGATTCTCTCCACTCCACACTCATCCATCTGCAGAACACGGAGCTCCGTGAGATGACACACGATTCCAGGTCCTGCCGATACCAACCCTTTCAATGCTCTTTTTTTTTAGTGTTTGAGAACAGTTATCATTCACTTAAACTTTAGAAGCAAACCTAGGGAATAAGGCCCTTGAGCCCCTTCCAGTCGCAATATTTCCAAAGCGGGCGCAACGCCCTTCGGCTCACGCGGCACCGGAGGATTGAATGGGGAAACCAACAGGGGGCTTCCCCGCAAGTCCAACAGGCGCAGGGCTGGCATCCGCACCGATTCCAATCCATGCAGATATACCAACTCATTTCCCGCCAGAAATAGAGCGCTCAAGTATTTCAGCACTCTTCCTGCAACTCGAAGAAGAAATGTTTAATTTGTCTGAATGTCCAAACGTACTGTTAATTAGTTAAACTTTATCACCACCCGCGGTATCAACATTTCGAACAATCTAATATCATCATATCATGCGTTTTCAATCTATAGTACGTATGGCAATTAGGGGGTTGCAAATTCTTTAAATTGAAGTGTTTGGAAAATTCTCCTGCTTTCTCCAGTCTAGGATAAGCTGAATGTGTGAAAAGAAGACGTCGCATGTCCTGAAGATAAGAGATTGTAACTATCGTTGAGTGGATACAAGACGTCAGTTATATTCTCTCAAAGTAAAAGCATTTGCACAAAGGAAGCTGTACTGACGAACGTTTCCACACAACGGGACGAAATCAAGAAACTGAAATAGATATATGTTTATCTATCAAGGAGGAGAGTAACCTCCTTTGTAAATAAATGCTTTTTAATTTGTATAAGCGCGGTTTGTCCGCTTCTATTGACTCCGGCCGCGGAAGCCTATGTTTATACTTTTTAATTTGGTATGACGCAGGGTTCCGTTTCACGTAGATACGATATTTTTATAAATTAATAGTGACTCGTAAAGAGTAACTTAATATGTCGCTTTAAAATCGTCGATTTTAAATATCAAAACTCAATAATTATACCCCTCTCAAAAACAAATTTCAAATAAAATATATAATCTAAAATGAATGTTAAAAATTCAGAAAACTGTGCGCGTTAGAATTCTCACAACACTAATGATGTTATTGCATTAATGGAAACAGTTACAGCAGAACTGAAGAAAATCGCGATTAGCGCGCGCAGGTAAACAGAGGTTTGAAAAAGCAATAAACCTTCTCGATTGAAGTAGTTGGTAAAAACGTGCATTTCCATAACCACGATTAACTTCACAGAAAATCTCATTTAAGGTATAAAACAAACTAGGTGAAACAGGGCCTTAGAGAATAACTTGCATAGTTTTTTAGTGTCTGTATGTATGGATGTTAAGTTTCAGAGTTATAGTATTTGTGTTTAATATATAATACCATCCATGTCCGTAAATTTTGGTGAATTTTGAGTCAAAAAGGGCTCTAATGACCTTTGATGTTGACGAGCCCTAAAGCCCCACAAAAAAAAAAAGAGTCAAAAACTGCTATTTTGAAGTTAATTTCATTTCATTAACATCACGGAGCGACTGTGTCTCGACAGGATTTTGCTATCGCTCCGCTCTGACGCCGAATAGATAAAATATATGTTTTGCTTCAGTTAGCCGAGTATACTGGCAATTGCGGATAACGTATCTTCCGATCACTATTTCGTAATTTATGAAAAGGAATAAATTCTTCATATTATTAGTAGTATCCTCCTCCTATTCTCTTCTCTCTCTCTCTCTCTACTTCACTCACCGCTGGAGGAGGAGAAGGATGTCGTGGGTTCTATTCGCGTAATGGCGCAGTACTCAGCGCGCACTTCTCGCAACAGAGGCGCCCGAGTCAAGTAATTCAAATCCAACACATGCATCGCATTGGAGCTCATGTCGAGGTACCACAGGGCTCTCGCTTTGGGCAAGGGCGCGCACGCCGACAGGCATCCCTTCACAGTGAGACGTCGCAAGTTATGCGCTTCCTCTGAAACACCACAAACACGAGACCTCTCTAACCGGTTTTTTTTTCTACTCAGTGGGCAAAAGATAAATAAAACTGGATCCTTTCGCTAACGAAGAGGAAACGCTGGAAAGGGTCACTGGTGACGTAGATGCCGAAACGAAGGGTCACTCGTACTCTATAGATAATTCTCACACAAGCTGTGAAATCCCTCCTCAAACAGAGCCGCTACTACGCGTGTCTCACGCTTTTAATAAATCGACGACGACGACGGTGGCCCTTCGCAACAGCATCTGCTCTTCGTTAACGAGGTGTCAATTACAGTTTCATTCTGCCCCCACTCTGTACAAAAGTTTTGAACAAAAGTTGCTCTATTCTTCATTGAATCCGTTTTAAGAACCGACTCACGTGGCAAGATGGCGAAACTGAGGTTCCCAGAGACGCACTGCAACATGAGATGCGAGCAGCGGCACGGAAGCGGCGGACACGTCGCTGCGGCGCCACCCTAAGGGACAAGCAGTCAACTCACTCAGATGGATAATTGTTTACATTATTATTATTCTTAAAAAATCGTTTAATTTGCATCGATCAGTTAATAACATTCAGTACAAAAAAAATATTCAGGAACTCTTTGCTCGACTCGTTTGAAACGAAGCACAAGAGAGAGAGAGAGAGAGAGAGAGACAGAGCGAAATGTAAAAATTCAAAGAAAGAAACAACATGGCGACCGAGCGCAACGAAAAGGAAAAAAAAAGAAAAGAAAAGTCAAATGTCCTCAAGTGACCTATAGATGATGAAAGAAACGCTCTACAGAGGAAAATGTAAGTGAAAGCAAATAAAAGTTGGTCTTGTTTTGTCAAAGAGGTATTTTCTCCGTCGTCTGTAATCGCATTTAAATGCTTTCGGTAACGTATGTTTTTTCTAGCAGAAATTACAATAAGTTCATACAATAAGTTCACTCTCTTTATTTATGTCGATTTGATTCCTTCTTACGCCTCGACTTAAACTTTTGCTTTGTTTTTAATTAAAACCAAACTATTGCGTTATTTGGAAAAGAAGTAATTACTAATATTGAAACGAGGTCAGTTTTCCCTTTTTTCCTCCCAATGAGGCAAAACTCTTGCACAAACACGACGCATCAAAAGTGCCCCTGAGTTTGCGAGCATCAAAGATTTCAATTCGGACAAATTGGAGGAAAACTAAGGAACATCTTGATGATGGAGTGAGGAAGGAATATTTCAATTAGTAAACCCTTAACATATAACCAATACAACACACAAATTTATTTACTACTAACAATTTATTTACTAGTATTTTAACTTTTCTTTCGGCTAATAATGTTACCTCGATGATGATCATTTTTTATTTCTTCAAGTATTTTAGCGCTCCTTCTTTTAACAACGATTTTTCGATGAAACAGATAAACCTTTGTAGACAGACTGTAGATGCTGCTGTCATTGGCTTTTTTGTACAAGTCTTTGAGGCGAATATTATCGAAGCCCTTCATAGATCTCACCTATTTCTAACCGTTTAGGCAAAGGCGTAAGCAAATAGACCTCTCATTTTTCCGATTTCATGGACATTTATGCTCATTTTCTATCTTTCTTTTACGCATTTAAAAAATAAAAGTTAGGTTATGTTCATCCACAATATTTTAACTATACCCTTCAACACAATTACTTCAACATTGGTTTAATCCAAATGATCAAGTAGAAAAACGGACAAGCGCACTTTTTCCCGTTACGCGTTCATATATTCTCGTATAGAAGAGTACGAATTATACAAAATATATTATATACAAAATGCCAACGAAATCGGTCTCGCTGTCTTAGTAACACAGACTAGAGATTCGCATATTGCTCCTACTCTCTTGGTCTGGGGTCCAAGAGAGACCAAATATTCAATGCAGCAAGAACGAGACGCGACGCCTGCAAGATTTCTTGCAAAAATAACATGCAAATTCTTGGTACTGAATTTTATTGACATCACAATTACTTCTCTTATGATATTTATTCACAACGTACTGAATATAAACATTTTAATAGAATAATTAGAAAAACATCATTCCAGTTTATAAAAATGTAATATATAAATCATTTCAAGGGATACACCATTTGGTAGTGATGATATAAATAAACATTTTTTTTTTTTTTGTGATATTAAAGTTTTTGCTCAATAAATTTACACACATATCTAAAATTAATTTACCATTCTTTTACTAAAAGATTACTGTTGATGCGATAACAAGTGTAAAAGGGATTTTAATTATTTTTTTGTGATCAATATTTAATCTCAAAAAGTATCCAAAATCTTCCGAAAATAAGAAGAAGACTCGAGATGAGAGAACAAAAGTTCGATACCAAAAGAAACAGCGCGAGGATGAGAGAGGAGCAAAAGAAGAGAAGAAAGAATGATGAGAGACAGACCGAGACTGAGACTGAGACTACTAACATGCGCCTAAAAGGTCTGCTGGATTTTACCCAACAGGCCGCAGACTCTAGGCACTGGCCCCCTAACAGGCCACCGAAATTAAAAAGTCGCATGTAAGTGAAGGGAAATAAAAAATGTCTCTAAAACGACATGGTCATCAGACATTATTTTCTTATACATAAGAAATTCATTTATTTTTCTTTATTTTTACGCAAGAACTAACTGTGAAAAGCATAATTATTTCCATACATAATACTATTATTATATGCTTATTTTCGAAAATAGGAACCTCAAATGTTTAAGTGCCTAGGGCCCCCATTCTTTTTAATCCGGCACTGACTAATATAGTTCGTGGAATTTTGGAAAGAATCACTAACACGGACTGACTCATTCTTCGCTCATATTTACCTTGGACGAAGAAGAAGAAGGAGAAGAAGAAGGAGAAGAAGAAGGAGAAGAAGAAGGAGAAGAAGAAGGAAGGGAAGAAGGATTGAGAATTATGTTTTCTCCGACCTTCTGCGAATTCACAGCTCGAGCGAATGCAATCACCGAAATCGTGGCCAGCAGCGTCGCCACCACCACCACCACCAACTCCTATAGTAACAAAGAGAAAAAAATGTATTGTCAAAAAAGCAGCAAAAAAACTGCGTCTGACCACGTGGGGGGAGGGGGCAATAAACTATAAGCAAAAGGGACGTATTCCATCGATTCTGATCAAAGACCCCCGAGGATTTAATATTCATGTAAAAAAATAAATCAACCAATCAAACACGTACTGTTATCCATTGATTATTATTATTATTCCAAAATGAGTATAGTAGATATAATGTACAGTGAGAATTCGAGAATGATAAAACAAAAGTTTCAATAACATTCCCGCCCCAATCCGCCGCTACCCGGAGGAAAACCGGAGGAAAACCCGCGCCAGGATATAATGTACACAACCAATGTGCCAAGGTTGCGTATAGTGAGAAGTAAAAAGGATTTTTTTAAAAACATGCATGAAAAACGAAATTTAATCAGTATCTATAGAGTACTGTAATAACAAGAGCGTGATATAGTAGCAGAGCGGGAGGGGGGGGGGGGGTAAAAGAACTGAGTTACAATTCTTTTACAATTCACAAAAGAGATTAACAAGAGATGGAGTTTTTGTGGCGTCGAATGTCGAATGTCGTCCTCCGATTCCGTTTCAGAGTCAAAAAGTTCTCTTGAAGAGTGATGTTAAAACACTCTGTTGCCAAAGTAAAGGTTGGAAAAAAGAAAAGTGCATAAACAATTTGTCCCGTGACCATTATATTAGCATTACATTTAATTCCTGTCTTGTCTTCTTCGTTGAAAAAATATAATTTACTAATTTAAAATATTAACTCTATACAGAAATCTCTTAAATTGCGCCGCCGCGTAACAGATGTAAATATGGGAGACGGGACCGAGATTCGAACTCGGGACTTTCATCTATCTTGATGCGCGCGCTGCGCAGTTGGTAAAAAACGCCTCAGGCAAAAGGCGCTCAGATGAAGGTTCCGAGAGCGAACCTCTCATTTTCATTCAACATATAACATAGTTAATATTAACTTTCCTCCTTACAGTAAATTTTAATTCTCTTTCTTTCATTTATATTTATTAATTTTTAATTCCTTTCTTGTCGACTTGTGTTAAAACTTATTTCAGCAGTAAAGCTTAAATTATTAATTATACCTACATCTGATCAAATTGTAAGATGGCCGCCGTGCGACTGAAACGACGTCGTGTCTGAATAAAGAATGGCAGAGTGACAGAAACTTTTGTGTTGCTGGTGATGAACCATCTGTCGACACTAGACCCACCTCTACCTCTACAATTACATTTAATTTGCACATAACATTTATTTCATAAGGTTTCTACCCGACTAAATCGTAAAGAGCCAACGCTATTCTGGTGATGAAATGACGCAACACGCGAGATCCAAAGAGAAACAGGAGATATTTTTCCCTTATTAAAATATTCTGTTTACATAATACTGTGGGATAAAAAAAAATGTTTACGATAATTTTTGCGTTTTTTTCCTGTTCTACTAAATCTATCGTGGAAAATTGCTAATCGCGCAAGAAATACAGTAACTAATGTCAATGGGTGGATTCAAAATGTTTTTTACATCTTGATCAAGAGCACAACTCATCCCATCCGGGTTCAATTCCCGACGGGGTCAGAAAAAAAATTGTAGCTTTTTACTTCAATGTATCAGTTTAAATGTAGTCGTGACAACTCAAAAGTAAACCCTGGTATCACTAACTCTTACTGTTACTATTACTAACTACTCCTACTCGCAACACCTACTACCACCTCTAGGTAGGCCAAGTTGTTGGTGAACCCAGAGATAAGAATAACCTCTACCTTCCATCGCTCCATGTAGATAAGTTTCAACAGCACGCAGTTGTCAAGTACTGGTGGGGGGAGGGGTGTTGTATACACAGAACTGCTATTGAAAACACTTATTTCAAAAGGAATCGAAAGTGACTCCAGTGACCCCCCTCCACAATTTCCAAAAAGTCTCTGAAATATTTCCGGACGGAAAGCAAAAGTAAACTAAAAAAAAAAAAAAAAAAATTTTAAACAAGCTTTATAAAAAAGTACTGTACGAAAGATTAAAAAATAATGTTCAGTAAAATTGAAAATCAAAAAAGTTTATTAAAAAATCAGCAAATTTCAAAAGCTTGAGGCGTCTAGCGTCATAATTACTAATACTTCTTTTAAAATTTATGTGGAAATACATCGAGTCTTTAAATTTTTCTGATTTTCTTTCTTTTTTTATCAACTATTCTGATCAACAATTTTTTTTATTTTAAATTTTACTGAACATTATGTTTTAATTTGTAGTATAGTACTGTTTAAATAAAAGCTTATTTTCAAAACTTTTTTAAGTTTATTTCGAACTTTTAGCAATACATTTTTTTTTATTCATCAAATGAACACAAACTCCACTATCCCACCAAATTGCCATTATTTTACACGTCACCCCCTTCCCACGTCTTTACCTCGTCACTAGTGGGGGGGGGAGGAGGGGTGCGAGGGTTGTCATGACTATGTTTGGAATTACTCCAGATTCCAGATATTCTAAAGTTATGGGATATACATTTCACGCCCTTACGGGTAGATTTTTGTGAACTGCTCCGAGAATCATTTTTTGAACAAACCGCGTGTAAAATTGTGTAAAACTTCAGCTCCATCGGAAAATTGAAAGTTGCCGAAAAATCAATTTTACCAATTGTGAAACGGAAGGAGACGAACGAAGCAAGTTAAAGAAAACCTTTTTAATAAATTTGAACGAACGAAACATTTTTGGTCAGATGCCTTCAGATGACTTCACTTGGCGTTGCGTATTTGTGTATTTGACGAAACACGACCAAGTGTACATGGGTTATTTGTCTGTATTTGTTTGTATTGTGGCAAATACGCCAACACCCATATCCGTCCTCTTGTCGGTTTTTAGTAGCACATCAAAGGATTCAAATAAGGCAAATATTTGCGTGAACCTTCGTCCACACTTGGTTTTGCCGTGTTTCGCTCAGTTGAGCGCGCGATACCGAGATTTGTTGATATTCTAGTTCTCTCACCTATATCTTGATTTTTTAATTATATAGTTTCTTTAATATAGACTTCAACATTTGTATGGACTGAAGTAGCAATACAGTATAAAAATTTCTTGAATTATATAAAACACCATCATTGATATAAGAACACATATTTGGCATTATTGTGTTATTTGCGTGTTTGGACCTTGTGAGAATGGCATGTTTCTTATATTTGTCAGTTCGTCAAATATTTGGCCGAATACGCTACACAAATACTGCAACGCCAAGTGAAGTGATTTCAAGGATACACAACAGAAGCCTCAAGCGGAACATTGAAGTCTCCTTGAAGGAGGTATTACACGTCTCCCATCTATGAATTAGAATGCGAAATAATACTCAAGAGTACGTGGAAGCGAAGCAAGTGTCAGGTTTGTTAACTATATTGAAACTGTTGTTTTTGCAAATGATATCTCATTACTGAAGACGAGGGGCGTGTTTATTGTAACAATAAATCGTGAATTTAGTGTTATTTCAATTCTTATGATTTTTAAACACTATAATCAGAATAATCTATAGTTTGATAATAATTTGTACATGTAAAATTTTTGCGTTAAATAACAAACATACTGACATTCTATTATAACTATAACTCGTAGCTAACTTTTCATCTTATCTAGGAATTTTTGCTGAAATTTTTGAATCCGCCTCTGCCTTAGGGCCCTTGATCGGAATTGATGGAATACGTCCCTTGCTTGTTTCCGGAGAGTAAATTAGTTTATTGTCCTCCACGTGGTCATACGCAATTTGTACTGTTTTTTTGACAATAAGTTTATTATTATTATGAACAATTTAATCCCTGAATACTTACAACCCTAAATTATGAACTAAAATTGTCAAGTCATTAAGTGTTCGTCACAACGATTTTTTAACATTAAAAGTAAGCTTGTATTGAAGAAATCGTGACAAAAGTTATAGGTTAGAATACGTGTTATTGCAAAAGAGAAGATAATTCTAAGGTAACATACAATTGAAGATGTGTAAGTTATAACATTTTTATATATTTACATAAATAAAACACTTACCATGGTGATGAAAATCTACTATTTTTCGAATAGTTTATGAACTAACCGTATATCACAACACTATTATCACTCGTGTACAAATAACATCTAATTACAGCGCTTTACAACGATACGATCTGGTGTCGATAGGAGAGTTCGATAGGTGAAAATCGATTCATTACAAAATACTTCTTAACTTCGGTCAGTCAATACAGTGACGAAATACATGCTTACAATGCGTCGCTTACAATGTAGGATATGACAATAAGGACATTGTACACGATGGTTTTTCTGATAATTTATTCAAATTTTAAACAAACTATAAAACACGATTTCTGGAATTTTGAGATTTTTATTCTGCATTCTTTTTCTTCTATTTCAGAGTATTTTTCATTCACCATTGAGTAAATGAGTAGACGTCAACATGACAAAGCGAAATTTCAAATTCTTTATACATTCACGAAATGAGTTTCACATTAATATAAGAGTACCAGAAATGGATTTGTAAAATTTGAGATACCAGAACGCAAAGAATTCAATTGATCATTACATTAATTATTACTTTGTTTCTTAATCTTTTTGTTTAAATGTATTATTCATTGAAATTTTGATGAATTAACATGTCTTTAAACTAATACTTATTTAAATAATGAACTGTCCAGATATATTGTTAAAAGTACTCTTCTGACAGCTCATAAGAACCCTTCGAATTTTTAATTCATGAAACAGTTTTGCAACCAAATTTTTTATTTGGCAGAGGTTCCGGAACGTCGTTTCAGCTTAAATCCAACCTTGAGAGTAATGAACCTCAATAAAAGGATATTCCATGTGATGTTATGTTAAAGAGATATTTCTATAGATAGAAAATGCATCTTTGTGTGGGTGGTTGCCCCAATTCCTCACTTTTTAAGGGAGTAACTTTTTATTCCATTTTAGCCGCGTAAAACTAGGCAATAAATTAAACAGTTTACATAAACCTATGTATAAGCAGTGTTTAAGTTTTGTCTACCTTCTCCTCCAATACATTTTCGCCCCAAACCCTTCTCTACTTTGAATTCACTCTCCGTCAGTTCATTTCGTATATGTATCTCATAATGTATCAACTTGGTTGACTTTACAGGATTTGAGGAGCACTAAGATAAAAAGTAGTTGACGCCCTACTGTATCGAAAGCGATTTCACAAGAATCCCATCTTTCACCGATAGCTTATTCTAATACAGTGATCACTTTCACAAACACGTGATACAGACGTGACGTCATTAGAAGAGACGATAAATTGTCTCTTCTGTCACATAAGATGTTCCCGAGGAGACGGCACTCCTGGAGTGGAACACACTTTTCTGTGTGCACGGAAAGCGTTGACAGCTCACGCTGGTTATTGCAGCTACTTCAAATTCATTGCGCTGGATAGGAAAAGGGTCATGTGCTTTTAAATACAATAGCACGAGCACTTTACTTGTATGCTGTTGATATCGAGAACACGTGAGGCAAATTTTTCGTGTTTATTAACTTATTATTATTAATTTTATGAATAATAATTGATTACTATTAACATCCATTATGTATCCTAATTAAATAAATAATTTAAAACTTACGATCTTTTATGAACGAATGATATTAGTAGTAGTTTAATTTTTTGTGAATAGCTCACTGCGTTTCGTCGTGGGTTTACGTCTCTTCCTGGATTCTAATAGCGCGTAACATGCTTTCCGGTAATTACTATCCAATAGAATTTGTTAATAAAAATGTTAAAAAGATAATTGTATACATTCAAAACAAGCAGTAACTAACGCAACCTCCACAAGATAATATGATTTACGCATGGTTTCATTATAACAAGTTCATAACTCCCTCTCTTCATAGATTACTTAAGACTGAGAAAAATATGACATTGATTTCAACATTTAAAAATAAAAGGAATAATTTGATAACGAAAGGGAAATATAAGAAAGATCACACGAATACTAACAACGTAGTATACAGAATACAATGTAAAGATTGTAATGCTAGCTACGTAGGTCAAACAAATAGAGGGTTAAAAACTAGAATCCAGGAACACAAAAGAAATGTAAAATCAGTAGAACAAAGTCTAGTTATTTCACGTTGCATTAATAATGATCACTCGATGGATCGGTAAAATATATTAATTTTGGACAAAGAAGTTAATTATTACAAACGTTGGATATCAGAAATGATATTTATAAAAAAAATACACACGGGAGTTTGAATCTACGCACGAACACTGAAAAACCATCTGGTTAATACAATACAAAATTTTAACATGTTCGTGTTTCTGCTTTTTTGTAAACATATTTTGTGTTTATATCAAATTCATTTGTCCTGTTGCTAAGTTGGTTATTATTTTATCTCCTGACGACGACGACGACAACGGTCGGAGCGGGAACTGCCATTGAAGTAGTTACAACAACCAGCGTGAGATGGTGCTGAAGATTCCTGTTTCTGCGTGAGCTGTCGACTCTTTACGTACATACCCCCACTCCACGAGTGCCGTCTCCTGTGGAAGTTCCCAACAGTCTCACAGAAGCACAGTTATAAAAAAAGTACAAACGCGCCATTTGGCTCCTATGTTTGTGCTCAGTCAGCGCCACGCGGATTACGAAACATTGTGGACAGATTGTGGCGTTGGCTGTTCCCGCAGTCAGTCGCTTTGGCGCTCGTACTCACTACTCCGTGGAGCGGACGTCAGTTCCGACGGTTGCTCACAGATGTCGCCAGAGTACGTACCGATGTTATTGCGGAGCGTTGCTGTACCTTTACTGCGAAATTAATAGAACATTTTAACAACTGAAATAATTCGAATGCTTCGTGAGAGGTGTCTTCAGCTGTTGAAAGATGATTAGAAATCGTGACATTTCTCAAAGTTATTGTTCATCAGTTTATTGTATTGAAATGAATATGGATAGAAAAAAACACTAATTAGGAAATGAATACTTCTTATGTTCTTTTATTTGTTTGGTAAATAAAAATAATATACAAATTAATATTAAAAATACTTAAGTACAAGGGTTGAAAGTATATAAATACTGTATATTTCAAGAATTTCCAACTAAATTTTTGTATAGTTGGAGTGTTCGTGTCATTACGTGTTCAAAATTCTTTGAAGGAAAAAAGCATTCTCACGCACTTTGTGAAAGACTTTGCTTACAATTAGTATTTTAAATAATTTGAACTTTTATGAACTACGTTATAATAAGAAACTATTAATAATCCATTTCTCATTTCTTCATCCACAAGATTCTGGATCCTGCGGAATAAAAAATAACTCGAAAGAAATTTGTAAAATAAATCACATAAAATAATATTCCAGAATGGAATAGGTGTTTCATTTATTTCAATTGTAACTAATAATTTGAAATTATCATCTATTAAGAATGTTAATGTATTGGTATTTTCAAGGAAAAAGTCATATATGTATGTATGTATGTATGTATGTATGTATGTATGTATGTATGTATGTATGTATGTATGTATGTATGTATGTATGTA
>NNCF01126839.1:26648-39077 GCA_002313205.1 Laupala kohalensis | reverse complement strand
TAAGAAACAAATAACCTTTTTAAGTACAGGAAGAACATGATTACATATAATAAAAATACAAACTAACATGATACATTTTAAAGTAATTTTAAAAGAAAAATGTAGCTTACTCAACATCAATTATCAATGATTTCATTTAACAGATTCCTAATTTGACTTTAATTTATATTTTATTTCACTTTATTTTAGTATTGAAGGAAATTCCTCAGATCACGTAGTTCATTCGAACACCCTACCTCTCAACTATTCTCTTTTTTAAAAAGAGTAAAACGTTTTTTCACTTCGCCATCGATTGTCGACATAAAACTTCCTCCAGAAATTGCGTTTAAACGCTGGACGTGAACACGAGTAGTTGTTCTTTCCATAAAAAAACATTTCAAAAGAGTCGAACGCGCGTCAGACGTCTTCTGTTCCTGCCTGCGTCACTTCCTTCGTCCGATGCGAACGCCTCAGTCGCCGCCGGAAGCGAGATGAATCGCACTCTTTTCCTCGTGTCGTCACCACCCACCGAAGGGACCCAGAGCGAAAAAAGGATCTCTCTCTTTCCCTTTCCCTTCCCCTTCCCCTTCGTGTACTCTTCGTTGCGTTGTGAGTCCTCGTTCTTTCCCTCTTCAGAGTGTGTCCGTATTTTTGTTATACAAAACCTCGCATTAACACGTACAGAGTGATTTAGGACACTCAAAGTGCATTTTCGAACCATAATTGCGTCCAAAAGTGCTTTATTTGGGTGTTCAGAAGACAAAAATTTTAAATATGGATTATTTGTCGGAAAAAAAGTTTTCTCGGGGATTTTTGGGGTCGTCGCTGATCATGAATCTGTCGAGTAAATTGGGAAATTCCAATTAGCTGACCCAAAATGGCGCGAATTTCAAATAAAAAAATTGCTATTTTGATGTATTTTTTAGATTAAACGTAAAAAATGTCATTAAAAATGAACCTTGAAACAAGTGACGCGTGGAGGGATAAGGGGGGGGGGTAAAGGTCGAAAAAGGCAAAAAATTGCAAATTTGTGAAAATTCGTGTACAAAACATTTTTATTGACAAATTATGCACTTTTGAATGCAATTATGGACCAAAAATGCACTTTAAGTGTCCTACATCACTGTACGTGTTATGTGAGGTTTATATAAGAATAAAACAAAACATTTTGAACAAATTTTTATCACTTTTAACCGAATACGTTTAACAAATCTTTGAAAAAAGCACAAAAATAGAGAAAAATGCCCTCTTCTTCCATAAAAGTGCATTTTCAACATGGTTCCCTAGGCTACCAAATCTGCAGGTTTCGATTTTCTCATCGTATACACCTTAAATAAGAGTTGTACGATAAAAAAATCTAACGTACCTCTCATTTCCTCCAAACCGATATTTTTGTTTCCTTCCTAAGTCTACTTGACGCGCAAAAGGCGTCGTGGCAAAACGCTCCTCAGGGGGAAGAAGACACGTATGTACGTCAGGCAACACTCTGCATGGAAACAACACCCTTCATTATAGATAGATCTTGTATAATATACTTCTAAATGATAATCATTTCAATCTAATATTAAACTAGTATTTATATCTTAAACAATTATGACGTTTAACTATCTCGTTCCCAAAAATAATCATCAAAAAATGACTTCCATCGAAAAGTAGAGAAACACCAGCACACGACGAAGAGGAAGTTGGCTTCTCTCTCTCTCTCTCTATTAAGCAAAGAAAAAGGACGAGACTGCGAAAGAGAAGCAAAAGGGCTGGGAAACAGTGTGGAGATTACAACGTTATGGCAGCGACCACCACGCGTCAAAAATGTTTATTTAAATTTACGGGTCTATTTTTCTTTCACATTTTGTAGCGAAAGAATACACTGAATTTAAGGAAGGGATAGACACATACGCTCGAACGCACTACAATCCCGAATATAAAATAACGAAAGACGGAAAAAGTAACAATGTTGACGTGCTGACGATGATTCTCATTCCGCAAACGCGACGCGACACAGAGAGAGGGTCGAGATCTGTAGATATTCTTGACATCGTCCCCGCGACAGAAAGAAATAATGAAACACACAGAAGACAACTTTATCCTTCATTGATTTTAACACACTTTGTTACATTGTGTCAGAAGCGCATTTACCGAAACGATACACAACTACTACTGACTTGAGCCACGATACAGATACGCGAGACATATTGGCTCTCGTCAGAGAGTGGAGCAGGAGAGAGAGAGAGATGTGCGACTACACTCCGCCTTGTCGGTTTGGAATTGACTTTCAATGTCTCTGCCGAATTCTTCCTACTTCGCTTCCTTTTCGCTCTGAATTCACATCAATTTGTCTCGGTCGAACACTATCTTCACCCAAGTCACAACTTCACACTATTTTGCACAAGACTCGCCGCGCGCACTCCGTCAAGTGTTGCCGTCTCTTCGCTGTCGGACGCCGCTCGTTCGCACTCTGGGTGATAAAAGCTACTACGCCTGTGTCGATGCTGAGAACGAGGCTGTTATTACTCCTTTTCCCCTGTCGCTAGTTCTATAAGATTCGGGCATCTCCCACCCCCTTAAAGTCTCCCCCTCTAACGTGGGAAGGCGCCGTCGCGGGGTTTTTTGAATGAAAGTACAAAGAGAGATGAGCAGCAGCGCGGCGGCGGACGGGTCAAAAATACACGAGCGAGCTCTTACAAAAAATAAACGGAGTATTTTTAAAGTTGTTCTGGTGGGGAAAGTGAGTATCAGTGACGGCAGACAAAGTTTCATCTGTAAAGCAAACTCACGAAAATAATGTTAGAAAGACCGTAAATTAATTTCTCTGCAAATTTATTGTAATGTCAGGTTTACCATCACGAGGAAGAAAAAGGGTACAATATAAATGCAACCCAAATTTTTAAATATAAAATAAAGATATTTTAATCTCTATCTGGAACAATTTTTAAAAACTATTTTATATTACGATACTTTGCAAACTGATATCTATATTATTATTAAATTAACATAACGTACAAAATAATGTTTGTCTTTCTACATTAAGTTACTGTTAAGGAAGCAATAACTGAGCAGCAACCAATTTTAAAAAGACTTGTTTAATTTTTTGCGTAAAATACGTCTCATCTTCTTTAAGGTGGATAGTATTTTGACAGAAGGAGTATTTTGCACAACTCTGTGTTACAAGAGTTTACAAGATGAGCTCATTTCGAAAATACGAAACGTAATTCGTTTCTTAAGCAACATAAAAACTGCGGTAAAAATATCTTTTGTTCGTTGACTCAATAATTTTAGTTTACTCGAGGCACAAAGATGTAAAATGTGAATATAAGTAGTTTCGAATTATATTTCTATTCAAATGGCTGTAATTCGTCAAGACGATCGCCTAACGACCAGCAACATTTAGAATGCGAGTTTAATCTTCGTCGACTGCCACTGAGACAACGGGCAATTACTTTGTCATCAAGCAGAAGAATCTGTCATCAAGCGAAAAGGGATGGAAGAACCCTCGGAGATTCTATACTTAGTTTCGGGGAAATTAAAAGTTGCTCCACTTGTAATATTTTTCATTAAAATTGAAACAATGGTTATTCACACTGCCAGAGTGAACCTTTTTAAAAAAATTCCTTAGCTTGACGATTTTGAATATTTCTCGAGTGCAAATATATATGTTATTTTATACGGTCAAAATAAAGAACATTTCATTCCACAAATAGTAATGTAATCTTTAAAAAAAATTACATCTTAGCTGCATGTTATTGTTCTTGTCGTTTAATGAATACGTCAAACGGCGCCGCAGAGATCAAATTTAATAATAATAATAATAATAATGACTGGAGAACATAACTGTGTTTTACCTTTTATGTTCGTAAAAATGTCTCACTGGCCTAAATAACTACTGGTACTTATCCCTAAGATTATTATTTATTATGTATTTTGGAATAATTCATTATTACATGTCAATTATTTCTTGTATTTCGTAGATAATTAGTTTTGCCTAGTACATTTGAAACACTGTTCAGGGTTTCGAGTTATCCGCGAAATCAGGCGACATTTTCCCTACATGATCTCAATTTTTGAAAAATCTTTGTTAGTACAATGTAGGTCTTAGATATTTTTCTTTCTCGACGTTAACAGCCTTCCTAACTTGAAGTCGAAATTTCTGCAAATACCTACATTTAAATAGTTACTTATTGGTATTAAGGAATGCATAAATTCATTATTATTGTTGCTGACTATATTAATATAGGTATCTTGAATTCATTAGAATATTCTGTTTAAATATTGTGTCTAAGTACGCAGAGATAAACTGATAAAACCCCTGAATTACCTCTTTAAGTTCCGAGATGGAAAATTAATGAGCATAATGAATATAATGGGTATTATAGCCTCTGATATCATTATATATATATATTATATATATTACAGCCTCTCTCTATTATAGACTCTAAGTTAAATTAAACCGAGAGCCATTTTCCATCGATCGGGTCGCAACGGAATGCGGTTGGTTGCTCTACGAACAAAACGAATATTTATTCATATTTATTTGTAACACTATATTTTGATTCTCTTCAAAGAATTTATATTATTTAAAGCTCTAAAATATATTCTCTACTAAATAGTACATTTGTTCATTTTTAATATTTAGTATTATAATAAAATGTTTTCATACTGTAATGTACGACGGAGTAATTCCGTTTTCTCTCAGCGGAGGACATGGCCCCGTCAAATATTAATTCTGACAGCGTAGATTTATAACACGAAGACGTGCTTCCCCCCCCCCCCCAACGTTTGATGTAAAAAGTTCTTCTATTCGTAGCGGACCGTTAAAAAAAAGTCAGTTGGACAGCGGAGGACTTTGACGAAACGAAGTCATCAAATTAAATAGAAAAAGACGAAATGTAATTTTTACTTAGTTTGAGACGCACGCGGGTCGCCGGATTTTACGGATGTTAATAAAAGCCACTTTTGTGAAAGGATCGAAGAGAATTGAATACACATTGACCAAAGTCTTGTGATCACGACCAAAATGCGCTGTCACACTGAAGTCATATTCCTCTATTATTTTGCGTTTCGTCGCGTTTGTCCTTTTTACTTCTCCCACCGAGATCCATTCGACAGATAACAAACAGTAAGAGAGAGAGAGAGAGAGAGAGGCACTGAGCACCCGCCGCAGCAGGGTTTCGACTGTTCATCAGCTGTTACTTAACGTTATCGCCCTTCCCTTTCAGAGGAAAAACGAACGGAAGTGTAAAAGAGAAGGAATGTGACGATTTGAGGAAGAAAACTCCCACTATTGATTTTAATCTTTTACCTTTACCGTCTTCACAACTGAATCAGAAAAAAAAAGCCTCACAGAATAATCTCTCAGACGTACGAATGGAAGTGAAACAAGAAAAATTTAAAACTTGTTCTCAGTGCAGTGAATTTTATCGTAAAAGAGCCGATTTGTTCAAATAAAACATAACCTAAAGTAAAAACATTGGCGAAAAATATAGTTGCAAAAAGTAACGACATATCGAGAGTTTTCCACAGAAAATAAAACAGAATAAATTACAACTCGATAATTACTAAATTATTATTTTTTAAATCTTGTTTAAACGTGTAAATGTAATTGGTAACAACAAATCTTCAATTTGATCACATTATTTGCAAAATCATTGTAAACAAAAGACGGTTCAATGCATGAATGACACCTTTCATATGTTTTTACGTAAGTGAACAATTGACAGTCGAACGGAACAAAAAGGTCAGTTTACTTGAACTTAGTAGTTGTGCCGACGTGTATACAAAGCACGACTAGTAGTTAGTATGAACAAAAAGCCATCCTTTTCACGAAACGGCAAGTAGCTACCCCCACCACCATTTTATTACCCCCATCATAACTTCATTTTTTTTTCTTCTCGTTACGCGTTACCCGGCACTCGGCATCAAAACAGTCACATTATGCAAAAGAGTGATATAAAGAGTCAAAATTTCTTTTTTAAATTCTCTCTCAAGTTACTGTAAAAAAGAAATTGAAAAAACTGCGTAATGACCACGTGAAGGACAATGAAAACATTTAAAATTGTTCTAAGGGCTCTAATGACCTCGATGTTGACGAGCCCTAAAGCCCCAAAAAAAAAAAAAAAAAAGAAATAGTTCTGACTTCGACTACTGAGTTTTCAAAAAGTACAACTTCTGGATTGCAATATTAAGAAATAAGAATTATTCTTCCCGTTAATTAACGTATATTGACGAGCAATTGTGCGACTAAGTTTCAATTCAAATTTGTATGTGTACTCTCACAATAGCTCTGGCCAACTTTTACCAGCATTGGCATTAGAAGAACGTCGTGTATGGGTTTTAGAAATAATTCATATCTTCAGTAATATACAAAACGGTTGAAGAGGAATATGCACAAATACCTAGTTGACAATTCTGCTCTCAAAATAACATAAAAACTAGCAAAGCAATAAAAAATAATAATTTTTCTAGAGAAACATTCATTTCTCATTTTATGCGCGCAGATTTTGAACCTTTAAGGGAATTTCGTCAATCAATAGTTTTCTTTTTATTATTCAGAAGCTTTAAATCTACAGGAATTTGATTGAATAATGATTGAAAAGAACGCCGCACTGATTCCCTTCACTATCACCAATGTGTAGACGTCCACTTGTTACTAATCACTAAAGCTGCCGCCTAGTAGCCATCACAAGAACTAAGCTCAAGTGTAAAGTAAGACACTGCGAGAATAGATATTCTCATCCCGCCATTTTGGTCCAAACTCGCCTTATGCATGTTGTAAGTTCCATGAAAACGCATCCACGACATTACTTAGAATTTTGTTTTCAGAAGGAACTATCAGTTTTTTTATACGCAATATTGGGTTAATAAAATATTTTCTTACTGACATTAGGCGTAAAAGACGTATTTTTATAGTGTCTTAGTTTATTCTGTGGTAATAATCGTAGAATTATTGTTTAACGTTTCTGCCTTCTTTATTTTGGACTCCATCGAGGCTACAACAAAATTGTGGTTCTTTCAACATTCAGACAATTCACGGATAATGGCTGGAAAGTCGGCATGTTGTGAATAGGAGTTTTCATTTCTTCATTGACCAAAACAAAAAAACCTTTAATATTTTAATACTATGAGCATGTATTCACAAACGTGTCATTAACTCAATATTTTGTATAAAAAACTGCTACTTTCTTTTGAAAACCAAATCCGAAGTAATATTGTTGTCATGGGACTTACAACATGCATAAACCGAGTTTGGACCGCAATGGCGGATTGAGAATACCTATTCGAAGGAGTAATCCTAAAGGAAATGTTGCAACAGCTTCTCGTAAGAGTCATTCCAACGACATCAGCTCCTGTCGCATTAAACGATCCCAGAAGTTTCTCGAAGGTTCCTCAGGGCGTGTGCAGATATCTTTAACGTTTCATTAGAATTTCAGTGTCACGAAGTTTGGGTATTTGCACCAAGTTAACGGTCGCAATGCGCTCATCTCTACATTATTACACAAGATTTCTTTTAAAGTTTATAAGGAAGGAGTATATAGGTAGATCGTACAAGAAAAAAAAATCCCTTAAAATATGTTTAAACTGCTTGTCTTGTTACATTCCTTGAGCTAAACATATACAAAATTAACTGATATTTCGTGTTATTAATATGGAACAAGTAAAAAATGAATGAAACTAACGTCACAATTTCTTGTGATGTAAACTTATATCGCACATTACAATGAATTTCAGATGCATAGAATGACGCATAGCATTCTATCTTGATCTCTTACGAGAGGGGTAAAGAATGCTTTTGCAACCGAAGGTGCCTTCATTATTAAGAACAGATACACACATCAATGACTTCATAAGAAAAATCATAAAAGAACAATAACAAAACAATATAGTAAAATATGTTACATTTGTTTGGCAGCAAAATTTCTGCAACATCAGTACTGACAGCTTCTCATTTTAAATAATATTATTTAGTAATATTAATATTTATATTCAGTTAATCTAGTAATAGTAATAATCAGTGAAACGAGCACTTAAGCAAACTGTTGCGGCTCCATCTCCCATTGGTGCTTTAGGTCGAGTGAAGGTGATGAATATTGAATATTCAATTCCCCCGTTGCTCGGCGACACATCCGAAGCCAAAATGCATCGCACCAGCTTCACTCGCGGACAGAGAGAGACCCAAAGACGCATTCACAATTACTTTACGAACAAGAACAGTGCTGATTTCAAGAATCAAACGAATAAACATTTCATTATTTTCTGGCTCATTTCCAGATCCTCTTCCATTATAATTATCTTCCCGCCATATCACAAGTCCCGTCTCCATTATATCGCTGATCGCTACTGAAGAATGATTCATGTAAAGTTCAATAATGATACGAAATTACGCTTCATAATTCCAATGAACAAAACACTATCAGACAATGAGAATCGATATTCCGTTGTTTCCACTTTAAAAGTCGACTTTATTCAGTTGTTTCGTCGAAGAACATTCGAGATATAAAAGAAAAAACAGCAAACGCAGATTATACATAGGGCTCGCTAAACCTCCATAGTATGGCTATCGAAATCTATCGATAGTTTTTTCTATCTGATATGGAATATAATCGATAGTACTATCGTGAAGAACATAGAGATAGAATTCTATTTCAGCATTTTCTCAGAAGAAATAAGCGTTTCTGGGTTACATACGAAAAATGCTTCTCAAATATTTGTTTTAGTGCTCATTTACTTTTTTTTGTTCGGTTAAAATAAAAACAATTTTTTTTATATTACGCATTTTGTAGTACCAAGCTGAGAATATATTTCGAACACATTCCTTACTCGTTCAGACTTCACAACTCTTGAACTGACCAGCAGGAGATGAGACCACAACACCAACTTTTGATTTAGACCCCCCAGGGGAGGACTTACATCTAGTAAGTACGTGTTTGGCGAACACGGGGCCGCGAGCTGAGTCTGGCATTGCTCCCACTTACTTGTGCCATGCTCCTTCCTTTCTCTTTTCTGACCTCCCTTGGTCACCTCTTGTTCTTTTCGATCCCGACGCTATTAGGGCTAGGGTATCTTTCANCAGGAGGGTTTTTAGTGGGTATGGCTGAGTCTTTCGGCGAGTCCGACACGCGGGGAGAGTCATGTTGGCTCTCCCTAATGCGTAACTGCATTTTCCCTACCTGTACAAGTTTTAAGGGCTCTAATGACCTCGCTGTTGACGAGCCCTAAAGCCCCACAAAAAAAATATAAAAAATAAAAAAATTTGATTTAGAGGATTCCGAATCAGAACAACTTAATTGTTTTAAAAGAACTTTCAATAAAAATGAACAAATGACAGAGATATATTACAATGTATTTATGGAACAATTTTTGAGCAGAAAATTATATTTTATTTACTAAATCTAGAAAATATATTTGGTATCTAAATTCTATTATTTTTAAGCTTTTTTTTTTAGTAATTTCTATGTCTTCATCAGTAAATACGACACGACAAACGTATTTCATAGTAATTTGAATATATCGATAGTCCCCACTATCGATAGCACAATCGAGACTTAAGGAGCCCTAAATAAGAATCGAATTAATGGAACACGGACTTGTAACCGACGACCAAATGAAGCAAAATAAACGATATATTACTCTTTGGAAGCTAACAAAGAATTCTATCTCTGAGCCAAAATGTGTTGGAGGTCGAGAATACGTAGCTGCGCCTTAAAACGTTTAACTCTCGTGATATTTTTGTCAGCAACGTAAAAATATTAAAAAGGTATTTCATGGAAGTGTATTAAACATACCAGTAATGAGAAATGAAATAACGATATTTCAATTAAAATACAGATTTACTAATTTTTACTCAATAAAATAACTAATTTCTCGGTTCCCGCATCCCGCGATAAACCACACGAAATAATAATAATAATAATAATAATAATAATAATAATATCCCAAAGTAATATTTTATAATAGAGAGGAAATGTTGGATATATTCATATTCTTAAGTCTTAAGTATTTACAAGCGTAAGCTAATTTTACCGAATTGTTAGGAAAGTGTCAGTTTATTACACAATTCAAATGTGTCTGACTGTTTTTTTATAAATTAAATTAATTCATAGGTATTGTTCTTGTATCTATTATTTGTTTGTGAGCTCCTGTTCTATTGTTGTCCCTTGATGTGGAATACTCTGAAATATGAAAATAAAAATCGTAGTAATACACACGACGCTTGCAGACTTCCAGAGAGGTTTACTTCGTGAATCCTCTAATGACGACGTCGCATCGATCATCAAAATCCCCAATCGATATTCAGAGTGAGGATATCGATTACGTAGCCACAGTTGGGATACTCGTGCAGGTCACAATGGAACACATCCACTACGTCTCTCGAATGCAGAGCAGTGGAGGGGAGGGGAGGGGAGGGGATGAGACATCGATATTATCCTTCTCTCTGCTGTTTGCCTCCCTTCCCCTCCCTTCCCTTCCCATAAGGAAAACGAGACAAACGCGTCGGGCGCATCGTCTCATTTCGAAGAGGGAGAAGAGAACATTTCGAAGCATTTCCCTCGTAATATTCACGACATTGAAAGATTTTATTGACGTGTAATGTTCAGCACATACTTTTAAATACTCCTAAAGTATAAAAAGAAATTAAATAAAACTTTCTAGATTACACAACATTTTCGATTTCGACGTAAAAAGGGGTTCTCTAAATGAACTACAAACTAAAACATAAACTTACCTGGATGTGTAAATATCTGTAAAGGCAAAATAGAAAACTTGTAACATAGCAAAATATTGCAAGATTTTATCTCAAATCAACGTAACACGCAGAACGTGTTTAGTCAGCGCTTACAAATAGATTTTTGTTCGAAATTGAATGGATTGGAGAAGGAGATAAGTTGCATATAAACAACTCTGTACAAGACAGAAGAAGAAAAAAAGAATAGTATTGGAGAATTACAAATTGAAAATTGTTTTAGATAAAATCCACAGCATTTTATCCATTTTACGTCAAGTGATTAGTCGTACAGTGTACAACAAGCCAATTCTATTAATTGAAATATTAAGACACAAAAATATATTCTAATATAGAATAGGCTAGCGTAAATGAACAACAATACAACAACCATCTATGACATCTAATAAGACACAGCACTAACAAGACTAGGCACGACATGCGCTTTGTAAAGCGACATGCGCTTTGGGGTTAAATAGACCGGTCCATAAACATACTTTTGAAAAAATATTAACTTGCACACATAAATATATTCTTAAAAAAAAGTTGGGTGACATAAAAAAGTATATTTGGAGTAAGCCACTACTACGCTCACACGTCTAACGTCACAACATCAAAGGGAGCAAAAACTGAATCTAACATTTGGGTTCTATAGAAGGGATGCGACTTCAATTTTTTGTGGACAAAGATTTCGCTTCTAATTTTCACTAAAATAACCAGATTAAAATCAATATTACAAGATACAACCACTATGTTAAGCTGTCGAAACTTTACAGAACTCATGATTCGTGTTTCACTCAACGATTTTATTATTAATGTAGCTTCGAACTGAGTCTTTCATTTTGATCTCTAATCTTTTTTTAATTGAAAAAGTCAGTTTTTTTACTAAAATCTGGTTAATATTGACTGAACCTGCATACGAAATCTATACGTAAATATTACAATTTCTAGCGTGTATCTCCTACGGTCACAATTATACATGCAAAAGCTTTTGTCCACAAGAACAGAGTCTGTCCCCACTGAGACATAGGAAAGGGCAGCTAAACACAGATTGATGACGTCATGTGCTTACGTGAGTGACGTCACGGCGAAGACGCGATGAAGGAACAGACAGACGGCAGCGTGCGACAAAAAAAAAGTCAATTCGTGAGCGATCACATAAACTCATATGTGATGCCCCCCCCCCCCCCCTTCGTGTGATATCGAGGCTTTTGACCGACATTTAGCCTTTTACTCGCCTCAGCCACTCAGTCACTCCGGGGGATCGGAAGAAGAAAAAAAGAATTGTAGCTTTAATTTCACATTTTAATGTCCCTACAGTTGACATCTACAGCTGTTGTCACCACTGAAAAGCTATCCTCTTCTTCTTCTTCAATCTACCTTCCTATTACTCCTAGTATCACTGTTACTGTTACTAGCTACTCCTACTAACACACACGTCCTAATTCTCAACCCCTTCCACCCATCTCCTACCTCCTATCGTTTCCAAGTAAATACGCTTCATTATCACTCAGCTACATTTCATCCCCATTCGCAAATACTACGATGAAACGGTTTCTTCTGTTTCCATAGCGCGACGGGTGGCAAACTTCGTAACTACAGCAACAAGGCTCAGCATATTCTCCATTGAGTGACAAACCGTGAGAGTGAATAAAACAGGGTACGCAGCATGTATGGGCGCTTTTAAAGGCGCACGAATCCAAAACAGCTCCATATTTCGTATGAAGAAGATATAT
>NNCF01126838.1:4125-46541 GCA_002313205.1 Laupala kohalensis | reverse complement strand
GGGGGGGGGGAATTATTATCTCTTTGACAACATGTAAAAATATACAACTTTTCCAAGAGAATGAAAGCATTCAGGGAAAGAATTATAGAAGATGCCACTCCAACACAATTTCAACAAATTCAATTAATATCACCAATCATAAAAGAAAATGGTTTTATATACAGATTTAACATGAACCATAGTTCAGATGGAAGTAAATAAATCTGTTATCCCAAGTCTAAAAGCATTGTAGACGAAGAAGAATGGATATTTATAGATTTTTTAATTAAAACAAATAGGGTAACAAGCTAGTATTCTTTGATTCAATATTCACATCTCTTCATGATAAGATCTCATAATCAGTTGGTATTTTCATGTTTTGGGAAGTAGAATTAGAGTTGTACTAAAAATTATGGTTCTTGATATCAACCATAGCCGATTGTGTTGATAAATTGTTGTCAATATGTATTGAGGAACAATGCATACTGTTATGAAATCTACATTTCCAGAGCAAGGATGCGGTTCATCTTTTGTCACCAAACAGTTCTTAAAGAGATCACTATTGCTCCCAAACTTCCAAATGTTGCAGAAACTTACAACACTTGAACAAACTTCAAGAATTTTTAAATAATAATAATAATTTTAAACAAACAGTACAAACTGCGTATGACCACGTGGAAGACAATAAACTAATTTACTCTTCGGAAGCAAGCAAGGGACCACCCCATCAATTCCAAACAAGGGCCCGAAGGCAGAGGCGGATTCAAAAATTTCAGCAAAAGTTCCCAGATAAGATAAAAAGTTAGCTGCGAGTTATAATACATATATAATGTCAATATGTTTGTAATTTGATGCAAAAAGTTTACATGTACAAGTTATTATCGAACTACAGATAATTCTGAGTATAGTGTTTAAAAATCATAAGAGTTGAAAAAACACTAAATTCAAGATTTATTGTTACAACAAACACACCCCTAGACAAAGCTAGAGAACCTGTATAAGAAATCTGCCTCTACCCGAAGGAAAAACGGAGAAAAATCCGGGCCAGGATGGGGCTACAGAATTTATGTACACAAAAAACTTAATTAATATGAGCCATAAGACAACACAATCATGCAAGAAAATAGTTTTTGAAATTGTTGTAAGTTATTTAAAAAGTGCTACAGCAATGGCGTGATAAAGTACAAGACGAATTTAACTTTTATTAAAATCAATAAATTCTTTTACAGTGTAGAAGCACTAGTGCAGGAGGTAGTTTTTAACCGCGGATTTGAAGATATTCAATTTCATAATATATTTTATATTCTTGGGCAGGGAATTATATAGAACGATTCCCGAATGATAAGGTCCTTTTTGGCAAAGAGTGGTTGACACTCTAGGGCGATGAATATTATTACTATTTCGAGTATTGTGTTTGTGAACGAGACTGTTTTGTATAAATCAAGGGTGGCACTTCAGTAATTCGGTCTTAACAAACGAAACTGTTTCATAAATATAAATACAGGGAAGTGTTAAGATATTTAATTCCTTGCATAAAGGTTTACAAGAGTTTCGGGGGTGAGATTTACAAATTATCCTAATTATCCTCTTCTGAAAGTTTGAATACTCTGACCGGAATTACCCCAGAAGGAATTACCCCGTAACGTAAATGGGAGTAAACGTTTGCAAAATATACGCAACGGGAAATACGTGGACTAACTGCATTAACTAAGTTTCGGAACGCGTAACACAATTTGCTTAGGTACATATTTCTCCGTGTACCCTACACGTGGAGAATATATGTGATAACTTTCGGTCAGATGAAAATGGCGACCAGCTGTGACTCGAACCCGGGTACTTAACGAACCTTAACACGTAGGTACGTGTGAAACCGGTAATAAAAAAGTGCACACAGCATATAGTGCCGCCTGGTTCACTTATCTCCTGTATGGGGATGTCTCTCAGGTCTTCCGGGATTTAGGTCTGGGTGGAAATGGTGTGCAGTTGTGGAAGGCGAACTGGTGGTGTTGCGGTTAACACCCTTGCGAACAAAGCAAGAACCCGGGTTCGAGTCCCGGCTGGTCGCCATTTTCACCTGACTGAAAGTTATCACAATTTGCTTAATTGGGAATTAAGATTGTCAACGTGACAATTCCATTTGAGATTGTCTTGAATATGGAGACCTAAGAATTTTGAATTCGCAACAGTTTTTAATTGTGTTCCGTTTAAAGAAAGTGAAACCTGGGGTAAAGATTTTGTGATACTATTGTGAAATGACATTGACACTGTTTTGTCAGTGTTGACAATGAGACGATTTGCCTGGAACCAAGTCGAAAGGTTAGACAAAACTTTTTGAGCGTTGGCGTGTGTACATAGTAAATTAGTGTCATCAGCAAAAAGAACCATTTTGCAATCTGATGTGGATGATGACATGTCGTTCACATACAATAAAAAGAGTATAGGGCCGAGAATTGATCCTTGGGGTACTCCGCAAGTAAGTGGCTTTGTTTCTGAAAGACAACGCTCAAGTATTTTATTTTTAGTATAGGATATTTCTACTTGTTGATATCTATCTTTTAAATAAGAAGTTAGCCATTGATGTGGAAGTCCACGAATGCCTAAAGAATGCAATTTGGTAAGGAGAATTCCGTGATCGATGACATCGAATGCTTTGGATAAGTCAAGAAAAACACCCTGAGGATTTTCTCCACTGTCTAGAGATGTGGTAACATCGTTTAAGAAGGAAAATATGGCGCTTGTAGTGGAAAAGGATTTCCTAAAACTGTGTTGATCGTCAGAGAGAATGTTATTTTTTGATAATGGACAAATTACAGCATAAAAACCCCTGAAAAATGTATTGTGAATATAATTACTTTCATTTGTACAATTTGGAAATGTATTGGCATCCTGGCTCGGGTTTTTCTCCGGTTTTCCTTCGGGTAGAGGCGGATTTATCATACAGGTTCTCTAGGCTTTGTCTAGGGGCGGGTCTATTGTAACAATAAATCGTGAATTTAGTGTTATTTCAATTTTTAAGCACTATACTCAGAATAATCTATAGTTCGATAATAACTTACATGTAATTTTTTGCTTAAAATTACAAACATATTGACATTCTATTAGTATTATAACTCGCAGCTAACTTTTTATCTTATCTAGGAATTTTTGCTGAATTTTTTGAATCCGCCTCTGCCTTAGGGCCCTTGATCGGAATTGATGGGATGGTCCCTTGCTTGCTTCCGGAGAGTAAATTAGTTTTTTTTTTCCCTCCACGTGGTCATACGCAGTTTGTACTGTTTTTTGACAATAAATTTATTTATTTATTTATTACGACTAATGAATTTCTTATTAGACTTCCCTCCTTGTGGTGAGGAGGGTACAGCATGCTACAGAGCAATTATCAAGTAAGTCAAAAAGTTCATCATTCCTACAACTTCACTAATACTGGCAGTACAATGAACTCTCTATTTACTACCAAATTTCCTAAATACCAGATATTCTAAAATTGAGACTCAATAATTTACATTTAATTTGAGACATAACATTGCATTTAAGTTACTTCTAGCAATAGGTGTGAACTAACTCAAGGATGATGTATTTTTAAATATAACTTTTTGAAAAGAAAGCAAATTGTCTAAATGATTTGTTTTAATTATTTCTCATAATTTCTTTCACAAAGATTTTCTTCTTTATCTAACACTCCTAAATGCTTATTGAATAGATGAAGTTCCTATAACACAGAGAAATTGAAATAATAAAATTTTTCTAGGTAACAATCTTTCATTCTCAATGACTAACTTTACAGATAATTCCCTAGTTTCACCATGACCTAATACTTTCTTCAAAGACAGGTATTTTTACTTTATGCAACTGTATTTCTTGTTAATACCAGTTTAAATGATTACTTTGATTTGACTCTTGATCTCCAGAAGGAGATCTCAGATTGATAGCAATGTAATGCAATAATCAAAATAAATAAATAATTTAAGACTTATGACCTTATTATGGATGAATAACATTTATTTTGTATTGAATACCACAACATTTCAATTTTATTTTTAAGTTGTCATTAGTCATACACTTGAAAGTCGCATGAGGAATATACTCGTACTTTGAACGGATTCCACTGAACAGACTTGAACAATTTTGAACGCAACTTCAGAGTGTCAAAACATGGATGTGAGGAACCGTTTCCAAATAATGTAAGCTTTTGAGGGGAAATATACCTTCATGGTCTTATTACAAACTTGTTAAAAAACTTGATCAGATTTGAAGCGGAATTGTACAATTTCGAATACAACTTCAGAGTTTCCAAAAACGGATTTCAGTGACCATGCAGATCAATCAGTTCTTGGATATAAGAGGGTTCCAATACCAATCCAACCTTCAAATTGTGGATAGATATCCTCAATTTCATTAATTTTGAAATATGTTCTCTCAGTCGACATAGGTGGTTTTGATTAGTACAAACTCACAATAAATATCACGTATCCTTAGTACTTTGCTCTAAATCACAAAAACTACGCGTGTACGCTGTAAATTCACCAGGACCTTAGTAAACTTCAAGAGAAAACAACAAGATCTTTTAAGGAGTTGAACGAGTGTGTTTGTTCTAAAATCTACTGGATTTACAACTCATTCTACATACTTTGGGCACAATCCGTTTTTCTTAGCAGAAAAGTTTTCAGTGCCAATTACCTCTCATCCAGAATATTTAGGTAGAGATCATGCTTAAGAGCAAAACAATGGGATAATAAAGGAAACCAGAGTAGTCATCATACTCATTCATGATCCTGAATCCCTTCATCACTGTCCCATCACTGGATCTGTAATCTGGAGACTGTTGTATGTGTTCAGGCAAAAGGTAAGAAAAATAACTCAAACCTAGAATTGAAACATTGTGATCTTAAAAGCATAAAATAAATGGTATTTGTCCATCAAAAGGTCATAAGTCATAAATTAGTTATCTTAATTGATAGCCGAATTGTAACCTTTAAGGAGCGAGCTGAATTTCTCATGAATGTGCCCCTCGGTACTACAGCATATGAGGCATATAGGGAAGAGAGACTCATAAGTTCATGAAAGTTGGTACATATTAAGATATCTCCTGTCAGATAAAGACAAAAAATGTCACTTGCTGGATAGATGATTGAAACACGTTCAAAGATGTGATCAGATATTTACTCGTCTTTGCTGTATCCACCTCTCATAAGCTCAACATTGACCACATCCTTTTAAGTTTCAATATCAAGTGAGCGGTTTCAAATTTTACACTCATTACTTCAATATATTGCTAACGCCATTAATATTCATTAATAAATTATAAACAGTTGTAAGAATCTGAGATAGAGCCACGAAAACTATAACTTTTTTAATGTATGGTATTTCACAATGTCATTTCATATAATATATCTTAAACTTCGTCCTTACTTTAAATTTGATTTTAGTGGCCTTATATTATTCAAAAATGATTCCTCATGTTGTCATGTTTCAACAGATTGAAGTTGTGTTCGAAATTGTTAAAGTGTGTTCAAAGGAATCTGTTCAAGTTACGTACATTCATGCGTGGACATTGAAATTTTCCATTGTCCCTAGTGTATCACAAGTGACCAAGCTATGTCCTATCCACAATTGCGAGACCTCACACCAAATTTAGGAAAAATAGAACAAAACTATTCCAAAAGTATTCAAGTTAACGTTCAAAAGAGTTCTGACTTCTGACTTATACTTGACATACAAAATCATGCAGAAATGACACAAAAATCTTGTCTGTAGCTTGAAAAATATTTTAAGGTAATTTTTGGGAAATTTTGGAAAACTCCTCAAGGGGTGAACAGATCCAAAATTTCAAGTGTCCTGTGAGTCAAATCGCACAAATTTTCCAAAGAACAACTCTGCCAAATTACAAATTTGTATCACCATATGCCATGTTTTTTCAGTTACTGCACACACTAATAGTGCTGGTTATTGAGATTTAAAATAGGCAATTCCAAGCAAGCAATATGAACGAATCAATTTAAGGGAATTTAGGGGAAAAAGTGGGAAGAACTTTTGTTAACAGGTGGACTAATTATGAACTATCACACCATGCAAGCAGGGCACCAGTGTGGTCCAGTGAGTAAGCAAAAATCCTTTACCATTAACTGATCTCATCAATACAAGTGTCTATCATCTTCACAGTTCCAATATGGATTATGGACATTTTACAACTCAACTGAGTTATAAATTAGCACTGCATGAATCTACTCACAAAGTCTAGAAACTGTTTGCATCATGTATTCATTATAATTTTGATGACTCATGTCACAAAATATTGAAGTGTTTCCCAACATTTCAATCAAACAAGGAAAAAATTGTTCTTGAAATCGCTTCTACTATCTAACTCACAATATTTGCAAATTGCAATTTCAATAAGAAAGTATACACAGAACATACAAGGAAATAATTCCCAGCAACATAAAAAGCTACAACCTTGGAAACACATTCTTTTGAGTATTAGAAGTATTTAGATAGTACACAGAAAACAATTTGTTAAACAAATTAGCTTAAAACACAACTCACCTGAATGATCAATGTCAGCTCTCATTCGATTAGGGGTACTAATCTTTTCCGAAAACAAAATAGATTCCTGTAACTTCAGTTTCCTCATATTACGCATACTAAATCTGTGATTCACATCATGCTCATACTGAGAAAGAGGCAACTCTTCTGCTCCACACCTTAAAGTCTCACTTCCTTCATTCAATGACACAGAATCACCATTATCATCAAAAGTATCAGTGTACTTATCATTCTGAAATGGTTTCTCTTCCTTTAAATCAGGTATAGAAACATCACAAATAGATTCGAATTCCATTTCTAAGTCTTCTTTTCCTTTGGAAAAACAGCCCTTGGAATAAACAGAATTGATTGTATCTTCAAATGTTGCTTTTTCCTTGCTCTGTGTCCCACCAGTATGTTCATTGGCCATTAACATGTTACCTTCTGAGGTTGTCAAACCATCAAATAAATGCTTTTCTTCTTGAGCAAAGGAATCAATTTCTGAACCCGAGTTGATTTCCAATGCTTTGGCAATTAATGCATTTTCAATTACTTTACAACCTAAATTACAATCGGCATCCTCTTTTTTAATTTCAATCTTTTCTCCTGGGTCAGACAGAAATTCTCTTTCCTCCTTAACATTTAATACCTTAGTCATGTCACAGTTATGTGGATATTGCTCAAGGGGAATTGTTTCATGTGTTCGTGTTTCACAGTTGACACTTTCTTGATCATCAAACTCCTCACTGTTAACTGATAATGGATACAGCTACAAAAGCAATAGGTATCAATTCATCCTGAAAATCTCTTTGTTTTTCTCTCATCATGTAGATATTTATCACACTGGAGTTTGGAATATGGACTTGCAGGTGAATTGTATTAAGTTTTTGTGATAACTCCTTTAAAACATATATTGTTTGTTTTATAACAACCTACTGATTGAAGATCAATATACTCACAAAGGTTTTCAGTCCCATAAAGTCAGTCCTGGTTACCAATTAGTTTTTTCTTTCTAAAGATATTTCACATTCATCTTTTCTTCATAAGCACTCTGCAGTTAGTTCCACTATTATTGATACTTCTCTCAGTTTTGCTGCTTGTGGAAAATGTCTCTGAAAACTGAAAACACAGGACAAAAATAAGAATCACATAAATATTAATATAATCATTTCCTTCATGGAACATATATTTAGAGAATAATATATTAATGATAAAATTTGCAATGACTGAGCAGTTTCTATTACTGGATGCCCTTCCTGTCATATGGGCAATTCTCCTACCAAATCAAAGTAAGAGGTATCATATTATCCCCATCTCCGAATAGGGAAAAGGAGTTAAGGTAAAGATTCTTTTGTACAGTGCACCCTTGCAGGGAACTCAAGTCATATGGACATATTATCATTGTGGTAAAGGGCTGTGAGGGTAATTGCTAGAACTCAGTGTAGAGCTAGCTGCAAACCCTTATTCATTCAAGATAGAATAATGTCTGTTGTTAACTTATCCATTTACATTTAAATTTACACAAAAACTAATGAGCTTTCCATTTGCTGCCCTGAGTGCAAAAATTGTTGCACCAATGCAGGGACATGACCATTCCATTTGTCTATCAAAGCATACTCTCCACACACTGAGAACAACCGAACTTCCTCTGACTATTTTCTCAGTGGAGGGACTGTTCTGGACATTGTTGTAAGGTTAGTCAGTGGATAACACATCCGTGACGGATGCCATGAGTTGATTGCAAATATTGTCTTTGTCTGAAAGCTCCTCAGATGAAGATCACGAGTTGTTTGTCGAATTAGTCCTTTCCGAAGAGAAAGAATTATTAAAATCAATTAATTTTGTTAATCCGATTATTATTTAATGATACACAGGTAATATTACATTATATAACATGAATACAAAATGGCTAATTGTTGATATATGAGTAAATGTTTATTCAATTATTGTAATTTTGTTAACTTTTGCAGCTAACAATGGCCAAACCCAAATCGTGCATCCTGTGTCCAGCAAAGATTTTCCATTTTCTTGCTACACTCTCCCAGCGGCAGTGTTGCAAGTATTCAATGGAGAATTATTGTACAAGCCTTCAGAAATTATCATATTTTGAAGGTCATTACTGTACATCCTCTCTTTGCAAATTAAATCATTAAGTTTTATTTACTTGGGTTTTAATAAACCTTATTTGGTATTTACTTCACTGGTTTTGATTAATTATTTGTTTCCCATTTATGCTGTGTTATGAATAGCTCTGAATGAACACAGTCGAATAAAAGATCAGCTTCAGTCTGCATTTCATACAACCAAAAACTTTTCTTTGAGCATCATGGATCCTAATACATAAATGTGCATATAGTTCTTCTTCTGACACTGATTACTGGTTTTAAATATGCTGCTAAATGGATTACCGCTATATCATATTAACATAATATGAAACCAATTTTAATTATGTTTTTAATTCTTTATTTCCAGTTTCATTATAAGATACAATATATTTACACTTATATTGTATCTAAACCTGCAGAGGATACAAAATCCGTGCACAGGTCTGGATACATTAAATCAATGATAACAATCTATAAAATACAGAAAAAGTAATAATAATCAACTAAAAAAGAACAAAGATTTTCAAACCATAGTGAAAACATAAAACTTAACATTCTAGTCTTAAGATGCTTCTTTATAATTTTTCTTATATGAATATCTTTGCTAGATAAACTTTTATATTTATTAGGCAACTCTTAAATATATACACCGCTAAACGTATAACATTTTTTACTAACTTTGAGTTTCCAGATAGGTAATGGGAGACATTTTTTTCTTGTTATACTAGTTGAAGTAAAATTATCTCTCAAAAACTGATAACAATATGTCACAGATTCCATGTGAAAAGCTTTAACAAATGATAAAGGTTTAGAAATATTTGTTGACTTAATTAAATTAATTTTGTTGAAAATTAAATTTAAAATTCTATCATGTAATTTGCATATTTTCCTAAATTCACTACTATCAGCTCCTTCCCATGAGATTATTCCATGTGTAGCAATACTGTGAAATATCCCAATGTAAACTGACAGCATTTAACACTTCAAACAAAATTCAATTTATTCAAAATATAAAGTAAATATTTCTGTTATTAATGTTATTGATATGGAAATCTCATTTTAAATTATCATCAATTATTAAATCAAGATGTTTTGTGTTTTCCACTCTTTTAGTAAAGTATAATTGATCTTGATATTAAAATTTTTCAAAACACTGTCCCTATAATTACCAAAAGCTATAAATACAGATTTGTCTATGATCAGACGACAGGCTATTAATGTACAGCCACCAGTAAATCATACTGAGTGTATTGTTAAATGTAGCTTCTATATTAGGCCAACTTTTATCAGTAAATAAAATAACTATCATCAGCATATGGAATAATCTCACATGGAAGGGATAACATATCATTTATGTATAAAATAAAGAGCAAAGGACCTAAATTTGTCCCTTGAGGCACACCTATAGTTACATTTTCAATGTCACTTTTAACAGAATTATTTCTAACATATTGACATCTGTTTTCTAAGTAGCTATTCAATAGATCATCATTAGCTTTACCGCTTATCCCATATATATAAAGTTTAGAAAGTAATCAATTACGATTAACAAAGTCACAAGCCTTTGCTAAATCTAGAAAGACTGCCAATATCTTTTTTTTTGTGGGACTTTATGGCTCATCGACATCAAAGGTCATTGGAGCCCTAAAAACATGCACAGGTAGGGAAAATGCAGTTATTCACTAGGGAGAGACAACATGTCTCTCCCCTGGGACTCGCCGAATGACTCGATCATACCCACTAAAAACCCCCTTGAATTACAACATACCAAAACATATCTCAAAACATACATCAAACNGGGGGGGGGGGGACTGCCAATAGTTTTATTTCCCTTAACAAGAATAGAATATATGTATTTTGAAATATGAGCAAGCGCATCTTTTGTTCCCCTACCAGAAACATAACCAAACTGCTTTTCAGATATCATATTACATTTGGTTAAGAATTTATTCACCCTTTTATATAATACTTTTTTAAAAATTCATTTTAAAAAATAAACTGCAAAGTTAACATAGTTTTTAAACACATTCCCATGTTCACAAAAATCTTTTCTTTTCTTTGTCTCTATAGTCATGGACATACCGGTCAGTGAAATTATAGTACAATTGACCTTAACGTACCAAGTCAAATCATACATCATACACATAGCTAAATTATGTACAAAACTATAATTATCATCCATCTGGCAACACTGCCCAGTGGAGTAGGGATTATTTTAATTTTTTAATTTGTATTTTTCAAAAATTTGTTGGTGTAGGATTTTGTTAGTAGTAGCATTTTTGTCATTTAAAGATCTCTTTTCCTCCTCTTGGATGGGTGTGAGCACTGTGGAAAATTTGAGAAGGAGGCGGTTCAAGTGCTAAGAGAAGTCATGCAACCCCACCATATGCCATTGCCTTCAATGGAACAGTTTCTGAAGATAGCAGAGGAGTTTTCCAAAACAAGGAATTTTTCACATGCTTTGGGAGCAATCAATGGAAAACATGTCCATGTTCAGTGCCCCAAAAATTCAGGGTCTATGCCTTATAATTACAACTCATTTTCAGTTGGTTTGCAAGCAGTAGTAGATTCCAAATATAAATTGAAATTATTAATGTTGGTGCCAGTGGGAAGCAGAGAAATGGATGTAAGCTCCAAGTGTCTGATCTATTTTCATGGTTGAATCAGGAGAAGTTAAATTTACCACCCTCTGCAGAACTTCAGGGCACTCACCACCATATTGTTTCTGGAAGACAAAGTATACCCTCTGCTGGATTTCACCATGAAACCGTACGAAGGGTGAAACATTAGGTTTGAAGAGCAGTGCTTCGATGACAGACTTTCTCAAAAGAGAAAAAGTGCTGAATGTGCTTTTGGAATTTTTGTACTCAAAATGGAGGACTATTACTAAAAACATTGAGACTGATGTGGCATTAGCAGATCAGATAGTGAAGTGTGTGTTAAGAATACTATAATTGACAAAGAAGGTTTCGAAAGACATCTCACTGGTGTGTCTCTTTTTATTTGGAGAAGTTCATGAGGTAAATGATGGGACGTCCCCATAATTCTGCTGTGAACAACAGGACATATTTTTTCATTACATTAATAACAATCTTCTTGTACATCAGAGTAAATAAAAAAATAAAAAACCAATTCTTATTTAATGTATATTGCAGATTTATATTGCCTCTATTTTTAAAGAAATGATTGGGTTATTTTATTGATTTTCTGTATAGTATTATTTCGGAAAACAGAATTATAAATCTTATCTGTTATGAACTATAATTTTCTGTTCAATATTCACTAATATTTCTATAAAAATTTATGACTGTCTATTAGTTGAATTCAGGAAAAGATGGTGGTAACCCTTGTGCTGGAGATATTGCTAGTTTAAAAGTTTTACAAAACCAGTCAGAAATACTGAGACAAATTACCTGGATCCTAGATTATTAAATACTCGTAAATTAATACTAATAACTTAAAATATGCTCTGTGAAAATTCAATGGCAGTTTTATTGCATGGTTGTTTAGTATTTTCTTGTTTATTGAAAAATCCTGATCTATATATTAACAAAAGCGGAATGGTACTTATTACATTATTCTTCAAGTCAAGATAAAAAAAAGGTAATAAAAATAAGATTTGAAAAGTAGAATATCTTATTTTTTGCTAAGTAAGAAATGAACAACAAAGTCATACTAATTTTATTGATAGATTGTAGTAAAAGACCACAGAAAAAATCAATTGTACTAAATTTAGGACCTGCTACATATCAAATTTCTTAGAGTTGTACTGGAACTAATACTTATTGCTATGACAAACAGAAAAAGTAATTGAATTTATGAATAACAAGTACTGAATAGTGATAAGGTGAAAGACCTATGAAGTCTTAAACATTTTCAGATATAATAACCTTAAATGGTTCATTATTTTATTTTAGTTCTACATTGAATAGCTTCTGAACTAGATATTGTCTCTATTTACATTTAGCAATTAGTAATGAGACCCACGAATGGTCAACGAAATAAGTCTGCTCTCCAAACAATATATTAGAAAGAATAGGTATCAAAAAACATAATTTGAATAATAGCAAGGCATAACGTTACATTTTAGGCTTCTGTGCAGTCTCTATTGTACAATATCCAAGACATATTAAATTTTCCAGATTATGGCACACAAAGTTGATGAGATAAACATTACTAGTTTGAGCAACATATTAGACACCAATTCTCACAGCAGCATCAGGAGGTAACATTACTAGATCATTCATAAAAGCAAATTAACAAATGCAGGTTTATATCCAACAAAAATGAGATCAGTGGTGTCACAGTGTCGGAACGCCGATCCGGAACTGGTTTTTGGAATATGTTTTCTTTTCTATATTTTTATTTTACGTGACATTACAAGAAAATGAATATGAAAAACAAATTTAATGTTGTATTCAACAAGAGACCTGGGTCACTTGTGAGAGGAATGAGATTGTTTTTATTTCAATACCATTTGATTTTGGTATGTGTCCTGCAAAATAGTGAAAATTGTATGCTACGTTTTCTCATATCTACCAGCACAAAAATTTGTCAGTTTTAAGGATTCTAATAGTACTTGAACATAGACACTGATTATAATTTTATTTTGAGACAAGAGCTATAACAAATATAACTCATGATGAATATTCACTGTTCAAAAAAAGCATAAGGCTAGAAACAAGCAGACCCCAGTATAAATTTATATTTTTCTAGGTTACAGAAATGGTGAATTTCTAATGCTGAAAACAGACTCCAAAAGCCAATAAAATGGACAAATTAAGCACATCAATTTTAAAAATTTTCAGGGTGTGTGTGGGAAATTCAGCATTCCAGCACTGCTAAATTCACCATGACACCACTGGATGTAATAGGTTAAAAAAGTATTCTTATAACTTTTTTTGTGGAATACAGTTATTATTAAGTAAAAAATGTACGAAAATACAAACTACATTCTAATCTTCCCTAGCATACACACACTCGCACACCAACATCATTATTTCTAATTTTAGTTGCATCCTCTTATCCACTTCAAGTTCGTTGTGGAAAGGAACAAATGACATAAAAAATAGTTCATTCACCACTATGGAATATACATATAGTGAGTGTGGCAACACTGTTATAATGTTACTTAAGGAACTTGTAAGATCAGTGTGGTAGAGCAGGACCGGTGCCTTAGACATCACATGTTGTAAAGTGTACACAAAATATAATATAAATACTATATTAAATGCATCAACAAGGCATTATCAATACATGGCGCTGTCGGTAGGACTCTGAAGTAAATTGGTAAAATGTGTGAACAGAGAAACGCAAGTTTTCTAAGGGTTTGTGGCAAACATGAGAACAACGTTTGTGGTGTCCATTGTCGACCAGGTCTGCAGAACACAGTCAGGAGCAATGACTGAACTCCCTCAGCCAATGCAAGGTATGGCTTATCAACTCAATTTGCAACCACCACCACTATCATTTGAAGGTAACATTGCAGAAAACTGGAAAAGTTGGTATAAAAAGTTTAATGTGTACATGAAAGCAACAGAAAGTGATGAAAAGTGTGACGTCATCAAAATTGCTATCTTCTTGCACATGAGGCACAAGATAGATTAGAAACTTTTGGACAGTTGTGAACAATCTAAAAAGTATGATATAATAATTAAAACATTTAGTGACTATTGTGTTCCTAAGAAAAGTGAAACGGTTTGCAGACACATTTTTAATCTGTGGAACCAAAAGCAAGGAGAGTCGTTCAAAGACTTCCTCACCGATTTGTAAATGTAGTGTGTCAGTTGTGCATTGGATGAACTATGTGGCAGCTTAATAAGAGAGATAATTATTTGTGGTATTCTTAATACACAACTAAAAGATTGCCTACTCAGAGATGACGACTCAACACTAGACAAATGTATCAGAATGTGCAAGACATCGGAATTGGCTAGTCACTAGCTCCAAGCTTTACAACCAAGAGATACAATTAATGCCATATGGAAGAATGAAGAATCACAATGCCTCACAGCCACTAAACAGAAGAATGACAGATCTCAGCATTTTGCAGCCACTAAGCAGAGTCCAGTGGTGTTGAGAGCAACATGCAGCAGATGTGGACTGAAACACCCCCCGAAGAAATGTCCAGCATTTCAAAAGTTATGACAAATTTGTAATAAATTATATCATTTTCCAAAGGTAAGTAAAAATAAAATCAGAATTAATGCAACTGATAATATATCAAAGGACCAAGTTATATTATCTTTGAGTGTTGCAAAATTCTCACGAGTCAAAAAAGATTAACTCAGTGAAAACAAAGTGGATAGAAAAAGTAAAAATAATTAAAGCTAACAAAGTAGGTGACTTTAAACTCGACTCAAGGACAGAATGTAATGCAATTGGTCTGCATGAATTTAAAAAACGACAATAAGGTGATAAACTAAGTGTGACCAACACAAAACTGTTTAATTATGAAGGATCTCAAATGAATGTAGTAGGGAAAGTAAATTTACTAACAAAGGTAAAAGAGAAATTTCAAATGTTAGAACTATATGTAATTAAAGATATTGGAGCAGTTCTTGTCATTGGCTTGGAACAATTGAACAGTTGCACCTAGCACAAAAAGTAGATTATGTGGAAATGCAAAATAGTGAACTGTATGTTATAGTAAACAGTAATAAAGATTTGTTTGAAGGTACAGGCAAATTATGTTACAAATATGATTTTAAATTGAAAACAGGTTCTGTGAGCAAGGTGGAACCTTGTCATAAAGTCCCCTTTAAACTGTTAGATGCATACAAAAAAGAATGGATTGAAATGGAAAAAACCTGAATCATTGAAAAAATTGACGAGCCAGTCATTTTAATTAAGAAACCGAATAACTCATTAAGAATTTGCCTTGATCCCCAGTATTTAAATTCTTGCTTGCTAAGGAAACATTATAAATTTCCAATTTTGAGGAAATAGGATGTATCAATAATGCAAAAAACTTTACAAGATTAGATGCCTCTAAATGTTTTTGGCAAGTAGAATTGGATGAGGAAAGTTCAAAAAAGACTACATTTCTGACTCCATTTAGATGTTACCTTTTTTTACGAATGTCATATGGACAAGACTGCATCAGAAGTTTTCCATGTTATATGCAGATATATTTAAAGATTTTCCAAATATTGCAATTTACATTGACAATATTGTGTGATCCAAAAATAAAAAAGAACACTGTCAGATTTTAAAAAGAGTCTTTGAAGGAGCAAACCTAAATGGTGTTAAGTTTAATTATAAGAAATGTTTGTTTGGTGTAAATAGATTAGTTTTTTTAGGACATGTTTATACTAACAATGGCATAAAGCGGTGTTAAAAATGGAAATACCACAGCTTTAGAAAGATTTATAGGGATGACCACATATCCTGCAAAATTTGTACCTAATTTAACAGACTTAACAGCACCAGTGAGAGAATTGGTTAAAAGTAAGGGAGTATTAAAAAGGTCAGAAGAGTAAATGCAAGTGTTCAATAATACTAAATACAAACTAATGTGTACCCCTGTGTTGCAATATTTTAATGTAAATAGTGATTGTGTCATAAGTGTAGATGCTAGTGCAACAGGTGTAGGAGCAGTTTTGCTACAAAACAATTTGCCAGTGGTCTATGCATCCAAGGCATTAACAGCCACACAGAGAAATTGGGCCCAGATAGAAAAAGAAGTGTATGCAATTGTTTTCGGTTGTGAACACTGAGCAATTTGTAATGGGTAAACCACTTTCAGTGGAAAGTGACCACAAGCCTCTTATCCCCATTATGTCGAAAAACATTACAGGAATTCCAGTTAGATTACAAAAGATAAGACTTCAAAGATTTGATTTGAAAGTAGAATTTAAACCAGGTAAAGATCTTGTGATAGCTGACACTATCAGGCACTCATTTAAAACATGCAGAAGATGATGTAGATGAAAATTTCCATGTTTTAGAAATTAGAAAAACAGAAAATATGAGTGACAAAAGAATTTGTGCATGAAACTAAATGAGATAATGAGTTACAAATGTTATCAAAATACATTCAATCAGGATGGCCAAAAGAAATTAAAGAAGTACCAAATGAAAACAAAGCCTATCATACATATCATTCATATAAAGGTTTAATATCCAAAGAGAACTCCATTGTCGTTCCCAGATCACTGAGAAAAAGTATTATAAAGAAATTACATTATAGTCATTTAGGTATAGAAAAGACAAAATCCAGAGCTAGGAATTTAGTTTTTTGGCCAGGTATGAATAGAGAAAGAGAGAACACTATTAAAAATTGTAAAGTATATTTGAAATCCCAGAAAAGTCAAGCTTCAGAGACATTGAGACCGAGTGGAGTTCCAAGTAGTGTCTGGGAAGTGGTTGGTGTGCATCTTTTTTATCTCCATTCTTCATAGTCATAAATTATTTTTCAAAGTATGCAGAGGTTATACCACTGGGGGAGCCTTACCCCTAGGGAATCTGCCCCCAGGTGGTGGATAGGGGAACGCTCAGCAGATAAGCCTGGTAGGAGGGAAATTAAATACCTCCCGTGGACCAACAAGGTCAGAGAAGGATACTTCGATAACAAACCCCTGCCACAGGCTTCGAAGTAGTTGGAGTGGAGGCTGTGGACAGAGCTGTGCGCCTTGGTTGGGACGTACAGAAGGGACGGTGGCGGAAGAACCCATTAGGGTCAACAGCAGCACCCACATGTCTCCACGAGAAGAACAACCTTGGTGTCAGGTAGCAACCAGCCGTAAAACTTCAGCTCTTTGCATGAATGAAAACCAGAAAGATAAGTGAGCTAAAGGTTAGGGCGTCCTCCCGAAGCAACATAAGGACAAGAACAAGAGTTCGCTTACTAAAACCTTTGACAAACTCAGAGTCGCAACCTGGAACCTTGGCACAATGACTGGACGCAATAATGAGCTTAGTGAAATTCTCAAAACTAGGCAAATTAACACCCGTTGCATCCAAGAGACCAAATGGAAAGGGTCCAAGTCCAGGGATATATAGGAAATGGTTACCAGCTTGTATACCATGGGATTGATACCAGAAGCAATGGAGTAGGTGATGTGTTAGATGAACATCTGAAACAGAGGATAATCAATGTAAACAGAAAAAGCAACAGACTAATCACCATAAAACTGACAATAGACGATCAACTGCTATTAAATATAGTCTCAATGCATGCACCACAAACTAGCTGTACCAAACAAAAAAACCAGGAATTTTGGGATGACTTTGATGAAATTATGCAAAACATACCTCCAGGTGAATATGTTCATATAGGCCTACAGGTTCATATAGACCTAAATGGGCATGTCGGGGAGAGTAACAACGTCTACAGTGACGTACATGAAAGGTATGGATTCAGTAGTGCAAATGGGCTAGGCAAAGATATCCTGAACTTTGCAACTAAGCATAACTTAAAAATCATTAATACATATTTCCAAAAGAAACCAGAGCATCTTATTATGTATAAATGTTCAAACCACAACACACAAATAGATTACATCCTTGCCAACAATAGTCTTAAATTGTATAAAGACTGTAAAGTGATTCCTGGTATTGAACTCACACCACAACATAAAATCCTCATCTCAGTTATGAGGCTACCTAAGCCTTTAAAACATGCCTAGATAGAACAGAGACCATAAAGTGGAAAGAGATACACAGCCACAAAGGCAGACAACTCCTCGACTGGGTCTGCACTTATGTGGTAGAAGATACAGGAAATGACAAACCAGTAAATGAGATGTAGTCTGATTCTGAGAAACTTTGCCTCAAGAAAGCTAAAGAAACTGTGGAAGTATCACGAGGAGCACTGCGCCAGGACAAGGAAACATCCTGGTGGAATGAAAGAGTTAAAGACCTAATAAAAGGTAAGACATGCATTCAGGTGGCAGAAATCAAATCTAGATGAAGACTGTATAGAGTATAAGAGTCTCAAGAAGATAGCAAAAGGAGCTGTAGCTCAAACCAGGGCAATATCTAGGGAAGAATTTAATGATAAATTTGAAAACGCAGAAAATGAAAATATTATCTATAAAATAGCCCGGCAACACTACAGATCCACGCTCGATACTGTCAAATAAATAAATTAAAAACAACCAAGACAGACTACTAACAGCAAATAAATACATCAATGGAAGATGGAGGGAGTATTACGCACAACCAATGAATGAGGAATTCACTAACGAGACAATGATCTTTATACCTCCAACCGAAGGACTCATAAAACGCATATCAATTCTAGAAACAAAGAATGCCCTATTAAAAATGGAATATCATAAGGCCATCGGCCCCAACCAGATACTGGCTGATATATGGAAGATATTGAAGGATACTGCATTACCCTGGCTCACTAAGCTCTTCAATGGCATCCTCGTAGAGAGCAAGATTCCTGAATCTTGGTGTAATAGTACCTTATGCCCAATATATAAACATAAAGGAGATATTGCTCAGTGTAGCAACTATAAGGGAATAAAGCTCACATCACATACACTAAAGATGTTCAAAAGAATTATTGCTTCCCATATAAATGTTTGCTTCCATGGTTGCACATCTGGAAAATCGATTATTGATGCCATACAGACAATTAGAATCATAATGGAGAAACATCATATGAACAAAGAAAATCTGCACCTCTTATTCATAGATCTAGAAAAGGCATTTGACTGAGTACCTAGAAAACTGGTATGGCAATCACTGAGAGCCCAAAACATACTACATAACCCTAGATACTACATAACCCTAGTCCAAGATATTTATAAGGATACCAAAACCCGCATTAAAACACCCTTCTGGTCTCAGTGATCCGTTGCACATAGAAGTAGGAGTTCATCAAGGATCATCTCTAAACCTACTAATATTTAACCTTTGTATGGACTACATCACATGGGACATACAAAAGACATCAGAGTATACTCTACTTGAACAATATAGTCCTAATATCCAAAAGCGCAATAGATCTGCAAGAAACTTTTAGTAGATGGGTAACACAAATAGAGCGCCATGGACTACGTATAAGTCGGAGTAAAACCTAATACATGAAGTATGACTATGGAGAGGTGACAGAAACAGGCTGTGATGTGTATATAGACAATAGTGCATTGCCCAAAGTGGACAATTTCAAGTATTTAGGCTCTGTGCTCACCCCTGATGCAAACATACGTAAAGATGTCGACCACAGAATTAATGCAGCATGGCTCAAATAGAGATCGTTATCAATTATCCTCTGCGACCGGAAAATGTCCATACGAGTAAAAGAGAAAGTGTACACCACTGTAGTATGAACAGTTATGACAAACGGGGCAGAGTGCTGGACCCTTAAGAAAGCACATGAGCAACAACTACATGTAACTGAGATGAAAATGCTCAGATGGGCAGGAGTGACCCGACTGGACAAAGTGTGAAATGAGTATGTTAGAAGATCATTTAAGGTAGCACCCAATGTCAAAAAAGTAAAAGAAAGATGACTCCACTGGTATGGCCATATCCTGAGATGCGAAGATTATCACGCTGTGAAATGGGCATTAAAGATCCCCGACCGACCCCGAGGAAGAGGTCGACCGCCTACCACCTGGTGGTCAAGTATGCAGAAAGAGATCCAGTGTGAAAACCTGAGTATACAGACAAGTCAAAATAGAACTCTCTGCCGCAGATGTACAAGGAGGCCCAACCCCAGATAAACTGGGAAGAGAGTTGGACAAAGACAAAGAAGAAGCAGAGGTTATACCACTAAAGGATGAAAGTACAGAATCAATAATTAAAGCATTCAAATCCTACTTTGTACAATGGGGCATTCCTTTACTTGTCAGATCAGATAATGGACCCCAGTTTAACAGTACAAAATTCAAAGAATTCGCAAATTCGTGGAATTTCAATCACATTACTTCGAGTCCAGGACACCCTAAAAGTAATGGTATGGTCAAAAGACATACAGATAATTAAAAAATGTTAAAGAAAGTGATAGGAGACAGGTAAGATCAGCACTTAGTTTTGTTAGAGTTAATGATTACTCCCATTGACAACAAAATTGGGACCACCAAATCAACTAATGCAGGGGAGGAATGTATGAAGAATTATGCTTGAATTTGAAACTCGAAATGATGCTTTTAATAAAACCAGAGAATTGTTAGTAAACAGACAGAAGAATAAAAAAGAGTTTATGATAGAAAAGCAAAAGATTTACCTTAATTAGACATGGGGCAAAACGTTAGTGTACAAACCAACAAAGGTACCTGGGAACCAGTTGTTCTAGTTGATACTACCGAGAATGATAGGACCTACAATATATTAATGGAGAAGGGCAATATACTTACAAGGAATAGAGTACATTTATGTAAGGGCAGTGATGAACCAGTCGTAATTGAAAACCCAAGTATACATGATTATCTTGATATCAACTCTGACATGAGTTCAGTAGTGAACGAATCTAATGATTTAGAACTTGTAAGTACCCAACAGACAGACCCCGTCACAGATATCACTCTAAGTTATGCACCTAAGTCTAGAGTACAGAGAAGCAGGAGAAGACCAGCCTACTTACAGGATTATGTAACATAAGAACCATTAGAAATTATGTACTATTTACAATAATTTGTGTATTTCACCTATGTTGCATGTAATCCTGTGTAGTGTATATCAGTGTTGTATATAATTTTGGAAAGTTAAGACATGCTCATAAATGTTAATAAAAAAATTAAAAAAGGGAGATGTCATGGAATATACATATAGTGAGTGTGGCAACACAGTCATGATGTTACTTAAGGACCTTGTAAGATCAGTGTGGTAGAGCAGAACCGGTGCCTTGGACATCACGTTGTAAAGTGTACACAAAATATAATAAAAATACTATATTAAATGCATCAACAGAGCATTATTACAATCACAACCACTCTTTCTTGACCTTTTTTCTTCAAGTAACTTCAGCTTTCATTCATCCAGCACCAGCATTCTATTTCTGATATCCATTTCAGTGTTCTTACGCTTTCTTTTATTTGCACTTGGTACACTTGTATTGGATTGTTCACAAAAACTAGGTTAACCAATCTCATCATCTGACAGACATACAAAATCTTCTCCCATATCAAGATCAACTATGTCTTCACTTGGAGAAACTTCTATGTACTCTATACTTTCTTGAGAGTTTACCACTGCATTATCCACTAAGTTCCCCAAACTTTGTCTTGCTTTCACCATGTTCTTCAAAAACATCAAATTTTCATAATAAGACCACTTTGATTTTGTTGATGAAGTCTCCATACCAGATTTTGCAAGAACCATTATTCTTCTTTAACTCCATGGAAAACTAGTCCCAGAGATACTTCCACATTTTCTTCAGAATGGTCACTATAATAATAAAAATTATACATTAGTAATTATTTATCTAAACATGTTAATTTGATTTAAATATAGAACCATAGCAAAAATGTTTCCCATATAAATAAATATAATTGAGTATAATTAAAAACACAATTGTATATAAACAAGGTCACTAAGATAATTAAAAACTACCACTTACCATCATTATCACCCATTTGTGCTGAAATCTCCTGCCAGCATTTCTCCATATAATTCCTGTTGGAATGCAATTTGCAAAACTTATCCCAAATGGCAGATCTCACGAAAACTTTAGAAATAAGACTTTTTATTTCCATTTGCAATCACTCAGCCACCAACAAAACAAATAAACACACAAACAAGTACACTCACTTGCAAACAACAAATTCTCCGGTCACACACAACAAAATTCCAAAACCTAAATAAAGAAGACAATAACAAAAATTCTACTCCCAAATAAAAAGATACACTACAAGAATAAATATCCTACACCTATATAAATAAAAATGCTACTAATAAAATCCTACTATTAGAAATCATGCACAATATAAGAGAAAGGTTTTGAAAATGTGAAAAAAATTGAATATACAAGACAAAAACTGAATATATGAGAAAAAATTGAAAATATTTCAAAAGAAAATAAAAACCTTCAACTAGAAAAACTTAACCCTCAAACTACTAAACCGACCACCTTGAAACTAAATCAAAAAACCTCTCACAACTACCAAAACTCACAAACTCTCAACCAATAACCAACACTCAGAAATTCAAAAGATACAACCACCACAAATGTAAGGACAATCAAGAAGAACACGATGCCACAAACATATATTTTTACCCATCCTGGCCCGGGTTTTTCTCCGTTTTTCCTTCGGGTACAGGCGGATTTCTTATACAGGTTCTCTAGGCTTTGTCTAGGGGCATGTTTATTGTAACAAAAATCGTGAATTTAGTGTTTTTTCAACTCTTATGATTTTTAAACACTATACTCAGAATAATCTATAGTTTGATAATAACTTGAACATGTAAATTTACAAACATATTTGCATTAAATTACAAACATATTGACATTATATATGTATTATAACTCACAGCTAACTTTTTATCTTATCTAGAAACTTATTCAAATAAAAATTTGAATACCTCTGCCTTAGGGCCCTTGATCGGAATTGATGGGATGGTCCCTTGCTTGCTTCCGGAGAGTAAATTAGTTTATTGTCCTCCACGTGGTCATACGCAGTTTGTACTGTTTTTTGACAATAAATTTATTATTATTATTATTATTATTTAGGCTTCTCGATACCCACAATTCACAGGGAATACAATTGAGATCAACTACTGCTCTCTTTTATCACTAGAGGATGCCCTGTTCGAAACAGACTACTTACAACTAATTATGAATACCTAAGTACTAAATAACAATACTTTCACCAAAAAAATGTATTATATTTAATTTCAAATACTCGTTTCAACAGTTCTAAATAATGAAATTAGCTCATTAACTTTTACTACATTAATTACAGGCAATAAAACTCAGAATTTAAAGCTAAAAATATGTCAGTGAAAATATAAAAAGATGACAGGGATTTTTGATTGCAAATTCAATCCTACATTGTACCTTAATTTAACAATGGTCCATGAATGGACATTTAAAAGTTCCAGCAGGCTTCTCCAAAGCCATAACACAACGAGGCACCCTTTCTCTTACTCCCAGTCAATCCTGACACTTATATTAAATATTTCTCTATTCAAGGGCAATATTATCACAAGAGAGCCTTCCTCATACAAATAATAAAAAAGAAGAGTACAAAATAAAGTAAAATGATCCTTGTGACATTAGGTGACAGAAAAATTCATATTAAGTGAGCAGCACACAAACTATTACAACAACTTATCAAATAAGTTCTCTTGTTTCCATTAACTAAGGAAGCAAGTTCAAGATTAAGAAAATAAACAGACATCACAGTCTAGGATTTTTGCAGATCTCGTTTTTTAAAAAATACAATTGTGGGACGTACATCATTTCCTGTTGGTTTCCCAGGATTTTCCTTATTCACAGGTAGAAGGAACAGGTACAAGTGCCCACAATAACTGAGAATTTTAGGGAGGAAAGTAAAATGTGTCTGGTCTGGCAGTAAACAAGAAAATGTATTATCATCTATTTTTCAAAACACTAAATTTTTTTTTTTAATTCTGCAATATTATGAAAATAAGTAAAACCCTTTAGAATATTGTGAGATGTAATGTCTCAACAAATGTGAAAAGATATAAAATAAAATTGATATATTCTTTTGTATTATTCAAAATTTGTATTTTGGGGTTTACATGACTCTGCCATAAAAATATGACAATCTGCCCTCAAAAGAGTCTTCAGTAATTCCTTTCCAAATGCAGTGACAGTAACTGTAATTCCAATTACTTGTGTACATTTTACTTGAATAAACAAAATTTCAAAAAAATTAAAACATACTAAGAAAATTTCATGATTTAACTATAATTACTGTTTAAAATTTCCAAAATACAAAAAATTACTCAAATGTAAAAACTAAAGAATGTCCTCTCCCTCTAGAAAAATGCTATCTGCATAAAAGAGAACCTTCTTTTCATATTTTCACTGAGAAAAGAAAATGTGCAAATAAAAAATTAAATTAATTAATAGATTTAAAACTAAATTTGACTGAAATAAAATTTGTTATGTATTTCTATTTGCAACATGAGTTTCTGGAAATTGCATGTGAGGTCTTGTTCTCTTGATAGGATAAAGGTCTCTAGATAGTAAAAACACCACATTTTGAGAAAACTTCTAAATTTTGTACTTGAGTTGTTATTCAAGTTACCATTTACGTATGTGGCAAACAGAGAAAATACTATAATTGTGAGGGTTCGGTAGGCAGTTTTACTTACTCATGACTAACAGTGACATTCGCATTCAAACTCTTTCCGGCGTCGATACACTGATAAAATTAACACTTATTTCGATGGAAATACTCGAATGTGCCTACATAACCCAACTAATAAAAAAAATACTATTCCTACCTTGATATATGGACTGCAGGCAGTTAATATATGGTCTTGTGACCATGGACTAATTGCCCGTTCACTATCCACAGTTCAATCAGTAAATTCAACATACTTTAACAACTGTGAGATTGATCTCATTACGAGGGTCGAGTAGTCTTCCCAGTAAATGATGTTCAACACGATCTTCAATAGAAACACATGTAACACGTTTCAGGTAATTAACAAATCGATAAATCTTGGAATACTTTACCAAAAATATTACACAACACACAATCTTAAATATTACGATAGTACACTTATTGCGATCAATACATATACCACCTAGTACAAATGAATTGAGCAACATGAGCCTTCATGGCATTACTTCAATTCAAACATAACTACGGCGCTTGCGAAAAGAATTCCAATAATATAATTGTTTCCTTCAAGCAAGATAGACCGAGGAACTTCCATTTTGACGTCTCCATTCGTTATTAAGTGGAACACGGCAAACTGGATCATAGTCCTCTTGATCAATGTCCTTTATTACTGTTCAAGTAGGACGTGGTTTGGAGTTACATGAGCGGTGTGCACAGATTATATTACCTTCTATACTCTGTAGTTGCACGCTACCTGAGCGGCTCGAGACCTTCGATGTAGGATGTAGTCATCTGTGGATTCGAGAACAGGCCTGGCAACGTCACGTGATTTGGGTTAGTGACGTCCCGGTATTTGGGTCCAGCGACCTACGCGACGTTGCGGTCCACAGCAGGCAATCGTGAAAGAACAAATCCTCATAAAGTTTTCATATTTTTCTAAGATTGGTTTATTTTGAATACTGCAAAAACTGTACACAATTAAATTTCCTGTTAATAATGCATAAGTTTAAACTATTTTGTTTTAACCATGAACTTCCAAGAGCAATGCGTTTGTCAGTATCATATTCATCAAACATTAAAAAATTGAAATAATTTTGATATCTCACATTTTAGTATCTATCCATAACTTTAAAGAATATACTATAGTAGTAAATAAATAATAATAAAGTACAGGGTTTGTAAAGAATCAAAATATATCAGTAACAGTTTATATTACATTTATTCATATTTACATACAGCGAATAATCAAATATTATTAAGAATCTATGTATATATTATTTCCAATTTATATTTCAATATAAATTACAAATAATTTACAGAAAAGGTGAAGTAAGAAAAGTGGAAACACAAAAATCATTTGCAATTACAATGCCAAAGATGTAGCACAGAACAGAAATCACACTCCCTGTGTAAGGTATTAGTTTCCTTTTAGTAAAAACTGACTGAAAGTGTCTTTACAATTCTTCACAAAATTATTGATACAAATATTTGCACCTAATTTGAAGAATGCATTGAATGAGGCTTTCAGTGTAATGTTTAGGATAATTGTGTCCTTCAAATAAGTCCAAGGGCAAGCTCCTTAAAGCAATGCATTATAAGACCTCTCTGGTTTCCATTTCTCAAAAACTTTTCTTTGAAAGAGAAGAGGATTTTGTTCATTACAATGAAATTGTAAGAAACACATCTCACAATTAGGATAACTTAATTGATGACATTAATTAAACATCAATAAGAAATTTCATAAGCAGAATTTGTACACAATTTTCCCCACAAATACTTGTTAACTTTATGTCCTTGTATTGAAAGCTGTTCTCTAATAAATTACAATACATCTTTCCTTTCTGCAAGTGTCACTTCGAAATCATTAAGCATATTCATAATGACATCTATTCTTTCATCTACTCCAATGGTGTATTCAATTTGCCCCAGTGTAATATTCATTGGTTTCCTTGACAAAGTTCTCCACTTCATACACATGACCATTTTTTAGGCAAAAATTCCACATATTTTTTTAATAGACTCTCCTCTAACATAAGAAGCAGTCATTAAGTCACTAATGACTCTCACTGCACAACTAATTTTGCAAGAATCATCTATTACTGCTATAATAGCATAATCATTCTTAACAATTACACTCTATTCTTGATGAAAAGTAAAATCCTTGAAGATCACTAAAAACTTTTCAAAGTTCTTAAATAATACTCTTTCTTCTTCCCTATTAAATGAAGCAATGCTATCTTCAATTGCTCTCACAATGCAGTTTCTATGAATTCTTTCTCTCCTCTCCTCTGGAGTTTCTCGCACTATTAGAGAAGTTCCTGCAGATGACATATGCTGGACAGCCTGGGAACATTGATAGAACAGCATCTAGAAATAAAAATGAGAGGAAAACATTTTTAAGTCTAAAGGCAAAGCAATAACAGCTTCAGGTTGGGCTGGGTAAAATGAAAATAAGTGGCACAAAATTAAATGCAAGTATTTGAAATAAGGTTCAACATTTTACGTACTTTCCTCTAAACAGGGTTTGAGCAGTAAACGAGGAATGGTAAGGATTCCCTCACTCTTCTCGTCAAAAGCGCTCACTTCTCTTCTTATCTCTCCTTCTCGAAAGTGCTTTTCACACACCTGTAAAAGAAACATGTAGGTGAGCACTACTTTGAGGTTATACATTTCAATGAACCTTTAAATTAAAACTTTTTTTTTTCTTGGGGCTTTAGGGTTCGTCAACGTCAGGGTAAACTAAACTAAATTTAATTGAAACAAATTTAAAATGTTTACCTTTGAGTTGTGCGTCACTTCAGAATCCTTCCTATAAACTGATCTAATCCATTTGTTTTGTAGTTTCAAATCAGTAGGGAACGAAAAAACAGAAATCTTTGAATCATTTCTATAATTTTCCCGACAACTCAGGACAGTGCACTTTTGCGGTATTTTCCGAACTTAAAAATTCACATTAGGTTTAATTGAATCCTTTTGGATAAAAATCCGTACAAAATATTCAACGAAACCACAAAACACACGACCCAAAACAGCTACTAAACCTAAGAGACACACTCACTGCTACTACCTGGCTACTACTATAATTTACAGCGGGAATCGCTGGACCATATATATAGTCTGTGTGTGTGACGTCAGACAACAGACATTTTACGTTTGCGGGGCCTGTTTTCTACAAGGTGACGAGCGGCTCTAATTTTGACTTACTGATTTCTCCAGTCAGTATTAGAGCTCCTGGTCATACAAGGAATAGTTAACAAAAGAGTTATTTTCAAACAGAAAAATGAAAAGTCACCGGAGGTCCGGTAATTCTTTTTTATGTTTTACATACAATACAGGGTTACAATAAAGTAAATTAAACACCAATTCGTTTGTAATAATAACATTTTGTAACATTTCCCTTTTTTTCTTCCAGTTTTACAGACATTCTAAAGCGTTGGCTAAATTCATACACTGACACTAAGGTTGAGTTCACACTTTCGTTAAAGTTGTTGCCATCGCTGTACACGTATCAATAGCTCATTTTCTTTTTATTTAATAAAACAACACTTGTTACATAGTTAACATTCGTGTTTAGCTAGGGAATAAATACTTGGTTCGTAACACGTTTATTTTACAAGTTAGTTAGCTACATTTGCAAGTAACTAAAAGTATAGTGGATTACATGTAAATCACTTATAAAATTGTAATTACAAGTTTACAAGTGTACCTTTGTAAGACGCTAATAACTGGACATTTTTACAAACTTGTACTTTTGTGAAACGGGCCTCAGATAGCGAAACAATGCTTCCCTGCACCACCTTCAAAGCATCACAAATGCTGGCGCTTTCTCTGAAATACTCAATTCTTATTTTACTCTTATATCATTCTTAAATTAATTATGGGAAGGAAAATCACACATAGGAAACAAGAAATTAATTAGCTGGCTTAATATGTTTAAAACACTGAGCTAGCTAGAGCTCTATAGAGATTCTCACGCGCCATGTTTTCATCGATCTGAGCTCGTGCTTGGAAAACACTGAACAATAGATTTTAGAATAATTCGAAAGTGTCAGATAGACCGCGTTTTACAGCACTTCACTCGACATCATATATTTAATAATATTCAAAGACTTCATTTATTTACCATTTGTTAATTCAAAACCTAGTCAAAATTAAATAAATAGTTAAAAACTTACGATCTCTTTTGGACGAATAATATTTTTTGTTAAGAACTCACTACGTTCCGACGTGGATTTACGCTGAGGTCAGATGATAAAAAATGTGATAAGTTTTTAATTATTTATTTAATTAGATTACATAATATACGTTAATAGTGGAAGAACTAGTCAACATATTTAAATTAATATTTAAAAAAATGTAATTGGACCATTTTTGCAGCAATTCACTTGACATCACATTTCTTATTATTCAGCAACTTCGGGTACAAAATAACTGCTTTGTTTAAATTTAAATTTGTTGCTAAAAAATCTTGTTCATCAGTGTCAAAAACAAAATTGTATCAAGATTGCGTAAATATTGCTCTTCTATTTCCTATACTGAATTATTCCAGCTCTGTTTTCTAAACATCGAAAATATATAATTATTAGCTGGGTACCCGCAGCTTTGCTTGCGAGAATTCTGTAATATGTCTCCAATTTTATTTTTCTCTCATATCCTCATTGGTATCCACTAATAATGTTATCCATTAGTGTTGGAGGGAATACTAGTATTGGTGAGTACCCTCAACCCCATATTTTCACTGACGTAATTAAAAAAAGAAAAGTTTTAGAAAACACTAATTTCCCCCTAAGAAGTGAATTTTTGCAAAATCCTTTCGTAGCGGACAGTTTTGATAATTTTTTGTCACGCTCTTCCCAACTCCCAACTCCCAACTCCCACCTCTAGGGGCGTCGTGCACTTCATGTGGTCTGATGGGTACATAATACGATTATTCATCTCAGAATACACAATAACCATGGACTGTACCCTAATATCGGTATTTTTACGTCTCACCCTTTCCGTCCCAGCTCTAAGAATACAGTGCTTCTGTGTGATCTCGTGAATATAACTGCATTGATAGTTAAAACATCTCGTCATACCTAAAACTATGTATCCGATTTTTTAAAATATATCAATATTAGTTTTCAATTATTTTCATCCATAAACCCATTTGCACCCCACCCAAGGGATGTTTCACGAGGACTGAGTTCAGATTTACACGATATCGGGTTTTCACTATTAACTCAAGAGACGCCGAAAGTTATGGACTTGTCACTGGTATGTCATGTTTCATATTCTTTCCTGGCACCCCTTTCCCTAGGGGTGATAAAGTTTATACAGGTTGACTATGAACTTTTAAGTCTTCGAGAATATCACTACTAATATCAGCGACCCCGAAAACAACGATCTCAACACTAATATCAGTCAATTATTTGTTCACTACTGATAACAAAAAAGGGCCCATTTATTTTTCTAAGTCCCACGCTCTGACCAGTTTTGGATCTGTTAAGTTTGCAACGCCTCTCTCCTCTTGCTTCCCCTTCGACAGGGGAAGTTTCGTTCGACCAATCGTAGGTCTATTTGAAACGGCTCCCATATTTGGACGACTAATAGTACCGCTGGTAAATCGTAACGAGATAAAATGTTTCATTACACCGCTATAAAANTAAGGAACAAATAAATTACATGTTCTAATAATATAATGATCTACAATATAACACTGGTTGTAATCGTGCAGCATATAAAATCGTGATCCGAGATTAATATTACAAGAAACGTGTTTTAGATTACAACAAATATCACTAAAACTGAAATCTCTTTCATTAATTTATTCAAATGAAATTGTGAATACAACCACAAATTCTTGTTTTCTTTCTTTGTTCCTACTTCTCTCTTTCTTTTCCTTTAAATTTCATAGTTGAATTAAAGAACGTTAATTGTATCTATTAATAATTTTGTTTAAATGTGTGATACTCTTTTAAAGATAATACTTCTTCAATATTCTTGCGTCTGAGTGTTTTGTATTTTTCATGCTATTTCGTTACTCTACTTATCTTTCTTGATAAAGAATTCTGAAAGTGTAAAATGTAATATTTACAATACTATTTCTACATTTCCAACTGATATAGCACTGAACTCAAAACAATAGTTAAAAAGAAACAAAATGGTATCACTCATTATCATCAAAATAATGGAAAAATAAAAAACGGAGCTAAGCAAAATGTAACAAGAAAGTTCAGCAAATGAAGTAGTGCACACCTACAAACGCCGCGAAATGATACACCGTAATTGGATGTGAATTCGCGACTAAGGACGTTCGTGTGAGTGGAAGATTCCAAATACAATGAGAAACATGAAATGCTAACTATCATCTATTCTCCTTTAAAAAAACATTAAAATGACATATCTACAAACATACTCTTTGAATTCTCACCATTGGTAAAGGAAAAAGTACGCGATGTGAGTGGAAATTATTTCACTATCTATTCCAAACTAATCCGATAATGCGGATTAAACATATACTAATTACTCTATGAATACAGTATATTTAAGAAAAATAAAACAGTTGGAACACTTTTTGAATATTTTTCAAAAGTATACTTTGACCTTCAAATGAAGTAGCCTTTGCGTTCAAGTAAAGGGAAAGAGTAAATCACCTGCGCAAATTCTAGGTATTCCTGGTAGAAATTATTTCTTTCATAAGACTATAAGAAGAAAGGTTTGAAATACCTTATCTGATCAGACGGCCTCATGTTACTCTGTAGAGGGAGAATTTGAGTTTATGGAGCGTAGTAAAATTGGACGATGCGATTGCTTTTTTATTGCTACGAAAACTGTTGCAAGGTGTGAATATCTCAGTCAGATTGGATAGAACATGGCGCTCGAGATCTAGCGAGCGTTCGAAGGTGGGAGCGGAAGGGGGCAGGTCTTATCGTTCAATTTTTTGCTAAAGTATACAAGTTTATCCTTTTTTTTTAGAAAGGCTGAAATTTTTGTATGATATTCAAAGATTACCTGTTTTTTGGAATGCCTCATTTTTTAGTAGAATCGCTTCTTGCAGAGAACCCCCCCCCCTAGTGCGAGAAGAGAATTCGCTTAACTCTTGAACCTGGTGAACCACTTCCATTCTTTGTCATCTCGTATCTTCCTGACTCTCGAGTAACTTTTTTCATTCCGCGTTTCAGTTATCGCGTATGTCATGTTCCGCAATGTTTCGCTGAATCGTAGAAAGATAAACGCGTGAGTAATTTTGGTTCGAGCTAAGATCAGTTTCCCAGGTATTCAATTCTTAATAATTCGCCTCTCGCTATCCGGTACTGCACATAGATGTTTCGAAGAAACTCAAATAGATATACTGTGTATGTGTTTTTAAAACTTTTATTGCTAATTGTTAATTTATAATGCCTAATAAATGAACAGTAAATTAATAATTTAATGAAGAGAAAGTGTTGAAAAATATTCTCTTTTTAAATTCCCTTAAAAATTTTGCTTTGCTACACGGAGGTTTTATTTGAAGCACATACTGGGTTAGACCATTTGCGATTCCTTTTCGCAAATCTTATATCGCGAATTAACTCATAAGTTTTCACCCCTTTTTTTGTTACATTCCCACGAGCTTACCAAACCTCTACTTAATAAGAAAGTTATTTTCCTTTTCCATCCCTTAGCTTTATTCCCTTTTCCGTTTTGAAATACTCTTATTCTTGCAATCTTCCTCTATCCGCCTTTCACCTGCAATCTTTAATGTGAAAGAATTTATTGATTTTAATAAAAAAAGTTAATGAGAGTTTCAGTTTCCCAGGAAATATTGTATGCCACATAACATCGGATGATGTAGGTGATGTTAATCCCTCCTATATTTTATCATGCCATTGTTATAGTACTCTTGGTAATGATTAAATTCCTTTTTTCATACATGTTGTTTTTAATCCTTTTTATTTATAATAGTTTATTTTTATCTGTTCGCTACCTTGCCACGGATTTTCTAGGGACGGGAATGTCATTAGTACTTTTGTTTTATTAATTTCGCACATATCTATAATTCATTTTGGAAGAATAAATGGATAACAGAACGTATTTATAAAATCATTTCTTTCATAAATATTAAGTCTGCCACTGCCATTGGACCCTTGATCAGAATTGTTGGATGGGCCCATGATCGGAATTGATGGGATGATCTGTTGCAGTCCAGGAACCCAATGCAAAAAAAAAAAAAAAAAATGCAGAACAGTAGAAACTTTTTCATCTACTTAACATACATTACTTATAATATTTATAATTACTAAAATATTTCATAAACTTTAGTGATTAATTGAATCATATGTTTTTAATTGAATATGAATCAGATTGATCAGTTTTCTTTTGATATATCAATAGCATGGGTTGCACAGAATTACTTTTGGTTACTATTGTAACTCTAACTGGATTTGAATCATCTATACGATACCATTTATATTTTTACTATGCACATATGTTGTAAAATGGTCTACCTGATACTTTATTAACCCTTTTGCATATTTTATAGGGATAAAAATTACGAAACCTCGTAAAATGAACTTCTCTTACATGATTCCTCCATCGATTTCTGTAATTTAATATTGTATAATATGTATATTATAAGGAAAGGACGAGTAAAATGTAAACAATTTATAATTTTTTTGTGCACTCATTAATTTTCACATTAATTTTCAATTTATAAATGAGGGCCAATAATTTTCCTTGTGTCGGTCACAAGAAAGGCAATTACAATATTATTAGACATACTTTAAAAAGTATTATTTTATTATTACACTACTTAATGATTACATGTAGTGCTACAAAGCAAAATCTGTGAATTGTAGAAGTGTATGAGTTTACAGCAGAAACCAAAAACATTATTTGTAATTCTTAAATTGTGACAGTTTTCAGTTGCACTCAATTAACTTCTTTTAATGCTAAAGCCTTGAAGCGAGTGAAATGCAAATATAAAAGAGTTCACCAAAATACTAATAATACACGTTGGTGGCATAATACTATATTAAAAACATAATACATTAGCTCTGAAACTTAACACCATTAATGCAAAGAAATATAATATTGATTTTGCTGAGCTAGTTTTTAACCTTTATATAAAATAATTTAAAGTTTATATTGACTGGCAAAAAGTAAAAATAATTGGTTTTAAAAAGACAAATGTTTTGAGAAAAAAGTCTCTACCAAAGGTCTAATTTTCAATTTCAATAGGGTGCTTTATTTACAAATTTTATTTATGTACAAATGTGTGGCGAGGTTTTTTTGCCTGTACGCCTTTAAAATGCACCTTATGTAGAGCCGTGGGCTGTGCATACAGTGCCCTGGTATTCACTCTCATTGAATGGATAGTTGCAGTTTTAATTTTGGAAATCTTTGTTTTGAACTTAAAATGGTCTTAATTTTATTTACTTGTGATTCATAATATTATTTTTTAGCATCCTTTAGTGCTTCTTTAATATTGTTTTATTTAGTTGTAAAATATCTTTTAAGTATTCTGCAACTACCAATTAAATGAGCACCGTTGGGAACCACAGGAAACCAACGGTCAAGACACGAATATATACAATTAATATAAACATATATATAAACATATAAAGGTCTAATAAATAACTGTTGAGTCGTTCTCCTTGTGTTCCTTTACCGCTAATTTTGCAGAAAAAATGTTTCAGTACTCTGAAAATAAATTTCTTATTGGAAAAATTGTAATTGTTTGCAAAGACGATCAGTATGTTTTCTCTGATGCTTAAGCAAAATTATTATCATTATTATTATTTGCTTATTTTTCTGTTTCATGAAGTTTATTGATTAAAATATCGAGTACCCCCTTTCCCATTGAATTCAATTCCATATTGTAATCATGAATTAAAGATAATGCAAAATATAAGGATATTAAAAATTGAACATCACAAATATTTCTTTATAAGTAAAAACAATAGATTTTCGTAAATCTAAGTGTATTTTATTTACATGATTTTTTTAGATTAGTTTATTTACAAGAAAAATATCTGATTACAGATATTTCCTTGATTATTTGACAGTTGCTGGTATTGAGCTTGGTACAATTATTATATGTATTTTTTTTAAATTTAAAACCTGTAAAACCAAATTTATGATTTTATATTTTTACACTTTTATAACGACTGCATTCTTATGACACCAGGTTCTAAGGAATTTTAATCATATTTTATTGTGCTATTAATGTGGCCGTTTTCTTCTGAAGAACACAATATTGCTACATCAGCAAAAGCTATTACTTTCCCAAGGAACCACTCTAAGAAAAGATCACTAATAATAATAATAATAATAATAATAACAACAACAACAATAATGATGATAATAATGATAGTAATAATAATGATTTTTTTTCTTCTCTTTTTTTTGTCATAGGACACTCACCTGGTATCGTTTAGCACATTACTTCAGGCAAGGTCTATTTGTTTACCTAGCCATTAAAGGCTCCTGCAATTAGTCATAGTCAAAGGCGATCAAGATTTGCCTTCTTCGCCAGTAGGATCGTCCAAGCGAATCGTGCCACACTGTTCCATGACTCCACCCCTTGCAACATTGCTTCAACAATGTTGCCTGGCTGCAGTTCAGTTCCAACTTCAGCAAACAGCTGCCGCCGTTGTTCCTCCCACTTACCACAATCGAAGAATGTCTGGCAGGCGTCATCGATTGACCCTGGGCAGTAAAGACACTCACCCGACATGGCCTTGTGGATCTTCTGGAGGTAAGACCTAAAATACCCGTGCCCACTGAGTAACTGGGTCAAATAATACCCTACCTCCCCGTGTTTTCGGTCCAGCCACGGCTTGACGTTGGTAATGAGAGTCGCAGTCCAGTGCCCTCTCGTCTCTTAATCCCATGACCGCTGCCACGCTTGGAGAGTGCGTGCTCTCTCCTCGCGGGCAATGCTGTCCCGGTTTTCCTCTGATCTCCTGAGGTACATTACTCGTCTCTCTCTAGGAGATCGATGGGGACGGCTGGCTCCGACACTGTACGGTAGGCTGACGCCACCCTCAACGCACCCCGCCGCTGAACACGCAAGAACTGCTTACAATTGTGGTCTTTGTCGAGGGCGCCAGCCCACACTTCCGCACCATACAGCAAAACCGATTGGACGGCTGTCATCAAAAGATGTCGTTTGTTCGAAGACGGGCCCCCAACATTGGCCATCAGCCGACTCAGTGCTGTGACCTTTGCAGCAGCCTTGTTCGCTGTGTACCGGATCTGCTCATTAAAGCTGACTCTGCAGTCCACCATCAGGCCGAGGTATTTCACCGCAGGTTTAGTGGTGATCAACTCTTCACCGACGCGAACGGGGAATTCTGTCGGGATGTGTCTTTTCGTTAGAAGGACCACCTCAGTTTTCTGCAGAGCTAGTGACAGCCCGTGCTTACTCATCCAGCTACTGACTAACAGCATTGCCATGTTGAGTCGCATTTGCGCCTGCTCGACAGTGCGCGCCGCGATCAAGGCTGCGACGTCATCCGCATATCCGATCAAAAGACACTCGTCCGGCATCTCCAGTCGCAAGACACTGTCGTAGGCAACGTTCCAGAGATCAGGACCTAGAATAGACCCCTGCGCTGCTCCCGAGGTGACCTTGACCCTTCGTTGTCCTTCCCTGGTGTCAAAGATCAGGGCGCGATCTTTTAGGTAGTCGCCAATCATTTGCAAGAGGTAGACCGGCAAGTCGAAAGAGTGCTTCAACGCTTCCAGCATATCCACCCACCTTGCGGAGTTGAATGCATTTTTGACGTCTAGTGTCACTAGTAGTAAGACATGGCGGGAGTGGTGGTTGCGGCTCTCCGCCCGCCTGACAGCCTCCACCACTACCAATACCGCGTCAGCTGTGCACACCCCTGATTTAAAACCGTACTACCTCGGTGAAAGTCCATTTGAGTCTTTTATAGCAGCATTCAACCTTGTCCTGATGAGTCGCTCCAATAGTTTTCTAGCTGTATCTAGCATGCACAGCGGTCGGTACGCTGACGGATTTTCCGGGTCTCCTTTTCCTTTGCTGATGAGTACAAGCCTCGCTCCCTTCCAGAAAAACGCCCGCCTTCAGGCATGCGTTGAATATCCTCAACAGCAGATGGGACACAGTTGAAAAACCAACTTCAGGATCTCGTTCGGTATGCCGTCTGGGCCAGGCGCCGCAGCAATAAGCGCTTCAACTGATTCTCTTCCGTTTGCGTTCTGAGTAGCTTCTATTCCTCTGGTGATTTCCACTGCAAATTTCTCTCTAACGATACGATCTTTTTGCTCGGGTTTACGGAGTAATCAGTTTGAGATGGACAAGGAGGTCTGAGAGTTGTTTGAGTGCTGTAGGTTAATAAGTCGTAGTCACATTACTGCGACTAAAATTAGAACACTGTATTCCGAGTTACGTCTAATAAGTATACATAAGAAATACCGGTTGTTTATTATTTTTTACGTACTGCGACACTGTAACGATGGACCGCCGAGAAGTATTTCGTATCCTGAACAGCTTTCTTGGAAAATGTGAAAATTTAGTGCAAGATCTGGATTCTGCATTTAAGGAAACTGAAGACTGGACAGAATCTCTCAGAAATGATGTGAAAAAGTTGATGAATAAGGAAACTGAAGTTGGTCTCATTATACCCACAACTCCTGCAGCATGTTCAAAACTTGGGAGACGCCGACTAAATGAGTGTGATGGTATTGAAAATGGGGAAAACTCCCAACCAATCAATCTTTGACCCAGGATGTTCTGCTGCTCTCTTCATATAACAAAGAGGATGAGGATGAATCAAGGGAAAGGAGAAGTCAAAGAAACCATCGAAAACGTGAGAAAAGTCTTCCTGTGTCAGAGTGTACGGAAAGCAAAAATTTCTGATCCATTATATCATTTAAAGAGAAGTCATGATGAATCTCTAGTATCAGTGTGTCTTCAGGATGAACAAGTATAAAAAATGCGGAGGACTAAAAGGAAACATTCAAGCAGAGAAAGATGTTCTAAACATGAAGAAGCTGAACTAGTGGAGGAGATAGCACCTAATGTTCCTGAGTTAATACAACTCAAGGAAGATGGAAGGTTGACTAGAAGTTCAGAAAAATAGAAGTACAAGATCTTTGCGTCAAACAAGAAGCACACATGTTGTGGATAGTGAGAGTTCTTTAAGTGAAAATAATAATTCTGGTGAAGCAATGTTTGAAAGTGATGATGAGAAAGTGCCAAAAAAAAAAAAAAAGGAGTAAAGGAACTTTAAATGTGGACAAATTGACAGTTCAAGAAACTTCAAATGAGCAATCGTCAGATTCTCATCAAGATGACCCACATGAAGAAACTTCAACAAAAAGAAATAGTTTGTGTTTAAATAATAAGAGTAGAACGGTTACAAGGAAATCACACCATATAAGAAATTCTCAAGACAGAATGATAATAATAATAATGATAATAATAATGATGATGATAATAATTATATTAATTTTATATATAAAATTAAACAATTAAAATTAACCAGTAGATAAATTAATGAGTATAGGTATGAAAATAAAATTAGCTTGTATTTGGCGACGTTTCCAAAAATTAATTTTTTCTCAGAGCTGAGGGCATAAAATAATACGTGGTTCACAACATTGTCCAAAATATATAAATGTTAGAACAAAAAAGATCTTAACATTACATGCTTCATACATACATTACATTCTACTTAACCACCCACATTGTCCCACTTGTACTCCTTCCATTCATCCACCAAACAATATATATTCATACATGCCTCCACTCACACTAGACACTTAACTGTCACTTGGTTAACTAAAGTGCATGACGCTATTGCAAGTACTTGATGATGATGATGATAATAATAATGAAAATTTATTCAGAATTTTTGTAGAATTACATTGTATTACATTTTGTTATCATGTTTCTCACAAAAACTATTTTATTACAATATATTATTTTCCTTTATACATTTTATATTTAATTTTCTTACAAAATCTCTCTAAGTTCCTTAGGAACTTGTCAGAGAGTTTTTTTTTTTTTTACATTACTTACTTTTATAACCAAGCTGCTACTACAATTTTTTATAATTTGAAAACTAGTATAATTTGTATATTTTTAAATGTTGTTAATATATATTATATTATGTTATTGTTATATTTACAATGTTATTTAATATACTAATATATCAATCTTGTTTAATAAGCATTCTTTTAATTTCTTTTTTAATACTGTCTTTGATTTAATTTCCAAAATATCACCTGGCAAGGAATTTAAAAGTTTTGGTATTTGCCTCCTTAATGATCTTTCTCCATATTTATTAAATGTTATTGGTATAATATAATTATGTTTCTTTCTTCTATTACAATTGTTTTCAATCATTCTCTTGTATTTATCTTCAAAGAAATTTTTATAAATGATTTTAAATTCATATAATTTTTTAACTGTCAAAATATTGTGTGTTTTGAACCAATCTTTTTTTGGTTTATTTAAGATCTTCATTTTTTCTGATAGAATTTGGATACTTTTGTTCTGTATATTCTGTACTATTTCTAAATGAGTTTTAGAAACTCCCCAAACTCCCATTCCATACCTTATCAAAGACTCTATTAAAGCAAAGTAAATCTGTTTAAAAGTTGAGTACGATACACAATCTTTTACATTCATTAATTTTCTCGTACAAATTCTCATTTTTCTACTTGTTTACAAAATCTGTTCTCTCCAGTTTAGCCTATTATCCAAAATAACTCCTAAATACTTTAGTTTATTCACTGTGTCGATGATGTTTTTACACTTACATTTATTTAACATTTGATGTATAAAATTTTCATTATGCATTATAATATCTATCTTTTCTCTAGTCGTGTGTGTTGTTGTTATGTATAGTAATTTTGTTTTTCTTTCATTTATGATTAACCCCTTATCGTGACACCATTCTTGAAATATACCAAATTCTTTTTGCATATTTTGTTTTGCCACTCTTACATCTTTATCTGCTGAAATAATCATCTTATCATCTGCATATACAAAATAATTGCACTTATTGAAACATTTCCCCAAATCATTTACATAGATTAAGTACATGATTGGGCCCAAATAACTCCCCTGCGAAATTCTCATATCTAAAATTTTTTTCTCACTATAGTGATTACTTATTTTAACTCTAAAAGATCTACCATTTAAATAACTTTTAAATAAGCTTAAAATTTTACCTCTTATCCCTATTCTTTCCATTGCATCTAATAATCTTTTGTAATTTTCTATATCATATGCTTTAGACTATATCATATACTTTACTGATTGTATTCCAAATTGATATTGGCCTATAATTTTCATATTTTTTCTGACTTTCTCCTTTATATATTGGTCTAATTATGGATTCTTTAAGACTGTCTGGAAAAGTGGATTCTCTAATACTTTTATAATGTTTTGTATTATTGACGCTAAAATTTCTATGTTTTCCTTTACATTTTTTATCTCTATTTTATCTATACCAGGAGATTTATTACTTTCCATACCTGTAATCAATTTTTTAGTTTCATCATAAGTTATTTCTGGTAGATAAAATGAGTTGCATTGCATATCTTGCATACTATTTTCACTGACTTTATAATTGCATTTATGAGTAATTCCTTTAGGTTGTTCTAAAAAGTTATTAGCAAAATTATTCAACACTTCTTCCAAACTAATTTCATTTAGAAAAATTTTTGTAATTATTTCATCCACTGATTTCTTTTCAGGAATTTCCAATAAAGAATTTATGATAGTCCATGTTTTTTTATATCATTTTTACTTTCCTCAAATAAATTTTGGCAGTAGATTTTTTTTGGGTTTTTTTATTAACCCAGTTATTTTATTTTGTAATTTTGTGTATTCATTCCTTATATTCTCCTTGTTTTCCTTGTTCCTTTCTGATTTTCCTTTCCATGTCCTAAATTTTTTATCCCTTTCCTGAATTAATAATTTAATTTCTTTATTTATCCCAGGTTTTAAAATACTATACTTTCGTTTTTCACTCTTTTCTCTCATGGTTACAGTCTTTTTAAATTTATTTTCAATTATTTCATGCAATTCACTTCCTGTCTTTTCATCCAAATTTAATTATTTTAGTTCTTCCAATTCTTCTTTTAATTTATTAGAATCTATTATTTCCTTTACAATTGTTTTCTTTTCCCAATTATTCTTTGTATGTTTATCGATATTACAATTTATTCCTATGATATAGTGATCTGATATCTTTGTTTTGACTATAAACAGATTAACCTTTTTAATTTTTCCACCTGATCTAACTAGCTCATTTTTCATTACTTCTTCTCTTGTAAAATCTTTGATATATTGCAACATTGAATGATTTAATAATGTATCAAAATAATCTATTTTACTTTTTGAATCCTGCATTATATCAATGTTTATGTCTCCTATTAAAATTTTATTGTAATTTTTATATTTACTTAAAATGATATCTAATTCTTCTAGAAATAATTTTGTATTTGTATCTGGTGGTTTATAAGTCACTAGTATGTTTAATTTTATCATATCTTTTAATCTAATATTCCCCATTAGTAGTTCAATATGTCTTGTATCTTGCTCTATTATCTCACAATTATATTCCTCTTTTATGAACATTAATATACCTCCTCCCTTTTCATCTTTTCTTAATTTACTGAAATTTCTATATCCAGGTATATTATATTTCATAAAATCGTCCTTTGAATTGATATTAATTTCATTTAGTACTAAAATATCTAAATATCTTACACAATTATCAATTAAAATCCCTAATTCTACCCAATTCTTATTAATCGATCTTATATTTAAATGCATTACATTNCAATTCTTATTAATCGATCTTATATTTAAATGCATTACATTAAATTTTGTTTCATTATTTGCCAAAAAAATTACTTAATTGTAAATTATCCCCTATCTTTTTCAATCTTCCAATTTCTAAGTCTGTTCTAATGGCCTATCCATAATAAAGTATAAACTTTTGACTTTCCTGTTAAAAGTATTTAAATTTAAGTATTTAAGTTTGTATATTTAAATGCAAATACAACTTGCATTTTGCATGTTCAAAAAGGGTGTTCCTTCCCTTATTGAACATGCAAATTAGTGTTCCTTCCCTTATTGAACATGCAAAATGCAAATGTTTTTGCATACATAGCAATACACCTCTTGTACTAAAAGTTCATCACTACAATGTCCACACTTCATTTTATTTAATAAAACCAAAACTTGACTTATATTTTCACGAGCACAAATTTCACTTTCACTAAAATATTTAACAAAAAAGTAACTTCTTTTCTTCGTAAGATTCCAGACTAGTGTGACCAGCTGTTATCTTTGCCACGTTGTCACTTCGCCACGTCTGCTTCCGCCTATCGTTCGTCGAGGCTTAATTTTCCTTTTCCTATTGAAAACTTTAGCTATTCTTCTTCAGATTTTGTCCAGAACATTCCTTATACACTATTCAGGTGTACGTAATGAGATTTTTAAGTTATATTCTCCACAACCTTCTTATTTGATATTTTTGGCGGAGCTTTCTATGGCACGTCTGCACTCATTCGTAGTAGTAGCACAATAGTGATGATAATAATAATAATAATAATAATAATAATAATAATAATAATAATAATA